>CM033723.1:7333754-7677882 GCA_019671005.1 Hibiscus mutabilis | reverse complement strand
AATGTTCCTTTTGTGTGGATGGAGAAGCAACAACAGGGTTTTGAAAAGTTGAAAGAGGCTTTGACACACGCTCTTATGTTGATTCAGCCTGAATCTAGGAAGAAGTTTGTGGTTTATAGTTATGCGTCGTATGTTGGCTTAGGTTGTGTGTTGATACAGGGCGTGAAGGTTGTGGCCTATGCATTGAGGCAATTGAAAGTTCATGAGCGCAATTATCCAACTCATGATTTGGAGCTTGCGGCTGTGGTGTTCGCTTTGAAAATTTGGCGACACTACCTCTATGGTGAGAAGTGTGTGGTTTATACGAATCATAAGAGCCTGAAATATCTGATGTCGCAGAAAGAGTTAAACCTTAGGCAGCGAAGATGGTTGGAGTTGCTTAAGGATTACGATTTGACCATTGAGTATCATCCGGGCAAAGCCAATATGGTGTCGGATGCTTTGAGTAGAAAAGTTGTGGTTGAGTTGATAGCTATGTTTGCTCGGTTGAGTATAACTCGTGATGGGGGCTTGTTAGCCGAGTTGCAGGTTAAGCCTACGTTATCACAGTTGATTAAAGCTAAGCAACCGTACGATGATTCGTTGGTTGGGCATATTAAGGACATAGCGGATGGAAATCTGTCAGATTTTTATTTTGATGATGACAGAGTTTTGTGTTTCAAGGGTCAGATGGTGGTGCTGAATGATTCGGAGTTGATGCACACTATCTTGGCAGAGGCACACTCTCGTCCTTTTGCTATGCATCCCGGTAGTGTTAAGATGTATCGTGATTTGAGAGAGGCATACTACTGGGTTGGGTTGAAAAAGGATGCGGCTGAGTTTGTTTCCAAGTGCATAGTATGTCAGGGGATCAAGGCTGAACATCAATTTCCATCTGGGTTGTTGCAACCGCTAAAAATTTCAGAGTGGAAATAGGAGAGAATCACCATGGATTTTGTAACAGGTTTGCCATTGACATCGGCTAAAAAGGATTATGTTTGGGTGATTGTTGACCGGTTCACAAAGTGTGCACATTTTTTGCCAGTGCATACAACGTATACCTTGGACAAGCTGGCGGATTTGTATATAGCTGAGATTGTGCACTTGCATGGTGTACCTAAATCTATTGTTTCGGATAGGGATCTGAGGTTTACGTCAAGGTTTTGGAGAAGTCTACACCAGGCTTTGGGTTCGAGGTTGAGTTTTAGCAGTGTGTATCATCCTCAGTCGGATGGGCAATCTGAGTGGGTTATCCAGGTTTTGGAGGATATGCTGAGATGTTGCATTATGGAGTTCCAAGGAACCTGGGAGAAGCAATTGCCTTTAGTTGAGTTTGCCTACAATAACAGTTATCAGACGAGTATACAGATGGCACCTTAGGAGGCGTTATATGGCTGGAGGTGTCGTACGCCCTTATGTTGGGTTGAGGTAGGGGAAAAGCATGTTACCCTGCCGGATGTATTAAAAGATACAGATAAGAAGGTTAAGCTTGTATGTGACCAGTTGAGAGCGGCCGCGGATCTGCAAAAATCTTATGCGGATCTGAAGCTTAAGGAGGTTGAATATGTGTTGGGTGATCGCGTATTTTTGAAAGTGTCACCATGGAAAAAGGTGATGAGATTCGGACGTAAGGGTAAGCTTAGCCGAGGTTCATTGGTCCATATGAGGTTATTGAACGTGTGGGTACTGTAGCATATCGGTTGAGGTTGCCTCATGAGTTAGAGAAAATTCATAATGTGTTCTATGTTTCGATGTTGAGGAGATATCGATATGATCCATCGCACGTTATGCCGGTGGAGGATGTTGAGTTGAGGCCGGATTTTTCATATGATGAGGAACCGGTAGAGATTCTTGATACCAGCAGTAAGGTTCTATGCGGGAAGACGATAGAGCTTGTTAAGGTATTGTGGCGGCATCGGGGAGTTGAGGAGGCCACATGGGAGAGTAAGTTAGACATGAAAGAGCAATTTTCACATCTTTTTCCTCCAGGTAAATTTTGCAAATGAAATTTCTTAAGTGGGGGAGAGTAGTAACACCCCGGTTTTGGGCCTAAGGGTTTTGGTATGGTTTAGTCTGTCCGGTGGACCAAAATTAGAGATTCGAGTCAGATTCGGGATTTAAATTGGATTGAATATTTTTTATAAGGGATAAAAATATGGGAAAATAGTCTAAAATCTTTATTAATTATATAAATGATTTTGGTGAAAACAATTTTGGGAAAATAAATTCGAAAATGGGACATTTTGAGTTAGTGAATAAAATGCAAAGTTTGCAAAACTATTTTTAGTGACTGTTTTGAAAATTGGTCAAAACTTTGAATCTTTAAGTAGCTAATAATCCAAAAGGGTTTCATCAGATTTCTCCCTTTAATTAACTATTTTTAATTAAGTCTTTAAGAGGTATAAATAGTGGAGAGAATTAATTAATCACAATTAAGTTTTTTTAAAAGAATTTTACGTAACTAACTTTGTAACTTCTTTCTCTCAAATTCTCTCTAGCCAAACACATTTCCAGCTTCAATTTCTTCAGGTAAAATTAGGATTTCAAAGATTTTTTCATTTCCAATTGATTTCTAAAGCTTTTACATCAAATACTTATTGTTTCTACCGTGATTTTCATGGTTTATAAAGCAATTAAGGGGAGAAATCAGCATTAGAGGTAAGGATTCGTTCTTCTCCTCTAATAAAAGGTTAGTTATTGAAATTCCTAAGTTCTTGATCCATTTTGTATGATTTTCATTGGGTTTTGATTCATTAAACTCAGATTTATGGTTTAATTGATGGTTTATGATGAAAAATTGAAAAAATTCATGGTAATCTATTTTTGTTGAGTTAAGGATTGGTTTATACCCTGATTTTGATGTTTAATATGATAATGAAGTGAGTTTTGATGATAGAATCCTGGAATCTATTGAATCTCTAGTTTGTTCGATTGGTGGTTAAGAGTTTTTGAGGTGTTGAGGTTAATTTTTGGTTACTGGAGTATAAGGTTGTTTTATGTTGTTGTTTTGATGTTAATTGATGTTATTTGAAGGTTGAGATTCGTAGTTGTGGGCTGGGTTGAGGTTTTTGGTGAATCGATGATGTTTTTGGTTCATAGGTTGTGGTGTTGTGGGGGATTATAGTTAGATAAATGTTGATTGATGGTTGCTGTGAGTTTGGATGCATTATAATGCATTGGATCCTTTGTTGTGATGTGTTTGGAATAGGGGAAGTTAATCCGGAAGTGAACCTTGGTGTTGAGGAGTTGCCAGAAGCTTAATTTGGCATCGGCAAGAGAGGCATTTCTTTGTCGGTGAGTGAAACGGATAAGAATGGCTTTTCAAAGATTTGAAAAGGTTTAATGGGAGCTAGACTAGGCTTGATACGCTGGTCTAAGGCTCAAAAGTAAGTAAAGTGGATTTCTCTCTCGATTTCAGTTGGCAAATGATTTATGAATGCACTTGTTAAATGATTGTTTTCCTCCTATTTATGCATGAAATGAGCATGGTTCAATGCTGAGAATTGATATGAAATAATGTTAGATGCATCTGGAAAGTAATGCATGATTTTAAAGAATGTTTATGAACATGGCTTATGCATGGTTTAATGCAAAATGAAATGATTTGAATGATGCATATGAAAATAGTGAGGTACGTTTATAAAAGTGGATTATATTGGCAAGTGATGAATTGAAAATGTTATGAAAATGTTATCAGATATAATTGGCCGACCATAGGATTTAAAGTGCACTATAATAAGTCGTCCGTGGTTGTAGAGGTAGTACGAGAGGTACTTACTCCGATCATGTGAACCCCAATGTTGAGGTAACACTTAAATGGCTTTTACTCCAGCCATGAGCTGTAGAGGTTGATGCGTCGAGTGTGTTAACTCCACGTTGGAGGATTAGCCTTGGTAGTGTAGAGGTGGTGCGTGTGTTGCACAACTCCATGCCAATGGGCCGCAAGAGATTGCAAAATCTCTTGGGAAATCTGTTTATCCGATGTTAATGATGATTTATGGAAAGGATGTATATGGTAACAGATCGCTTGGAAGCCAATATAGTGTTTTAAATTATATCATGTTGATGGATTGGTTTGAATGATGTGATTATACGAGTTATACTCCTTAAGCTTTGCATATGGGATGTTATGCTTGGGTAGGCTTAAGTAGAGGAATTTGCATATGGGAATATGCTGTGGAAATCCATGATACATATTGCATATGGTTTAATATGCTGGTTTTATAAAGATAAAGTGAATGTTTCGAATGAGTGGCATGATTGTTCTAAAATGGTTTGAAATTGCATTGGATGATGTTTTGTATTTTGAGCGCTCCTCATTAAGCAATGATTGCTTACGCTCTCTTTTATCATCAATGCAGATTGAGTGAGTTCAAGTGGCCTAGCAAGCAAGGAGGGAGTTCTCAAGACTTGATTTACAAAGTATGTCAGGTTTTAAAGTAGTAGTAAAAAATGGCAATGTGGCTTGAATGTTGTTGGGAGGGTTTGAGTGTTTAATCCTCTGTTTGAGAAAATTTATATTGCTATTTTGGACTTGTAATAAGTTTGACTTGTTGGATTTGAAATATGGTTTAAGCTTTGGTTGCTTGAGTTCTAGGAAACATGCCTATAGTTGTTCTTTGAAGCATGTCGACTTGAGATGTTAGCTCACATGCGTTGTGTGGTTGGGATGGTTTCTTAAATATGCTGGTTGTGTGCTAGGGGCATGTTAGTGTGTTTTGGATTGATGAAAATAGGTTAGGCAGCCAAAATGAACATTTTCTGGACCTGGCGTATCAGTATAGGTACCTCCGTATCGGTACTAGCAGGCATATCAAGCCTAGCGTATCGGTACTCGGGTTTGCGTATCAGTACACTACAAGGCATTTTGGCCTAGCGTATAGGTACTCAAGTATGTGTATCGATACGGGGCGAGGCGAGGCAATTAGGCTTGGTAGATCGGTACACGGGTTTGGGTACCGGTACGCGTGAGGTGTACCGGTACGGTATTGAGCTATAGGATTTTCAACTCTGGCTTGCGTACCGATACTCGGCCTACCGTACTGATACCGCAAGCAGTTAAGTTAGTTGTTGAGTGTTCTGAAGTCCTATTTTCTTACATTTTGGTCCTTAGATGTTGCGGGAATAATTGAATGAGTTTGGTTAGTCGATTGATGTTGATTCTTGACGTTCATGCATCAAATGTGTTATATTAGATGATGGTAACCAAAAATTTGAAGAAGTCCACATATTTTTTTAAATTGTGATTTGGTCCTTAAGTGCATAAAGGTCCAATTAGAAGTCAAATCGATGCCCGATTGGGATGAGCTCCCACCTGATGACAGCATGTACACAAAGGATAATAATTTGGCATTTAGACAAGATAAAAGGAAGAAAATGGATGCGTTTTGGTTTTATCTTTGCAGTTTACCTCAGTAAACCTAATGTAGCTCCCACCTAATTTTTGAATTCTAAGTTTATGAAACCCTAACTTTTGGGATTTTTGAGATGTTTTGTCAAAATTTGTAAATTTGATGTTTAGAATTAAAATCGTATTTCTTTTCAAATATCAGGACCATTTTGGTATCTTCTAAAACATGAAACCATTTCTGTAATGTTTTGAAGTTTAAGGATTTAATTGCAGCTTTCTAAAATTTCAAGATTTATTTTATAATGTTTTAGAAACTATGGACTTATTTCAAAGACTATTCTAATTCCATGGATTAAGGCCCCAATTAGCCATTTATTATTATTATTATTATTATTATTATTATTATTATTATTATTATATATCCCCTTTTCTCTATCGTGCTTACTTTTTTTACAAACCCTAACCTTTTACCATTCACTTTTCGGTGCCGCTCCCTTAACTTAGATTGTCATTTGTACCACATTGCCGATCATCCTCCAAGATGCCCACATCCCTACTCCTGATTTGCATCATGTCGTTCGCCCTATTTGTTTCTCAACCTCGAACCACAACCGCTACATTTGCATGCCTCATCATCTAATCAACCGCTCCTTGTATTGTCGCCATAAGTTGATCTCCAAGCGGTGGCTTCATGACCCCAAAATCATGGTGAATTCTTAACGTGGAACCCAAAAACCCCAAGCTAGATTTCATGTATAAAAAACTCATAATCCCAAATGCCTTAATTCCCCTTTCAAATCTCAAAAAGGTACTGATACAGTTGGACCCAGTACTTCTAACCATGAAAAACGCAACATTCAGTAGTATGAGTTTGCTCTGGCTAAGGTGTGTTTCTTGCTGTTCTATATAATGATGATTTTATCGTGTGACGTTTTATATCGTATGCATATTTTTACATGCGATGTGGCATGATGAATTTTCAATGCATTCTTACTTTATTTGAGATTTAAATAAACATCAGATTTATCGAATTGTATATCATCGGATTTATCGAACTATAAAATATCATATTTATCGAATTATGTGTTGAAATTAGTAAAAATGTGTGTTTACATCATTGTCTACATGGGTTGGGATTGTACGGTGGAAGCAGTGTTTTTTACCACACATTGATTGGTGGATGTAGAGAGTGTTTCTAGGGACCTTACTCTTCGGATGGTGCTATGTAGTTGGGATTAGTGTATAAAATGACGCAAGGTGCACTATGGTGATAAAGTTCTTAGAGCCGAGGCGCAAGGTGCGCGCCTCACTTGAGAATTAAAGATATATTAACTAAGTGCGGATAAATTTATCACCTAAATATCATCCATTGTTTCTTTCATTCTTTCAATGTTAATTGTAACCATAAATATGTGGTTTTAGATTGATAAATATGTGAATATATTATATTTTTTGATAAAAAGATTATATTAGTTTTTTATTCATTATTGAATAAGAATGCTTTAAAATTGAACTTATAAAATTACAAAATTATTATTAAATTTATCCAAATAATAATATTATTGTTAAAAAATATTTATTTAAAATGTTTATTTTCTTATCTTAAAATTTATAAATATGGTTGATTTTAAGGTGGTGAAATGGAGACATAAGAAATTTTGAATAAATAAAAAGGCACTTGGCACAAACGTGCCAAAAACTGTTGATAGCAGTGAGGCCCACACCACCTTTTTGGGTTAAAAATTTCTCTCCTTCACATGTTCCCCTTTTCATCTTCATCATCTTCGACATATTGCTCTACGTTAGGGTTTCTTTTTTTTGATTTTTTCTATAATCTTCTCCTCCTATGACTGCAGGCCACACACCTCGCCCTCCATTGCATATATTGAGGTGACCATTGAAGCATTTACAGTAGTCACCAGTTCTCCTGCTTTTCCTCTTTTTCTTCTTCAATAAACTTTCCCTTTGAATTTTCTTTCTATTTTTTTTAAATTAGGCAACGCCTTTCAGAGCCTTAGCGCCTCAGCGCTTTTTGCGCCTTAAGCACGCCTCTGTGCGCTTCACTGAAAGCACCTCACCTAGACATAATTAGGCGTTTGCCACTTGCCTCACCTCAGCGCCTAGACATGCCTCAAGCTCACCTTTTTAAACACTGGTTGGGATTCATTTTATCTTTTCTATAAAATTAAAGCTTTTATATTATGCATCATTATTCGTGAATTTATAGATTTTATTGAAATAATTATAATTCTGGGATTGATATTTTTCCTTTCATTTTAGAGACACGTTAAAAGCTCTTTAGCTTACCCCTTAGTTTTTCTTTTAGATATACATAGAGACATAGGCGAATCGGTACTTGAAGGATCTCGTCAGTTTTAGACCCTATATTTTATTTATCAGTATGAACTATTTTTCAGTTGCTCGGACTTATTTTATTATTTTGAGATTATATTGTAAATTCAAACTCTGAACTATTATTATTTAGGATTACTATTTTAGCATGCATTTATGAGGTTATTTTTGGATATTTAATCGAACTATCAAAATAATGTTTATACGACTATGTTTTATAATAAATGAGATTTTATTGAGTTTATTTACTTTTAATATTTATTTTATATTTTAAAATATTTAAATCTAACATCAAATTCTTGAGGTGCAAATTTTCAAACGCGGCTTCCTAGATTCAGCCCATTTCTTCTGGGCCGGATTTAGGGGGTTATATAAACATAACACAAATATGTAGCCAAATAGTTACTAAACAACATTTGAACCCAAAATATAACAAAATATGTTGCTTAAGTTGGCCACCTCCTTGGGATTAATTTAGGGATTCTGTTGTTGGGGTTCCTTGAAGTTGATGGTGCTTTAGACATTGTTGTAGGTTGAGTCACTGATGCAGGTTGAGTCACTGGTACAGGGTGAGATGATTTAGATTGTTGACTCAATGGTGCAAATTGTGTTGGAGTTGGAGGTTGAGGCATGGGTGCATAGTGCACTTTGGCTCTGGTGTTAAGCTTCATTACCATCATTTGACATGGTATGTCAGGCTATAGAATACAATGTAACAAAAATATTAGGATTTAGTAAAAATAAATGGCTAAATAAAGTTAAAAAATCATAAAGAAACTTATAAAGAATCACTTATAGTTAGAATCTGCATTCCTATTTTTTCATTTGTGTGTAGTTCAATGCCTTCCATAATTGTCCTTCTTCTTGGTCCAAATGCTTGTGGTGCAGGTTGTGAATGAGATGATGGTTTAGAGCTGGCTGTCTTCCTTGAAGTATTTCCAGAGTTGGTAGAAGTTGATTTGTGTGCTGAGGTATGAGTGGCATTAGCTTGTTCTTGATGAATGATTGCAGGTTGTGGTGGATGACTATTGTTCTGTGTAATAAGTGTTCCGCAATTGTGCAAGTGTACACGTCGCAAGTTATAGTATAAAAGATATCGTCTCCACAGGGATTGGTGACACTTCAAGAATCTAATCTCTTGCACTGTAGAAAGTAAAAACACAAATAGAAGATTATAGGAGTTTAAACTAATAATTAAACTAGAAATCAATAAAGCAAAAGAATAGATGAGATCATATGAGAGAGATAGGTCAGGTTATCGTGAGTTGAGGTGTGATAGCCGATTTGATCGTCTTGGTAAAAGAGTGCAAGGGCAACTCAGTTGCCGTGGCAACTTGCACAACGGGGTTGCCTTGGCAACTAATCGATGGTTGCCTGGGCGACTAGTTGGGCAACTACTTGGGCGTCTGGGAAGCAATCTTCAAGGTTCGGCAGAGCGTTCTTCAATGGTTTCTTCTTATCCCTAAGTCGAAACTCTAGCTACTTGTGCATGCCTTGATAATACATCCCTGCGTGAATCAAGGGTGAACAACAACCAATCTTGCGCTCCTCTTAGCCGTTGAAATCCTTAACTTATTCCTAAGCCGGATTAATCTTCACCATCGATAGATTGAATAAAGATCATATTCATTCGTTTCTTGAATCTAACTCTCCCGATATTAGATAAATAGATGAAGTTACGAGATCCTCTCCCAATTTACTCGCAAACAAGAATAAGAACCAAGAATGAATAAACCTTGAATAGAAAAGTGCAAACTCTTATTACCTAAACAAAATCCAATAGTTTCTCACAACCACAAGACACAATAACCTTAGCCAAAAAGATTTAGTTCATGGCTAGGTTCCAAATAAACACAAGATAAAGAATTCCTAGCATGAACCTAATTGAACAAGAAAGAAAAAATGAAGGATGGATGAATCTTGTCGAAATCTCCTAGCCCTTGATGCTTGTCGAAAATTCTCTCTTCTCTCCCCCTTTGGAGTTGACGGCTTGGTGATCTATTTATAGGGCTAGGTCAAAGTCCTCCTTTGAGGAGGAAGTTAAGTTGGAATTAAATTATCTTTAAAGAATATAATTCTTTATTATAATTATATTCCTTCTAGAACTTCTCCTATCTTCTTGGAATTTAATTCTTCTTTAACCTCTTCATGGAAATCAAACTCCTTTGGGATTTAGCTTTCCTCCACGTCATCTTGGGCTTGTCTAGTCATCAATTTCGACTACCATATCACCTTATTCTTTGTCGACAATTGCCTTGGCAACTGGCTCGGCATCTCCTTCATGCATTGCCCTGGAAACTAGCTTGCATCTCCTCCATGCATTGCCCTGGCAACTAGCTCTAGCCTTTCTTTGGCAAGTGATCCTGCACATACACACAAAATACACCAAAGCATCTTTTCCCACAAAAACAACCAAGTTATGTAATCAAGCTCAACGGTGGAAGGAAACATGAATTAATGCATGAATGACTAATTATGCAACTAATATGAGCCTAAGTCTAACAATAATATGAGTAAAAAGGGTAAGAAAATAGTACTTTTGAACACTTATCACACCCCCAAACTCGAACTATTGCTTGTCCTCAAGCAATGCAAACTAATAATTACCTGCCAAGACTTCAATTTTCACAAACTTAGCTTTGAACTTGATTTCAATTCTCAAAACCGGGGTACAAAGTATGATTGGCTTTTCATTTTTTCGAAAAACTTAGGAGTTACTCGGAATCAAACTATAATGCTTGTGAGTGTGTGCGGAGTTGTGTGCAAGTTGATTTTTCGGATTCTATGCAAACAAGAGATTTTCAAATTACTTCATTGGGTTCTTTTTAACATGTTTTAACTAGAGCCGGTTTCGGGCACCTCTAGTGTTTTGTTTTTAGTTTCCTTAAGTTAATTAATTTATTCGACTAGAGCCGGTTTCGGGCACCTCTAGCGATCAATTTTTAGCACATACTATAGCTGGTTTCGGGCACCTCTAGCGATCCATTTTTTTAGCACATGCTAGAGCCAATTTCGGGCATCTCTAGCATTCATCCAATTTTTATTCTAATCCCCCAATTTGTTTAATTATCAACCTAAGTTCACTAGAATTCCTTAAATCAATCAAACCACAATAGTGTTTCATCAAATTCAGCATCATAGTAAAATTCTAAGTTTTTTTTTCCATGGTTATCCTAGAATAAAAATTCTATCAATTAAATGCATTGGTAAAGTCATTATCAGATATTCATCAAATCTAGGCAATTCTTGTTCCAACTAAAGGCATGGCAAGCAATTTATGTATCCTAAATGCAATACTTAATATGAATGCAACTAAACATGGTAACTACTAATAACAATCCCCCCCAAACTCGAGTGAGGCATTGTCCTCAATGCATGCATTAAAGAAAAATAAAAATAATGAAAAATAAAATGCAAATGAGGACTTACTTCGAGAGTCCGTCGTTGTGGATGATTAGTTTCCTTTTGGTCGGTGTCTTGATTCTCTTGCTTGAACGTGATGGTTGTTTCCTTGTTGCCGATGGTGGAATCGATCCTCATACGGGGTTGTCCTCATCGTCCTGTTCATCAATGTCATTGGCTTTTCGTTTGGAGGATTCAATTGGTGTGGTCTTTGTTGTTGCAATGGAGGACTCGTTCGAATCTAAAAAAATCAAACAATGATTCCGTTCGAGTTGATTCGGGCATAGGTGCTTTACCTTTGGCTCTTGCAGAGGTTGTCGGGATGTCTTTAGCTTTGGTTGTCGTGGCATCTTCAGGGTTGGTTATCGTGGCATCATCTATTGCGGTTGCCGTGGCGACTTCTTCATTGGTTGCCAGGGCAAGGATCTCGGCAGGAAAGATTGGGAATGGCACGCGGCTGTCCGGGTACTTTTCTAGGATGACTTGGGTGATGGCGTTATTATGCTCCTTCATGTACCGCATGAACATTAGTTGCAGGTCTTCAATTTTCCTTAGGTGGCTCGCCAATGGTTGCAAGAGTGCTTCAAAGTGTCCCGGGGTTGATGGCCGAGTTGCTTGGGCGTTAGGTGCTTGGGAATTAGGGATTGTCGGGGCGGCAGGAGTTGCTGCGACAATTGGAGGCCTTGAAGATTTTTCTGGTGCTTCTCACATTAGCTTTCGAATTTGTGCTTGATTCCAACCAGACTTTGGTAGGGCCTTTTCATCGGTGGACTCACTTGGGACATGCATCTCCATGCAAAGATTAGAAATTAAGCAAGGGAAGAAAAGAGAACCCTTATCTTTTGAGCTACATACAAAAATCTCATCACAAATAATTTTTCCAATGTTAATGATTCGATTATGCATAATAGAATGTATGAGCAAAAGACGTGGTATATCAACGGTAGTATTGTGTGTGGTAGACATTAATGAAGTTTTAACAAACTTATTCCATAGTTTTGCCTCGGGTTTAAGCCGAAGGCGATTTACCGTGCCCTTGTATTTACCGTCGTTCCAATGAGTTCTCGATCGAGTGAGTTCTTGAAGCACCTTGTCGAGTTGCTTGGGCGTGATTTGATCAACAAAGGCTTGATGCTCGTCCTTCTCAATGTAAAGCCCGTAAAAGGTGTTGATGTTTTCGGGGCTTATGAGTATGGCCTTGTCACGAACAAAAACATAACGATTATCCGGGTTAGGTGAGTGAGCATAGAATTCTCTTACCCATGAGATGTTACCCAGTCCGATTGATGGCAAAAGATTTACCACTTTTGATGTACAATCCTCTCGAAGATGAATGGTTCAAGGCCGAAATCTTGATGAGAGTTGGAGTATTCAAAGCCTTGTTCTTCGTAAATCTTTCAGCTTTCAAACTTAGAGTGAAATCTTTCTTGAACCACCGGTGTAGCAAACTTCTTGTATCTTGGTTCTTTGGAGGAACTTGGATGAACCAAAAATTTAATTTTGGATGCCATGGATGATCTTGGTTGTGAGTTTTGTAAAAACAAAGAAACGAAACTAAAGAGTTGCAAGATGAAAAGTAGGAATAGGTTTCTTGGGAGTTAAGGGTGATGGGTTATATAGAAAAGATAGGTAGTAAATATGGTGGGTGGGATTAATTTTGGATAGAAAATAAAGGGGGTTTCAGTTTAGGGGAAGGGTGACGGCTAGAGGGTTTAATTAGGGTAAGTTGGAGGCTTTATATAAGCCTTAGATTCAGCCCATTAATTTCCTTGTTAAAGATGTTTTCCTTCTTGGATCAAAATTCCTCTTTCTCTTGAACTCTTTTCCTACAATTCAAAGACAAATCAAATAAGGATTAAAATTAAAGATAAACTAATAAAAGAAAATAAATAAAGATGTGTAAAGGGATTCTTAAACTTAAAAAGATAAAAAAGAAAATAAATATATCCTAAAAATATAATAATAATCAAAAATAGAAAAAATTAGTTCGAAAAAAACTAAAAACAAAGTAATCGAAAATAAAAAATAAAAATAAAATATCGAAGGGAGAGCATGCTCATGCATCTCCTAAGGTGACCACTTCTTTGTTACGTTCCACATGGGCACCATTGTAGTGCTTTAATCTTTGTCCATTAACTTAGAATTCATGTTTGTCAGTGATGGACTTGATTATCACGGCACCATGGGAGAATGGTTTGACAACTTCGAATGGTCCCGGCCATCTTGATTTCAGCTTTCCCGGGAAAAGTTTTAACTGAGAATTGAATAAGAGAACTAGTTGCCCTGGCGTGAATTGTCGCGGCAATAGTTTCTTGTCATGTCATTGCTTTGTTTTCTCCTTGTAGATTCGTGCATTGTTATAGGCGAGTGCACGGAATTCTACTATCTCGTTGAGGTCCAACAAGCGCTTTTGTCCAGCACTTTCCCAATCCATATTCACGGTCTTGATTGCCCAATATGCCTTGTGCTTGATTTCCATCGGTAGATGGCATGTTTTGCCATAGACAAGTCGGAAGGGGGACATACCTAAGGGTGTTTTGAATGCAGTGTGATATGCCCAAAGTGCGTCACCTAGTCTTAATGACCAATCCTTCCTAGAGGGATTTACAACTTTCTCGAGTATACCCTTCAATTCTCAGTTTGAAATTTCTGCTTGCCCGTTGGTTTGTGGGTGATATGTCGTGGCAATCTTGTGTGATACTCCGAAGCATTGCAGCATCTTGGCAATAAGTCTGTTGTCAAAATGCTTGCCTTCGTCACTGATAATTGCTCCCAGTATTTGTAAATATATTTTTCTGCAAGAATCATTGCACGGTCTTGGAATCGTTGTTGGGAACTGCAGCTGCCTCAACCATTTAGACACGTAGTCGACGGCAAGTAAAATGTAGAGGTTGCCGAATGAAGAAGGGAAAGGTCCCATAAAATCGATCCCCCATACATCGAACAATTCCACTTTGATGATGTTTTGGAGTGGCATCTCATGTCGTCTAGAGATATTGCCCGTCCTCTGGCAACGATCACATTGCTTGTAAAAGTCTTGGGCATCTTTGTACAATGTTGGCCAATACAAATCGGATTGCAAAACTTTGACCGCGGTACGAGTTCCTCCAAAATGTCCTCGATAGGGTGAAGAATGGCATTGCCGGAGTACATTTTGTTGCTCTTCTTCAGGGACACATCGGCGTATAACCCGATCTGCACATTGTTTAAACAAAAAAGGCTCGTCCCAAAAGTAATGCTTAGCATCATGGCGGAACTGCTTCTTCCCTTGGTGAGTAAGATCATATGGTAAAATACCACAAACAAGGAAATTAACTAAATTTGTGTACTAGGGTATTGCCGAGGCATGTGCATCCATGGTTGCCGAGGCAACTAAAAGTTGCTCGTCCGGGAATGCATCGTATATCTCTAGATCCGCGTCCTCCTCCCTATTGCGTTCTAAACGTGATAAATGATCGGCCACTTGATTTTCTGTTCCTTTCATGTCCTTAATTTCAATATCAAATTCTTGTAAAAGTAATATCCAACGAATCAAACGAGGTTTGGCATCCTTTTTAGCAAATAGATATTTGATTGCCGAATGGTCCGTATGAACAATTACATATATACCAATTAAATAGGATCGGAACTTGTCAAATGCGAAAACTATAGCTAGTAACTCTTTCTCCATTGTTGTGTAATTCACTTGAGCACTATTAAGAGTTTTACTAGCGTAGTATATCGCATGGAATGTCTTACCTGTGCGTTGGCCAAGGACTGCTCCTACCGCAAAATCACTTGCATCACACATGAGCTCAACAAATAGCGTCCAATCTGGTGGAATGACAATGGGTGCCGAGGCAAGCTTTTCCTTTAGGTTTTTGAATGCTTGGGTGCAAGAATCATCAAAATCGAAGACTTTATCTTGTTCAAGCAAATTGCACAAGGGTTTAGTGATTTTAGAAAAATTATGAATGAACCTCCTGTAAAAACCTGCATGTCCAAGAAAGCTTCGAATTCTTTTAATCGAACTTGGTGGGGGTAATCTCTCGATCACATCCACCTTGGCTTTGTCTACTTCAATTCCCTTGGATGAAATCTTGTGGCCGAGCACTATTCCTTCATCTACCATAAAATGGCACTTCTCCCAATTGAGGACTAAATCAGTTTCTTCACATCTTGCCAACACCTTCTCTAAATTGTCGAGGCAGCTGTCGAAGTCATTACCAAAAATAGAAAAATCATCCATGAAGATCTCAGGGAAGTCTTCGACCATGTCTGAAAAGAGTGCCATCATGCATCTTTGGAAGGTTGCTGGGTGTTACACAATCCGAACGGCATCCTTCGAAAAGCATAAGTACCGTATGGGCATGTGAAGGTTGTCTTTTCTTGATCTTCTGGTGCTATGGAAATTTGATTGTAACCTGAATAACCATCAAGATAACAATAAAAGGGTTTACCTGCAAGACGGTCAAGCATTTGATCAATAAAGGGTAATGGGAAGTGATCTTTCCTAGTGGCTTTGTTTAGCTTTCGATAATCCATACAAACCCTCCAACCAGTCACATTCCTGGTTGGAATGAGTTCATTGTTTTCATTACTTACCACCGTTATACCTCCCTTTTTTGGTACACATTGTACCGGACTTACCCATGTACTATCAGAGGTAGGGTATATAATGTTGGTTTCAAGCCACTTGATGATTTCTTTCATTACAACCCCTTTCATGGCATGATTCAATCTTCTCTGGGCCGCAATCGAAGGTTTGTGATCATCTTCTAACAAAATCTTGTGCATGCACACTGCCGGGCTAATTCCCTTCAAGTCGGCAATTGTCCACCCTATTTCCTTCTTGTGTAGCATCAACATTTTGATCAGCTTCTTTTCCTGCTCAGGCTGTAACTTAGAAGAAATAATTACAGGCAATGTATTATCGGTTCCTAAATATGCATGTTTTAGTTGCTCTAGCAACTGTTTCAACTCAAGAATCGGTGGTTGTTCAATAGAGGGCTTTTCGAGCTTACCTTCCTTACATGAGTAATCCAGTGGTTCAAAGTATGTACCTGGTCGATTGACTAGCCAATTTGCCTCTTCTTGTTTTTCCTCATCGATCAGTTCTTCATACTCCTAAGGTTCCTCTTGATCGGCAATGTAGTTGCCGAGGCAACAAAATTCCTCGTTGAAGTTAAACTCTGTTGTGGCATGAAGAAGTTGGAATTCTTCTGGATCATCGGCATGCCTTTGTGTTTGGAACACATTTAGTTTAACTTGCTAGTCATTCACCCTCATTGTGAGTTCTCCTTTTTCAACATCGATCAAGGTTCTCCCTGTTGCTAGGAATGGTCTCCCGAGAATGATAGGTGCATGCTCATCTGCTTCACAATCCAAAACAATAAAGTCAGTGGGAAAAATAAATTTATCTACTTTTACCAGTATGTCTTCGATTTTTCCCTTTGGATGCACATAGATCTGTCGGCTAGCTGTAGCATAACTGTTGTAGGTCATGCCTTCTCGATTCCTAGTTTTTGGAAAACCAATTTAGGCATCAAGTTTATGCTAGCCCCAAGGTCGCATAATGCTTTCCCGACATAGTGGTTTCCAATGGAACAGGGTATTGTGAAACTTCTGGGATCCTTCAACTTGGGTGGCATACGATTGTGCAACATGGCCATGCATCCCTCTGTTGCGGCAACTGTTTCAAACTCTCCTAGCCTTGTTCTCTTGGACACAATGTCTTTAAGAAACTTGTCATAGTTCGGCATTTGTTCAATTGCTTCCACCAATGGCAAGTTGATGTGGACTTGCTTTAGGATATCAAGAAACTTCTTGAATTGATATTCTTGCTTTTGTGGCTTCAACCTTTGTGGGAATGGTGGTGGAAGTCAGATATCTTCAATCCTTTCATTGGTTTGGAACCTGATTGACGGAATTACCGGGACAACTGGAGTTGCCAAGGCATTATCAACTGGGGTTGCCGAGGCATACTTATCGCAAGTTGCCGAGGCATCCTTATCGTCGGTTGTCGAGGCATGCTTATTGCCGGTTACCGCAGCAATTCTTGGTTCAGCATCAGAGGCTTTGCCGCTAGGTTCATCTTGATCTTTTTGTGGAGTTTTGTTTGATGAGCGGGCTTGAGCCTTTTTAAGTTGTTGGCCACTTTTAGTGGTGATCACCTTACATTGCTCATGGCCAGTTCCTCTTGCGACTTCAGTATCGCTAGGTAAACCTCTTTGTGGTCTAGTATTCAGGTTTTAAGCAAATTGTCCAACTTGATTTTCCAATGATTTGATTGTCGCCTCTTGGTTTTGCAATCTCATCGCAGTCCTATTAATAAAAGCATCAGTTCTTTTTATGAAGTTACTATTCTCAGCCATATAAGATTCAGTTTTCATCATAAAAGCATTTAGAGAATTTTCCAAAGAACTAGATGTTGTCGGTTGTTGCTGCGGCAATTGTTGCCGTGGCATATTCTGCTGGAATCCCGATGCTTGTGCATTCTGATTGTTCTGGTTTAGAGCATTGTTGGGATTACTCCATGAAAAAATCAGGTGCTTCTTCTAAGCTGGATTGTATGTATTGGACATCACATTGTTGTTTCGGTTGTAATTCCCCACATAGAAGCTGGATTCTGGATTCTGCATACATTCAGAAGAATCATGGTTACCACCACATAACTCACAAAAAGAATCCATTACCTTGACCTCATGTGGGTTGTTTGGTTTCTGCATGTTCTGGACCATCTTGGTTAAAGTGGCCAATTGTGCCGAAATTGAGTATGATGATCCTAGTTCATGTATTGTGGCTTGGCGTCTAACTCCTCCTCTTCTAGTAGAGGGGATTTGATAATCATTCTTGGCAAGCCTGTTTAGAATTTGCATTGCTTCTTCCGGTGACTTATCTAGGAGTATGCCATTTGCCGAGGCATCTAGCATCATCCTTGTTGGTGTATTCACGGCGTTGTAAAACATTGTTACTTATGTCCACACCGGGAATCCGTGTAGGGGGCATTTGTGTAGAAGTTCTCTATTTCGCTCCCAAGCCTCGTACATGGATTCATCATCTGCCTGCCGAAAAGAAGTAATGTTGTTACGAAGCTTATCAGTCAAATTTGTAAGATTAAACCGAGCAAGGAAATCACGACAAAGATCGGTCCAAGATCTTATTGATTCGGCAGGAATGCTATTCAATCATGCTTTCGCCCTATCCCTCAGTGAATAGGGGAATAATCTTAATCGTAAAACATCGGGGGTGACTCCGTGTATTTTGAACGAGTTGCAAATCTTGAGGAAAGATTTAAGATGTTGTCGTGCATCTTCAGTTGCTGAGCCGCCAGATTGACCAATTGTGTTGATCATATTAAACATCACTGGTTTCAACTCAAAGTGGCCGGCTTCAATTTCAGGTGCGACAACTCCTGGATTAAGTCCATCAAGATCTTCTTCAAGATAGTCTCGAATAGTTCTGTTTCGTGCAAGAATCACTCATCCTCCTGCTGGAACATCTTGATTCATATTGTCGTCTTGATTAGCCATTGCTACTTTTAACCTTCGTCTAAGTCTTTGTAAGGCTCGTTCGATTTCTGGATCAAAGGGATATTCTGGTGTAATCGATATACCAATGCAAAACCAAAGTTTGTTAGCCCTTTGAATCTTAAACAAGGAAAATAAAAAGAAAGTGCAAGAAAATAAAAACAAAGTCGTTATTGCCAATCCCCGGCAACGGCGCCAAAAACTTGTTGTGCATAATAAGTGTTCCGCAATTGTGCAAGTGTACACGTCGCAAGTTATAGTATAAAAGATATCGTCTCCACAGGGATTGGTGTCACTTCAAGAATCTAATCTCTTGCACTATAGAAAGTAAAAACACAAATAGAAGATTATAGGAGTTTAAACTAATAACTAAACTAGAAAGCAATAAAGTAAAAGAATAGATGAGATCATATGAGAGAGATAGGCCAGGTTATCGTGAGTTAAGGTGTGATAGTCGATTGGATCGTGTTGGTAAAAAAGTGCAAAGGCAACTCAGTTGTCGTGGCAACTTGCACAACGGGGTTGCCTTGGCAACTAATCGATGGTTGCCTAGGTGACTAGTTGGGCAACTACTTGGGCGTCTCGGCAGCAACCTTCAAGGTTCGGTAGAGCGTTCTTCAATGGTTTCTTCTTATCCCTAAGTCAAAACTCTAGCTACTTGTGCATGCCTTGATAATACATCCCTGCGTGAATCAAGGGTGAACAACAACCAATCTTGCGCTCCTCTTAGCCGTTGAAATCCTTAACTTATTCCTAAGCCGGATTAATCTTCACCATCAATAGATTGAATAAAGATCATATTCATTCGTTTCTTGAATCTAACTCTCCTGATATTAGATAAATAGATGAAGTTCTGAGATCCTCTCCCAATTCACTCGCAAACAAGAATAAGAACCAAGAATGAATAAACCTTGAATAGAAAAGTGCAAACTCTTATTACCTAAACAAAATCCAATAGTTTCTCACAACCACAAGACACAATAACCTTAGCCAAAAAGATTTAGTTCATGGCTAGGTTCCAAAGAAACACAAGATAAAGAATTCCTAGCATGAACCTAATTGAACAAGAAAGAAAAAAATGAAGGATGGATGAAGCTTGTCGAAATCTCCTTGCCCTTGATGCTTGTCGAAAATTCTCTCTTCTCCCCCCCTTTGGAGTTGACGGCTTGGTGATCTATTTATAGGGCTAGGTTAAAGTCCTCCTTTGAGGAGGAAGTTAAGTTGGAATTAAATTATCTTTAAAGAATATAATTCTTTATTATAATTATATTCTTTCTAGAACTTCTCATATCTTCTTGGAATTTAATTCTTCTTTAACCTCTTCATGGAAATCAAACGCCTTTGGGATTTAGCTTTGCTCCACATCATCTTGGGCTTGTCTAGTCATCAATTTCGACTACCATATCACCTTATTCTTTGTTGACAATTGCCCTGGCAACTGGCTCGACATCTCCTTCATGCATTGCCCTGGCAACTAGCTCGGCATCTCCTTCATTTATTTCCCTGGCAACTAGCTTTAGCCTTGCTTTGGCAAGTGATACTGCACATACACACAAAACACACCAAAGTAGCATCTTTTCCCACAAAAACAACCAAGTTATGTAATCAAGCTCAATGGTGGAAAGAAACATGAATTGATGCATGAATGACTAATTATGCAACTAATACGCGCATAAGTCTAACAATAATATGAGTAAAAAGGGTAAGAAAAATAGTGCTTTGGAATACTTATCAACTATCTGCAGGTTGTGGTGGATGACTGATGAAAAGTACTGCTAGATGAGTAGATGCAGATTGTTGTGTTTGTTGAGACTGTGAAATAAAAAAATTATTAATAAATTAAAACAAATAAATTGACATACCAAATTAAAAGGAACTAAACTTATTTCTTTATCTTTTGAAGGACAAATTCTATTGTTGTGTTCAAGCATCCCACATGATATACACATTTGCTTGCTCACTTGTCTAGACAGCTTAGTCTCCTTGCTTGTTTCATCTTCTTCTCTTTTTTTTCTTTTTTAGGTCTTTCAGGAAGCTTTCTTTTCAATGGAGGATCAATAGGACCTATTTTAGTGTCCTTCCAAAAAAACCTCATTAGAAATAGTTGGTAGTGCAAAATCATACATTTGGTATGTTTCATTTTTATATGCCTCATGAACATACCTCTCAATTGGCTCATAATTAAATAATATCACACATATCAAATGTGAATATGGAATGCATGTGAGATCCCAATATCTACATCTTCACTTTTGACCTTGTAGATCAACAACATATGTGTCCCCATTAAAATATACCATATACCTATTTTGACCATTCCAAGTTACATGACTATATGCAGAAGAAGCTTTACGGTTTTCAACTAACTTAGCAATTTTTGGGCATGAATCACCTTCATATTTCTGGCACTTCTATTTGTGTGCAAGATTTCTATTCATAACATAATGTATAATGTACTCAAAAAAAAGATATTATAGATTTTTACCTTGCGGCAATGATTGTCGAATTAAAAGCTTCTTCAAAGTTGTTTTCTACTAAATCACATTTGGAATATGTTGAAAAAAATACCTTTGACCAATGTTTTGGAATTTTCTTCAGTAGACTTGACATTGCAGTTTCCTTCAAAGTTGTCATTCTTGTTGAATACTTTTGAAAAGCTACTT
The DNA here is from genome assembly GCA_019671005.1 of Hibiscus mutabilis. Classification (NCBI taxonomy): domain Eukaryota; kingdom Viridiplantae; phylum Streptophyta; class Magnoliopsida; order Malvales; family Malvaceae; genus Hibiscus; species Hibiscus mutabilis. The sequence goes on along the minus strand of CM033723.1, from coordinate 7,656,628 downwards.
CAGTGGTTGATTTGCAGTATGCCCAAAATAATTGTTGCATATTACTTCTAGTGTGATCTTTCCTCTAAGCAGCATACATATGTCTTGAATAAAATCTGTGCTCAACACTGGGAAGAATTAGTTGTACCTCATCTAAGAGGCCCTGCAACAGTTGACATAACCAAAAATTTAGAATAAAATAATGATACTAAAAAATTTAAATAAAAACATTACCAAAATTTAAAAATACCTTTTGCATATCACTGATTATAGTGAACTTTTTTCTATCTCCCATTTTTAGATCAGCTTGAAGGTGTTCCAAGAACCATGCCCAAGTTTCTCTATTCCCCACCTCTACTACTTCCCACGCTACAAGATATATTTGGTTATTTCCATTCCTACCTACAGCAGCTAGTATTTTACCCTTAAAGTCCCCTTTTTAGATAACAACCATCAAGGGATAAAACTAGTCTACAATACCTCTTGAACCCTTCTTTCAAGCCACCAAAACATACATACAACCTTCTAAATATAAGATTAGCAGATGGAGTAGGTTTCTCAACAAAAAGATCGAGTGTACCATCAGGATCTGCTTCTCTCAATGCAAAAACATAATCAAACAACTGTTTAAACTCATCCTCTAACCTACCCCGTATTTTCTGACTTGCCCAAATTCTAGCTCTTTGACAAACATTTTTGTTTATCTCTACATTTAGCTTCTCCTTAGCAAGCCTCATCATGTCCCTCAATTTAAAGTTAGGCAAAATTCTTAGCTTACACGAGAAAAGTTTCCCAATAAACTTATAATTTTCCCTTTTGTTTTTACATGTTACAGAATAAGAATATTTTCTTACAAATGTTCTAATCTTATAAATCTCATCATTTTTCCTTTAGGTGCATATATCATGAAAAGAAATCCTACCCCCTTACACTTTGCTCTAGTCCTGTCTTTTTCATTTTTAGTGTACCTATAATCAAATCTATTACCAACAGCATAAGAAGCCAATGCTTCCTTAAATTGTTTTGGGCCCTCAAATATCATACCAAATTCAAGCCTAGGAACATCATTATTATCATCAAAGAAATTTTTCTTACCTTTTTTACAAACAACCTCCCCTTCAGAATTAGTTTCATAACTACCAACATCATCTGATGGTATGTAATCTGTGTCACCGATGTTATGCTCTACAATTGCTTCTTTCTCTTGAGCACCACTAAAGTTAGCCTCTATTTGTTGTTGTTCTTTATCCCATATTTTTGTTTTTAAATATTCTTTTGTTCTCAAAAATTTGAGTTATCTCTTCATCATCTTCATCAGTCATCCTTCAGCCCTTAAATCTTCTGACTCACTGTCTGTTGATTTACTGTCAGTTGAATCGATTACTTTCTCATTACTATATTCATTTATAGCTATAGCAACCTTCTCACTATCTACATTAAATCGGTCTTCCCCATCATGCACTATTTCTCTTTGTATCTCATCATCCTTTTCTAATCCATTAGGCCCAGCATCATCATTCTCTTCCACACCAGGCCTAACAACATCATTATCTTTCACAGTAGGACCATTGCCAACATTCTCCTTTACACCATGCCCAACACCATGATTCTCGTCAAAAACAGGCCCAAAAACATTATTCTCTTCCACAACATGCTCCTCATCACCTTCATATACCCCATTAAGACCATCTTCATAAATATTTAAATCATTCACATGCAATCCATGTTCTGCATATATGTGTATGTGTCCTTTAGTAGTCAAGTGGTTAATCAAATTCAAGAAACTTGCATTGTCAGATCCCAATATTCTCAAACCTCTCTCTAAATTATAACCAGGTTCTAAATAGGCTAAATAAGCAATTTTGGAACTAGGAATTTTGCTTCCTCAATAAACGCAATAATAGTAGGGTAACTTATGTAGTCAGGATCTATCTTATTTCTTATTTGTTTACCCCCAATATAATCAAACTTAGGAATATTAATAAACCTCCCCCCAAAATGTATTACAAGAGAATACCCATCCCATGCCATTTTCCCTATACAAATATCCAAAAACAAAAATTCAATACAACCAAAAAAATAAAACAGTCAAACAAATGTGCATTAGTCATTAAAATATTTTAATATATTAATAAAATGTGTTTCACTCATTAAAATATTAATGATAAACAGTCAAAAAAGTGTGCATCAGTATGTAAAAATGTGTGTTAGTGCTATGAAACCAATGAACACTGTCAATTTAATCTGATAAATCATTAAACAAATCAATAAACAATAACCACTATTAATTTATTCTAATTTATTCTAATGTAGAATGTGTCTCTGCAAAATGACAATAGTACCTATTTTCTCACCTTTTAACTTCGATTATCCCCTCCATAAATTGACTTGGGTATCACAAAAACCTATAAAACTAAAGAAAATGTTAAGATAATTATGCATTAAGTAAATTTTTATCCCCAAATAATAAAGATAAACCACTATAAACTTACTTTATCCTCTTTTGTCGATTTAGAATTTTTACACAACTGACTGAGTCGGTGACGAGTAAGGATCAATTCACTTAAAGGAATTTTGGTAGAGAGTCGAACGAATTCATGAATCCTAAATCAGGTTCAATGCAACATTTTTTCCTCAATTTTCGTGGAGGTGAAATCCAAATTGATATTGGGTAAAAATTGAAAAGGGGCTTAGGGTAAATCGGGTTTGATTTGGGGGGAATGAGTTTTATTAAATGACTTTTCAATAATATTTTGTTATATTTGTTTTATTTTTAATTAATTTTATTTTTTTCTAAAAATAAGAAAATATAAATAAGTCGGGTGACATGGCGATATTTTATTGGCTAATATAGTTTTTTAAATGATATCACTTTTGGGGGTTATTTGGGTAACGGCATAAACTTTAGGGGCAGAAGAGCCCAAAAAAACTTTAGGTACCAAGTTGAGAAAAGTGGTAAATGTTAGGGGGAAATGTGCATTAAGTCTTTACCAAATGCAATCACCAACACTCAAGCTTCTTCGACTCTTACATTGCTCGAGGAGGCCATTACCATTCTGACTGTTAACTCTCTTGTCGGGCTGCTCGTTGTGCTCTGGAACCTATGGCATTGTAAGAATGCCATGGTTCATGAAGGCCTACCCCAACCCACTTGGATCATTTTCTCCAATTCACAAACGCTTCACCGGTACTATCAAGCAGTTATGGCAACATCACATGCTAGTCTGGCTTGTGCAGCCCCTGCGAATGCTGCACCGAGATGGAAAGTCCCATGTGTGGGACATATAAAGGTCAATGTCGATGGTTTCTATGACCCAAATCATAATGATGTTGCGATAGGTGCAATATCCCAGAAATCGGCTTAGTCGGGGTTCAGTTTTTGGTGATCGAAAAATTTGTTTCCGATCAAGTAAGAAAGATATTAAAATGTGATTTATAGATTGAAATTGATTAATTATTGGATTATTGCTAAGTATTGGGACTAAATTGTAAAGATTGGAAATATGTAGTTATTGGTTAAAATTTAGTAAAGAAACATAAAATGATATAGATTTAAGTTATGGCTAAAAGCAATGACTAGGGATGTAATTAGACCACCTAGTGACTAAATATGAGGATCTAGAGCGTAATTTGACCATGACCTTTCTTCATAGGAAGAAAAGGTTTCTGGAGGACTAAAAACTTAATTTTTCCAATGTCATAAAAGGGTATATGTTGCATGTGATGGCATAGTTATGTAAAAGTAGTAAAAGGATGATGATGATGTTGGAGATTAATAATAATTCTTGTAAAGTAATTTATCTTTAGAATTAATAAAAAGATGATAAGAACGAGTTGTAGTCTTGGTTAAGCAAGAAAGCAAAAGAGGGGAAAAGTTTCCTAGGAAACCATTGTTGTCTTCTACCTAAGGTGCAAGCAAGCACCTCAAGCACACACTTCCATTGTTACTCACGGTAAGCTTGAGTTTTCTTAAGTTTTTCATTTCTAATCTACTTTTGATAATTGGGCCAAGCAAACCCCCTCTACCAATTTGGTGCTCTAATGACTAAATCAAGATGGATTACTAAGTTAAGTTATAGAGAAATCCTAAATTACCATCCATGATTTCTAAGCTTATCCTCTTGCTATTTCCATGGCTAAGTACGTTATAGGATGAGATTATGCTATTGGAAATCATGAGAAATTTTGTAATCTATTGTCTAGGTTTCCTACTCAAGCTCAAGTGTTCCTACGTGAAGAATCACCTTCTTCATCAAAATAAGCAATCCAAATTAAAGGAATCATCTTTGGAAAGCTCTAAACACTTCAAGTGGTTTGGTGAGTGTAGTTCATGGTTTGGTTGGCTAGGTGCCATCCTTGTTGTATTATATTCTATGGTTTATTGTATGTTTGTTGTTGAATTGTTCATTAGCTCATATAGAGCAACTGGTGGCAATACTTATATCATTGGAAAACATTGGTAAGTCCTTTTGTGTTGTTTTGCATCATGTTGCATTAGCAAGAGTATTGCATTGGTAAGTTCATTGCATTGGCAAGTTCATAGCATTAACTAAATCATTGCATTGATGTAATCATGGTATTGATAAGATTACCGTATTGACAAAGATGTTATATTGACAAGGCTATTGTATTGATGAACAATCGTATTGACAAGGATTATTGGAGCTAAGGCTCAACTATTGAATAAGAATATTTCCCTATTGCTAAATCATAAGATATGTAAGTTGCCTTGCAATGGAAACCCTTGGACACTTTGGCATGGTACATGGTATATTTGGACTACGGTCCATGAGCTACGGCTCAAGGGTAATGACCCTATATTACATAGGCGATGTTGGAGGTTAGGGGAGATAATGGATGATGATGGAGGGAGTATTATTGTTATTACATTGATACAAGCCATTGCTTTGTGCTTTGAGCTTACTTAAACATAGACCTATGCTACCTATGTCCAAATGTGATCCAAGGCGAACGATGTTAAAAGACAAGTAAAAGTATAGATAAGACTATTGTATAAATAAACAAGAACAAGACATGGAAATTAGATTCACAACATTGAGCATTGTTCATGTACATGTATTCATTGAGGCCACCATAATAATTGATTGCATTGCCCTCATGAAATCTATTATTATTGTTATCATAATATTATTGGATTACTACCTCACTAGGCAAAGTATGCCTAATGCATTCATTGTAATGCATTATTTCAGGTTTAAGATTTTTAAGGACATGATCATGGTTCGAGGTTGCAAGTCATTCTCTACGACTTTTGAGTAATGTATCTATCCCTCATAACTCCTAGAAAGGTGGCATATGGCATGTGTATATTTATGTATGTGCAAACATGAAATAAATGTTATGGAATTGTAAAAGGTAACTAAAACAAGTTTATGAGATGCATAATTATGACATAACAGTATAAGATATGAAAATATATGATTGAATATGATTATTGAGGTCCTGTATGCATTGATTAGTAAAGAAAACATGATGGCTATGTAAACAAGTTATAAATTGGCCATTTGATGATATGATGCTAGATATGTATTGTATGATAATGAATAAGTCTAAAATAATGAAATCTTTGTGTATATGGTTCCCCATGTAGAATGGGTTGAAATGTGAAGAATGGCATGTTAGTGTTGTGGCAAAATTGGTAAAATGGTATATAATACCCTAATTAGTGAAATCATGGTAAATGGCTTCGTATTAGCATGAAATTTGGCATGGATATAGATTTGGTATTTATAAACTTGATGATCAAATTTGGTAGATATTGGAAAAGGTTAAGGTTCCTAATTTGATTAAAAAACAGACTAAATCTGTCATTACAGACCTGTCTGTAGTGGTACTAGTGATCGTGTATCGGTACGGGTGTACAATTTGGAACATAGGTATAAAGGCGTACCGATACAGCTAATGAAGTATCGATAAGGATTTTTGAATTTGGAAAATTACTGTAGTACCGTATCGACACCTTACTGATCCCTAGAGTTGACCATTTTTTTGCATTGACTGTGCGTACTGATACTCAGCATCGGTACGAGTTTAAATAATTTAACCATTTTAACAGTCAAGATAAGCGTATCGATACGACCAAAGGCATATCGGTACAACATTTTGTTATTGGAATTTTGTTGTAGCTTAGTATCGGTACGAGTATAAGATGTATCGGCCCCTTTCTCTTGTGTAGCCAATCTCGTACCGGTATGACTATAGGCGTACCGGTACACCATCATGTCACTAGAATCTAAGTTTAAGTAATATTAGCTTAGCGTACCGATACGGACCTATCCGTACTGGCACAACTGCTAATGTCTATAACTGAATTAACGACCATGGCAAAGGCGTATCGATACAGCCTCTTTGAGCATCGATACCGAGGTAGGTAAATTGGTTAAAAGATGATTAAAGAGATTTTTTAGAATTCTTACAAAATGGTCACTGAATTTTATAAGGTTTAATTTAAGGTGTAATCGAACTCTAATTGTTCTGAAAATATGTACACAAGATATTCATGCATCAAATTTCCTATTGGTAATCCTAATTATTGATAAGTCCTTGTAATTTTCTAAAATTATAATTAAGTCCCTAAATTTAGATAAGTTATTAAATAACCCTTAATTATGAATTATGATTAAGAACAAGTTGGTCAGTAATAAGCAAGGCTCTATGTTATTGATTTAGCTCACCATCCATTGCATAAGTTATCGTAAATGTTGATTGATCACCGTATTGTTTATCAGTAACGCCTTCCGACCTGGACTCCTACCACACCGGGAAAAGGGTGTTACATTTGTGGTATCAGAGCTAGAGTTTAGTTAGTTTTGGACTAAACTGAAGTTCTCTGCATTGTTATTGTTTGATTTCATTCTGCATAAGCCACTTAGGAGTTATATTATTGTATGTTGTACCGTGACTTGCAGCTGACACGGTCGTCCTATTACTATTAATTACAAGAGTACCAGGTGAGAATTTATAATGTTCATGTCCTTGACCATTAAGTAAGCTATCAGGGGATAGCTAAAATATTAAAATTATTCATAGTTTCCATGAAATTAAGATAAGTACTTCTTACCTCGAATTTCGACAGATGAGTTGTTTTTGTAACAAGATCTATGTCTCGATAGTACTGTAAAAGATCAGTTTGAAACCATTAATATTTGTTAATGGTATAAACCCTTGTGAAACCTCCTTAGTAAACAAGTCATGACATGTCTTAGTATCGAACTCTGGTATAGCCTAAAAGTTATAAGTAATGGCCCTCTAAGATAAGATAAGTCTAGTAAAGACCTTCCAAAGACAAAGACTACGAAAGACATGAAATTAGATGACATAGGAATAAGTTTACAGAAAGATAAAGCCTAAGTTAATCGGCAAACCCATAAACTTCGATATATGTATCTTCTGTGACAACCAATGATTGTTCGAAGCAAGCGGGATTATGTTTCTGTCATGGCAACAACGTTACTTTGTGAAGAATACTTTAGTAGGAACTTCGAATCTAAATGTGTCTTCGTCTTATTGTTTATGTCTAGATGAAAATTTCGATGACGAATTTTTTTAAAGGGGGAGAATTGTAATATCCCAGAAGCTGGCCTAGTTGGGATTCGGCTTCTGGTGACTGAAATTTTTGTTTTCGATCGTGTAAAAAAGATATTAAAATGTGATTTATAGATTGAAATTAATTAATTATTGGATTATTGCTAAGTATTGGGACTAAATTGTAAAGATTGGAAATATGTAGTTATTGGTTAAAAGTTAGTAATGAAACATAAAATGATATAGATTTAAGTTATGGCTAAAAGTAAGGACTAAGGATGTAATTAGACCACCTCGTGACTAAATTGAAAAGAATGCAAGTATGATTAATGACTACATTGGAAAGATTTAAAGTTAAGGTGCTATAGTATAAAAGTTAAGAAATATGAGGATCTAGAGTGTAATTTGACCATGACCTTTCTTCATTGGAAGGAAAGGTTTCTAGAGACTAAAAACTTAATTTTCCCAATATCATAAAAGGGTATATGTGGGATGTGATGGCATAGTTATGGAAAAGTAGTAAAGGATGATGATGATGTTGGAGATTAATAATAATTCTTGTAAAGTAAATTATCTTTAGAATTAATAAATAGATGATAAGAACGAGTTGTAGTCTCGGTTAAGCAAGAAAGAAAAAGAGAAGGAAAGTTTCCTAGGAAACCATTGTTGTCTTCTACCTAAGGTGCAAGCAAGCACCTCAAGCACACAAAATTACAATTAAGTCCCTAAATTATTGATACAGACCTATCCGTAACGAAATGGACCTAAGTTTAAGTATTATTAGCTTAGTATACCGATACGGACTTATCCGTACTGGCACAACCCCTAATATCTATAACTAAATTAACGACCATGGAAAAGGCGTATCGATACAACCTCTTTGAGTATCGATACCGAGGTAGGTAAATTGATTAAAAGATGATTAAAGAGATTTTTTTAGAATTCTTACAAAATGGTCACTGAATTTTATGAGGTTTACTTGAAGCTATAATCGAACTCTGATTGTTCTGAAAATCTGTACACAAGATATTCATGCATCGAATTTGACATTGGTAATCCTAATTATTGATAAGTCCTTGTAATTTTCTAAAATTACAATTAAGTCCCTAAATTTGGATAAGTTATTAAATAACCCTTAATTATGAATTATGATTAAGAAAAAGTTGGTCATTGATAAACAAGGCTTTATGTTATTGAATTTATTCACCATCCATTGCATAAGTTATCGTAAATATTGATTGATCACCGTATTATTTACCGATAACGCCTTTTGACATGGACTCCTACCAGACCGGAAAAAGGGTGTTACAATAGGTTTCATTGCCCACGATGAGCATGGCTCCATCCTTAGTGGGCTTGTACAACACACTATTGGCTACAATGAAGCAACTCTCGTCGAAATTCATGTTGTTATTGTTGGGTTCCATCTGGCCCGTGAAAATGTGGCATCATGTTATCTTTGAGTCAGACTCAGCTATTGTCATCAATAAATTGTGTCATCCACACGGTGACCTTTCAATCCTCAGCCCACACCTAGACTCGACCCGCCAACTTCTACGAGCTTATAGTGACTTCATATTACTTTTTTTAAACAGAATTGCTAATATTATAGCTGACTTCGTATTACTTTTTTTAAAACGGAATTGCTAATATTATAGCCCATTCCTTGGCTTCCTGTGCCCTTCAGTCCAATAGCTCATTTCTTCTTTGACTCAGTTTTTTCCGAGATTATATTCTCGGTTGTAAACGAATATGTCTCTTCTTTTTCATATTGATGATATTTGGGTACTCTTTCGCCCTAGGTAGCCAACACTAAACCTCGATTTAATGTTGGTTATAGAGGGAGCTTTGTAATGAAGCTCACCCTCTCTTAAAAAATGAAATTATTATCATTCATATTTATATTTGAGAAAGGATGGTATGTCACCTAAGCTTGTAACCCATTCAAATTATCTGCTATAAATTACACCTAAGATCACTTAATTATATATTTGATAATAAATATGTTGATTTTCTTAAAAGTTATAAACATGTCACTATATTAAAATATTGTTAAAAAAACTTATGTTATCCTTAAAATTGAAATGAACGTGTAATGTAACATTGTATAATAATTTTTTTAGTCTCCAGAAATTATGCATTTTATTAATCTCATCCCTCGAAATAATCCAATAAATTTAACTTTTCATATTTAAAATTTCATTCATTTAGTATCTTTTTTCACTACATTATCAAAGTAAATGAGTCCATTAGATCTAATTAGTAGTCGAATAATGATATGTTGTCATAAAGAAGCAACGAGTTATTGTTAAACTATTATTAACAAGTAATTTTACAGAAGAACAAAGACTAAAATGATAAAATAATTAATTATGAAGGGTTAAACTTCTTGAATTGTTTTTGAATTAAGACCAAATTAATAGATTGTATAAATTTTAAGGACTAAAATTTTTATTATATCATATCATGTCACTATTCTCGCATGACAACTAACGGCCAAGGACTAATTTGCCATTATATTTTAATTGAGTTTTTACTTATAACTTTTCGAAGAAAAATCTCTTAGTTACGAAATTCATGATTGAGTGATCTCAAATGTAGTTTAATAGGTTATTTAATGTCATATTATTTTGGGTAAATAATCTCTATAGTCACTTAACTATACTAGAGGTTCTATTTTAATTATTGAGCTTTCAATTATATCAATCAGGCCACTCTAACTATTTAAATGATACTAATAAAATTATCAACCGTTAAAAGTTAACGGAAATGTTGAAAGTTAAATAAATTTTTATAATTACACATTTAACCCTCATTACTTAAATATTCTATCAATTTAGTTCTAATTTTAAATTAATTTAATAAATTTATTCATCCAGTCGTTTATGATAAATTTTGGGAAGATATCTTGATTAGTCTCTTTAGTCTATTACTGTTTGACTTTTTTTTATAATTTCAAGGTTTTCTTTTTTATTCAATTAAATTGACGGTTATCTTAGTTAAAAATGATTGATTTTTACATGATAAATTTAGGATTCACATTCGAATCATGCGACAACCACACCACGGTACATTGCAGCATATTTTTCCCTCAAAAGCTAAAGACACGCAACTCTTGTGCGATCGTGGCGATGCCGCAATAACCCCAAGCTTCGGAAAATATAGTGTATTATATATAATTTCTAAACAATGTATGGTGCCTAGGAAAATCCAGAACAGAGCATGAACATGTGCTTAAACTAGACATGGCTAAAGCATACGTTTGCGAATATTGCTCTAAATGGGAAGGAAATTGGAAACCAATATCAATGGTGACTCGGTCATCAGAACATCTGTCTTGATAGTACAATTGCTAACATCTGTCTTGAGATTAATCGAAGCACATGTTAAACATTTGAAGTTGTAGCAACCAGCAATAGAAACTATTAAGCATTTAACTTAAAAACAATACAATAGTAACATAATATGACGAGGGATAATAATACAACTGAATGCTCTTCCCCAGGAATATAGCTCATAGGGCTTGCACGTTGACAACTTGATGAGTTCGGTAAGGAAAACCACATGACAAAACTTCAACTTTGATACATGTTAACCGTGGATATACAAGATCACAGGAAACTTGCTTAACAAATGTGAAATAACATCATTTGACAGAAATAATGGAAAAACAACATCACGATAATCTAATAGCAGACATAGATGACTCTTAAGATGGATTATAGGCGACTTGAAGTTCTGCTTGAGGTGTTAAGCCTTACGGAGACCATTGAAATCCTAAATCAACAAGCAAAAATTAATCAAGGATGAGTAAATTTAGGAAGCCAAAAGAGGAGAGATTGCACCATCAAAAACATGTAAAATTCTTTGTCAAACTTAGGGAGGAACTAAGAAATAAACAAGATGAACCAAGGCAGAACTTGAATTATTACCTGCATCAGGACCAAGAGTGAAAAGATCATCAGCATTCCCGTGATTATTTGTAGCATCGTGTGCAATGGGCAGTTCAGAATTTGGCCCCAAGAAGGGGACAGCAGCAGAATGAGTCGGAACTCCTAAGTTATTAACAAAAAAATGATTTATCTAAGAGAAATTAATTAACAAAGAAGCAAATTGCTTTTTTGTACCATGATAAAAAAAACATGTTGGAGGGGAGAACTAAAACAATACAATAAACAAGATAAACCAGTATGACGGATGCAAAAGCATCGGTTTATTACCGGCAGGAAGGTCATTGTTGAAAAAGTTATCATGCTGGTTTGTAACACCAAACTCAGACAAATCACAATTTGCATCTAAGGAGCCAGCAACAGAATTAATCCAAACTCCTAAATTAACAAGAAAGTAACTTTAGAAAGCCATGAGAAGACCTTGTAATCAAGAATAAAATTAAGCAACATAAAGCCTGGGGCGGGGGGGGAGGATGCAAATCCTTTGCCCAAAATTTGGGAAAAGAAGTGCAAGATGTAAATAAAAAGAACCAATGATGAATACTGAAACCTGCAGCAGAGGAGCAGGCATGATTTGCAGCAGAGGCAGTGTTGCTGTTCTCTTGGCCTGCAAACATCTTAAAAGTTTATTAATACAACACCAGGGAATTTAATCAAGGTGTGACTCGTTGTTTGTACAATTACCAAAACCCATTTGTTGATAAAAATCAGCCGTGTAATGTGGAAAGTTCCCTGTCCCAGTTGCTCCCAATCCCACAAATTCATCTACATCATTTAAAAGAAGAGCTTGACCATCATGCACATTGGTCTGAGCCAAAATCCATCCTTCCAACTGCAAGAAATAAGTTCAGCACCCTATAGAAGATGGGATGCTCAAAAGTTATATACAACATAATCGGCTTACCTCGTCCGAAGAAGTAAAGTTTTGGCCCTACAATTGGAGAGAAACGTATCATTGATCTTCAATCTTTGAGTAAAAGACACATGGATAGATTTAACCAAATTTTGAGTATTAAGCAAAAATCGTAATATATAAGACAATTATTATTCAAATTTCCATACACTGACCTTCCATTCAATGGGGTTTTGCCTCATCCGTGCCTCGTTTCTAATCTGGAAAACACACGAGTATATATGTATATAAGAAATCGGTGTTGTTACGGCAATGCTTGGGAATAAGCACAAGTCGTCATATTAATTTAGGGAGTTAATTCCACTTTAACCTGAGGAGAGTCAGACTTGAAGGTTTCTCATGTTCCAAAATATTCATCATAATGATCATATGCATATATTCAAGACCAAGCATAACTAATTTGTTATGGTTTAAGCTAATTATTATTCTGATGAAACCATATTAGTGCAAAGGGAGAGAGAACCTGTGCCTCAAGAGTAGTCCTAAGTTGTTGCATATCATTTTCCATCTGTCGAATTATAGACTTGCTTTTCTCAAGCTCCAGTTTCATCTCCCTGTTTTCGGTTTGCATTTTCTTGAACTTTGGAGCCATTTCATAGTACTTGGTCTCCACCTCTTCAAGGTCCTCACGCCTCCTCTTTTAGATAACAAAACAAGCAAAGATGAATTAATTAAAGACATAAATAAACAAAGCGAAAAGAAAACGAAATTTGATGATGGGTTAATTGCTCTACTTTCATTTTCTGTCGAGACCGTTGACAGCTCTGGTTATGTGCATCCTTTTGAGCTTGAGTTTTCCCAGATTTGGCTCCCTTTTGTTTGTTTTTGCCTTCAGCCTCAGTCCCCGCCAGTTGGGTTTTCTTCATTTCTCAGATTCAGAAATCGCACCGTCTTCTTCTCACCTTCACTAAGTTTTTGACTTGTTTTTTGCTGTAAAACTTGAGCTGCATGATCTGTACTTGATTACCCAAAATTTCTATCACATACTACTTTCGATTCCAAACGATTGATAAACCTGAATCTTTCAAAAACTTGGATCAATAAAAAGAATAACTTTCCAGTCAACGCTTACAGATTAGAACAAAATGAAGGGAACGGTTAACCTCGAGAAGAGAATGATGATCTGAGATTCCAACGATACTCTTATATATACGAGCGGAAGGTCGACTACACGCGCCTAATATAGCCTGCTCTGTGTTTTCTTTGCTCGCGCGACGTCCGACTTTTTCATTGCTCGCGCCGTCGTCCCCAACCTTTTCATTTGCTCGCGCCGTCGCGCGAAAATTTTATATTTCATTCACATTTTGTTAAAAAAAATTAAAAAAAAGAGTTTTTTTATATGTTTAAATAAATAGCGTTAAATGAAACATTTTTTGAAAATGAGAATAGTATTAATTAATCAAAACACTTCTTTTAAAATATGTATTGAAAACTGAATTTTTATGCAATTTTAATTAGTTATTAAAATTGGATAGTCTAGCAGTATTGTCGTATTTAAAATTGTAGAAAGCTTTTGTTTTAATTATTCGTATTTAATTAATTGATAAATTAATTTAGATTAAATATTTGTTAGGTCGTGCAATTCAAAAAGAGAAACATATAGCGAATAAAGAGGTATTGTGTATAATCAAATAAAAATCTTCTATCACTTTCTGTTGTCTTTTCTATGCCTCACATTAAAAAATTAAATTTAGAGTTTAGGGATAGAATTTAGAGATTTAGGGGTTGGTGTATTTCTTAGAGTTTATAGTTTACGATATAAAATTTAGGGTTATGACTTAAAATTTGATTTTTTTTAATGTTGAATACAGAAAGGAGCATCGAAAAGTGACAAGAAATTTTTATCCATATTATCTCTTGTTTGAAAGAAAAATAAAGATCTTGAAGTTTAAAAGTAATAGAACTTACATTTTATTAGACATGTCTTTTGAAAGAAGAGGGATAATATCAAAATTATTCTGTTATTTCACGAATGGGTGAACAAAGCGGAACAAGAAAGAAAAAATGAAAAATCTTTACGAGTGGTGATGATCCGTACATACTATCAGAAATAAATTTTTAACGTGCTTTCAAATCGTTTGCTTTATAAACACTTTCAGTTTTTTATTTATGTTTATAAAAATTATAATTATAATATTATTAATGATTTCAAAATTTTAAATTTATTGAAATACAAAATTTAAAAACATTTTTAAGTATTATTGAGTTTCACGGCACTGAGTTAGGCCCTTAGTTGATTTGGTCATAGAGTTAACTTTTGCGGCTTGTGATGCTAACTCATAGAAGTTTCATTTACCTTATGTTTGTTTTATGTTAGTTAAAGATTTTTCTTTAAAACTTTGATAGTGTATTGTTATGTGTTGAACACTGTTAAGACTTGAAATTTTAAACTAAATTTGGAATTTATGTTCTTTGTGTTGTGTTGAAACTTTATAGTATGTATGTATTTTTTTAATTAAGTATGGACTTAATGTTTAAAATCTCTATTTAAGCATTTTTCTGAACATTTTAATATAATATTTATCGAAAATATTGTTTCATTATTCTCAAAAGATATAGTGAACATGTCAAAAAAATCTGTAATAGGTTACAGGTTAACTAGTAACAAAACCGTCGGTTAACCAGTAGATACGGTTAATCATTAGCGGTTAACCGCTTTTTAATGGTAAGTTATGTGTAACTAAATTTAATAACCATTATAACGGTTAATCGACTGTTTAAGCTAAACGGTACAGTTAATCGACTGTTTAAAATAAACGGTACGGTTATCCGACTATAAACACCTCTAGTAAGTACAAACAACACCAAAACCATAGAAACTACCAACGCGCAGTGTATGTCTTGTTTAAAACCACGGGCATTTAGTAAAAGAGACTTCGAAGATTTTGAGTTTTATGTCGTGGAGTTGTTTTTAAAATAATTGAATGTTCATTATTTTATTTAAAGGTTTTCTAGTCATCTATAAAAACTATGAAAAGAGAACACATTCGGTTCATATTTGTAAAAAGGGTCCGAGTTAAAATTAAACTACGAGGGACTAATGCTAGTTATTAATAATTATTAGGGTAAATTACGTAAATTATCATTGAATTTTGTTCTCAAACTTATTTTGGTCATTTAAGTTTTAAAACGTTCAATTTACTCACTGAAGTTTAAACATTTAATGTTTTTGGTCACTCCTCTGTTACCTTTTTGATGACGTGTAATGACCCAAATTCCGGATCAATCGTGCGGATCCTAGTTTCGGGTCGGACATTTTAATCCGAGTATTAAATTAAAGGAATATGATTTTGGAAGATTAATTAAAAGAAAATGATGGCCGATATGTATGAGGATCGAAGATGGAGAACCCTAAATGTAATTTACCCATTTATGTATGGAAGGCAATATTTTGAAATAAAGTGGTGAAAATGGCAAGGAAACATCAGATCCTATCTTTCTCTCTCTCTCCCGCATCTATTCTCCTTTTTCCTTCTTTTTTTTCTTTTTCTTCCATCAAGTTTCCATGTTCGCTCAACCTCTATTGGAGTATCCGTGTTCGACACCTCCTACACCATTGTGTTCACCTCGCAGAGACGAGTCGGCCGGTGGTCGTGGTGTCACCGTCGGAGCTGCCATCAAAGGGTGTGAGAGAGGTAAGTTCTGGGTTTCCCAATTGAGGAGGTTTGAGTGCTCAAAATGAAAAACTAAGGCCACCATCGTGTCACGGGCATCGAGAGAGTCATAATGGAGCCTTGCAGTCGCCATTCGGCCACTAGAAGCCGCTGCACGCGCATGGGCGATGTCCGACCGAGAGTGTGTTGTTGTATACAACTGGGCTTTTCGGCGGAGCCAGCCTGTTGAGCTAGCCCAAGCCGTGGGCCGAGCTGGTCGGCCAAGCTGACCCTTGCAGCCAAGTCGTTGCTGTTAACCGGTGTTGACATTCTATGTCCGTTGGCGCATTCTATTTCGCCAAATTTGAGCCCAGTGGTTTTACGCGTTTTATTCCCTAAAGTAGTTTGATAATGTGATTGTGCTTATGGAGTCGTGTTTTTTTATCTGAGGGTTGTGTGGACTCGAATATTAGATTTAAAAAGGTGATTTGAGGAGCTTTGATGAGGATTTATCGCTTTGACTTAAGGTTAGTACACCACAAACTCCGAATTCTTCATGATCATCATAAATATAATTGTCTTGCGTTTTAGTGGTTGCAAAATAGGTAGATGAGAAATGAGCATGTGTAGTGACCGATATTATAAGACTTGATGATTATGAGATGCTAGGTGATGTTATGAATATGTCGAGACTTGTGGAGGCTTTAGAGACCGCATAGGGTCATTTGAAATTCTCGTATAAGTAATTGATGTTTGGTTGATTGTTAGATAATTGGTGATGCCTTGTACGCTAGTTCAATGATTGACGAGATTTAATGGAAATTATGCTTAAGAAATAACACCGATAAATATTCAATTTAATGTTCATAAAGACGATAATTGTTATTAAATAATTAAATATGATAGCCAAGAAATCCTAATGACTTTCATAAGCTTTAGGGATTGAATAAAGTCTCGTAAATATGGTAATCCACTAATATGGTAGAAAATCATGGGTGGGGTATCGGTACGAGCTTCAGCTGTACCGGTACATTAATTGTTGTCTTATCAGGACGAGTTGACCTGTATCGATACTCGGGGAACTTGAGGTTTCTAGTAAGTAATTTTCGTATTGATACGCGTAAGAGTATCTATACCCATAGGTATTGTACTGGTACGCGAGAGTTAATACCAGTACCAATTAGGCTTTCTGCCAAAAAATGTTGAGTTTGAGCCCGATTGGCTAAAAATTATGGAAAGTGACCCAATGGGTCTATAATGAGATAGTAAGAGCTATAAAATTGAGAAACTGAGATTTAACTCTAATGTACGAGCATAAAATGTAACAACTTGGTAACTTAAATGGGTGGCTCAAATATTTGATAGAAACGATAGAGTTATGGTAAAAGTGTCAATGATGTGTGCTGTATTGTAATCGTGTCAATGTTGTGTATTGTATGGACACTTGGTTGGTTGAGTCATCTTTGATTGATGGGATCCGAATACCCAGAAAGCGTGTTGCAACACCATAAGATGAGAGATATCGAGTATGGGTGTACGTTCTTGAGATTGTGTGACACTGGCCTCACCCAGAGAGAGTTTATATTCCCCAAGACTGTGACATCGGGCCTCACTCAGAGTGTACGTTCCCAAGGCTGTGTGACGTCGAGACTCACTCCAGGTTTGTGGTTATGAATTTGTGTGCTTTGCCCAGATGGTCTGGTGAGATCCCAAGTATGGTTGAGTCATATGTGCCATGTATGATGACTTGCATGATGAGAGCATGTGTTTAGGCAACTAGTGGTAGCATCACGTGTTTATTCATCCCTCCTTATTGCCCATACTAGCTTGCATGCTTATGTTTATAATTAGTATGAAGTATAGTAGAGTAGATGTGTGCCACTGAACTTCGTAAGCTCAGCATTGGTAATTGTTGTTTCCGTGTTTAGGTTGGTAGATTGATCGGGAGCTCGATGAACACATTCAGTTTAGGATTCCAGCAAGCAGTGATTGCCAGAGTATGATACTTGTATTAAATGGACTATGTATTTATAGGTCCTTACGTGGTCGAGTCTGTAACTCTTATTTTAGAATTATATTAATCAAGTAGAATGCTCAAATATTTTAAATTAAATTAGAGCTCATTTGTAACGATTTAATCATTTATCTATATTTCAACTGTTGGATTTAAATATTTTTGGAAAATATTTTATTTGGGATAAACAATGTTGTTATGCTCGAGACATCGATTTGGTTGATCAAGCCGACATTAGTTTGTGATATCGAGAGATGTGATCAAGGCTTCGAGATCTTGAGAGAGCCAAACCTTGTTAATAAGAATGTTGAGTAATTATATTTCTATCGTGATCTCTGTAGTGGTCATTTTGAGAATTACACAACGGGGTTGTGAGACATGTTTGACAATTTGGTAGATGCCAATGTGTATAGTTTATGCTTCCTGAAGGAGTAGCCGAGACTTTCTCCCTGTCAAGAACGTGAGTAGATACTGAGGTAAGGTCGAGCTAGGTGTCAGTGTCTATCGCCCTTGTTAGAGGATACCAGCCTAATTGAAAAAGTTAGAGGTTCTGTTGCGAGGGCGCAACTCGAACGAGGTTTCTTTTGTCAGAGTGTTTTCACCCAAGGGTGAATTGGACTTTTTTGTCATAAAAAGTTGGTTCGTTTAAATGATGCATAAATCATCGGCAATTTCTATGTGACAGTAAATAACCATTACTCGCCTCCTAAAGGGGATGACTTGTTAACCGATTGTGGAGAATATAATGAGATTGCTCATGGTTGAAGTGTGGGAGATTAGTAATTTCGAAAGGATATTTAGAATAAGGTTTTCTCTTTCTAAGATATGTTGTGGTAACGTTTGATGTCTGCATTAACATACGAGATGTTTTAGCGGTACAGGATCGGGTTGCCAGATTATCTTCTGGATATCGATTTGATGCTTTACGTGACATGCGTGAATGTATAAGGATTTTGGAAATAGGAGCGATGACAATGTAATTACCAAAATACCCATATCTGTTGAGAAAGCTAATTACTCACGTGATTAGCTAATGAGATTTAAGGCTTGAGACTTCGTAAAAGCTTTTGATTTTTTATCACAGTTTCCTTGGAATGAGCCAAAGAACATTAGTGGAGATTCGAGTTGCTCGAGACCGTTTTGTTTTGACAATAGTGTATTTTTTGCGAGAAGAAGAAATGTTGTGTTTACCCCAACAGTGAGAAATTTTGAGTACTTGTTCACAAAGGAAGTTGAGAGTGGGGCAACAACACGAGTCAGAGTAATTGAGAACCGTTGATCGCGTGATCGGTCACCACCTAAGTAAAGTGAAGTTGTTAAGTGACGGGCAATACGGAGTTTAATTCGGTTTAGAGTTTTATGCTACTCATGTGAATCGATATATGGTTGCAAGCGATGGTGATGTAAGAGAGTATCGATTTTAGCTTTATATAATACCAGATCTCGATTCATCTGGTGTTGGTACTGATTGGTCATAAATGAAACCCATATGTTTTATTAGTCAGGCTCTGAGTTGAGGAATAGTCAGTTCTAAAAGCCGTAAGAAGTAACGTTTGCTTATATCTAAGTTGAATTTTGGTTCGATGGTTTCAGATAGACTTTGAGATCTTGTTGTGGGTGCTTTAAAGAAAGATATATCAAGACAATATATTCTTCCTATATAGTACAGTGGTCGGTATATGGTGAATTTTGGGAGCGATAATTTGTACCAAACTCTCATCGTGTATCTTGAAAGATAGTAACGAGATGAATGTATGAGTTCGTTGATTTATGGTTAACTTGACTGTAGTTGGAGTCAAACATCGAGACCCTCCAAGAATAATTTATGATACTTCGAGATTTTCTTCAATGAAAATTAAATAGAACGACTGCGGATTTTGGAAGGGATTTGCGAGTGCACAGTTCTGATGAATCACATTTTGAATAATGGTGTATTTCTTGGTAAATATCGTTCTTTATTTTTGACAAGGGCAAAATCTAGGTGGAAAGTCTACTTGGATTGATTGTGGTTTGGGTCATAAACCTACGATATGTACATGCTACCTTGTTAATACGAGATTCGAGGGTTGTGATTGAACCTCCCTTGGTGGGATTTCATGCGATGACAGATCCTAGTGAGGGTAGAGATGACGTGCTTCCAAACATGTGATAGTTTGGAGTGTAAGACTCTTGCCTGAACCAAGTTAGTGGAAGTTGAATTAGTTGCCATTTTGATGTAATACATGTCGAGATCTAAGGTCAATGTCTTTTGCTCTCGGAAGTCTTGCACCGTCAAACAAGTATATTGTTAACAATTACCGTCAAAGTTAGAGTCTCCATCAGGGGGTCACCATGAAATGAATCATTTCATTTTGGTTGCAACAGTTGTTTAACCTCCTGTTCTTTTAAATCGTACGGAGTTGTGGAAGATATGTTCGTACATTTACCTTTTGGGTCCTACTACATGGGTTAGATTCCCTTCGATAACGTGTTCGGGTGACAAGTTTGTTGGGTACCGTTGGGTTGTTCCATGACTTAGGTTATACACCAAATATTAATGGGCCTCTTTAAAAGAAATAATCAGTTGAGGTTATGGTTGTACCATTAAGAGACAAGGGTTATAATTGATAAATGTTGCGAGAGATCAGAGTAGCGCATCGAGATATATTTGAGGAAATTAAGTGTGTTTTAATTCTTAACTTTTTCTTGAATTTATGGGTGTAAATTTCGAGGACAAAATTTCTCAAAGGAAGGGAGAGTTGTAATGACCCAAATTCTGGATAAATCTTGGTTTTAGGTTGGATATTTTAGTCCGAGTATTAAATTAAAGGAATGTGATTTTGGAAGATTAATTTAAAAGAAAATAATGATCAATTTGTATAAGGATCGAAGATGAAGGACCCCAAGTGTAATTCACCCATCTATGTATCGAAGGCAATATTTTGAAATAAAGCAGTGAAAGGGGGAGGGAAAAATTAGATCTTATCTTTCTCTATCCCTCATTTTTCTTGTTTTTTCTTTCCTCTCCTTTTCCTTTTCTTCCATCAAGCTTCCGTCTTCGATCTACCTCCATCAGAGTGTTCGTGTTTGATACCTCCTACACCATTGTGTTCACCTCGCCGAGACGAATCGGCCGATGGTTTTGGTGTCACCATCGGAGCCATCTTTGGAGGGGGTGAGAGAGAAAAAGTTTTGAGTTTACTAGTTAAGGAAGTTCGAGTGATTAGAATAAAAAAAACTAAGGCCACCATTGTGTTCACCGGTGTCGAGAGAGTCAAAATGAAGCTTTACAGCCGTCGTCCGACCACTAGAAGCGGCACCACGCGCGTGGGCAACGTCCGACCGAAAGTGGGTTGTTCGGCTCTAACTGTTGAGCCCAGCCAATCCGGCCTATTGAATGAGCCCAAGCCTTGGGCTAAGCTGGGCTGGTCTGTTGAGCGAGCCCAAGCCATGGGTCGAGTCGGTTTGCCAAGCCATCTCTTCTAGCTGAGCCGTTGCTGATAACCGCCGCCGTCGACCGACATTGACTTTTTGGAGGACCCTACCCTCGAGTTTTTTGAAGTTCTAAGTCCTTTTCCCCAAATTTGAACCTAGTAAGCTATTTTTATACGTTTTATTCCCTAAAGTAATTTGATAATGCGGTTTTGTTTATGGAGTCGTGTTTGTTTTATCCGAGGGTTATGTGGCTTTGAATATTGGATTTAAAGAGATGATTGGAGGAGCTTGGATGAGGATTTATCGCTTTGGTTTAATGTTAGTACACCTCGAACTCCGAATACTTCATGAGCATCACAAATATAATTTCCTTGCATGTTAGTGGTTGTAAAATAGGTAGATGAGAAATGAGCATGTGTAGTAACTGATATTATGAGACTTGATGATTAAGAGATGCTTGGAGATTTTATGAATATGTCGAGACTCGTAGAGGCTTTAGAGACCATGTAGGGTCGTTTCAAATTCTCGTATAAGTAATTTATGTTTGGTTGGTTGTTTGATAATTGATGATGCCTTGTATGCTAGTTCGAATGATTGACACGATTTAATGGAAATTATGCTTAAGAAATAACACCAATAAATATTCGATTAAACGTTCTTAAAGGCGATAAATGTTATTAAATAATTAACTGTGATAGCCAAAAAATCTTAATGACTTTCATAAGCTTTAGGGATTGAATTAAGTCTCGTAAATACTGTAATCCACTAATACGGTAGAAAATCGTGGGTGGGGTATCGATATGAGCTTCAGTTGTAATGGTACATTAATTGTTGTCGTATCGGTACGGGTCGACTTATATTCAACTATAAATCCCACATTCAAAAATTCTAAAATAGGAAATATATTGCTTTCGACCAAAAGTTAATCACAATGGGAAGTTTATTATAAATCATTGTCTTGTTGTCTATAAGTGTTGATGTATGTGAAATGGCATATAGATAATAAGTGTTTTCTTTCTCATAGTTTAGCTATTAAAAAGAGGCATTCAATGAAAATTGTGCTAAACTATTTTTCATAATCAATAGGCTTTGTAATAGTTATTTTAACTGATATACAATATAATCTTTAAATGCCTAGAATATAAACTTGTTAACTTTAGAAAGATGAATATTCTTAATTGCTTAATCTGGAAATTTTCTTTTTCTAATCAATCTCCCAAATTTCTAGTTGTAAGTTGATAATACATATGTAGATGTATCTACTAAAATTATATAAAAACTTTTTACATTTATGGATAAATGAGCCTATATTTCATTCAAAAATGCAAGATATTCAGTCTCAATTTTAGTACAAGAACTTCAATTTCTTTTGTTAAGTAGGATCTTAATCAATTCTTTTGAGAACAAGCAACACAAGAACTTCAGGTTCTTTTAATAAGTGAAATTTAATCAATTGCTTTGAGAACAAGCACCAGAAGAACTTTAGGTTCTTTTAATAAACGTCCATGTAAATCTCAATAGTTTTCGCATCAATATTGATCAGGATGATCTAACCGATCATGCCAACTATATATATATTTCTGAATTTTTAAACTTTTGATTTATCATAACATGTTATTCAATCTCACTCATACATGTGTAATACAATCCAGAGGAGAATGTAGACCATTTTTAAGATTTTCTTATTGCATTGAGTTATACTCATAATTTGGAGATATTCAGCATCTCCTCACTAATAGACTCAATATGATATTCATTTCTGTTAATACATTTAAAACTCAATAAGTTTTTTTGTGACTTGGGAGTATATAACACATTATAAATATGAAATTCAGATTCATTTGGAAATAATATATTTGCTCTTATAGATACTTCTAAGATATTGGTACTTTTGGATATAATACTCATATTTTTTCTTTGCATTGTTAAATAAGAAAATTATTTCTTATGTTTAAGAATAATATTGGTAGTTGCACTATCTGCTAAGCATTTATTACATATTAAAATATATAAATATGCAAGAAAATATAAAAATATAATAGCCTGTAAAGTAAATTGACATAAAAAATAATAAATTAAAAGATCAATTGCTTAGGTAGCAATATGTTAGCTCTTTTGGAGCCTTCAATTGATTTTTCTACTATTGTAACTTATATTAACATTGGCTTATCTCATTTGCTCATTGATAATATGTTATCTATAATTTCTCGAAGGATAATTTTGAGAACTCATATTGCTCTCTTGTGTATCACTATGTTTCCACTTCTGGTGGTGAAAATAAATATTGTTACTATTAGCGGTAAATAATATGAAATTTATCATATCCACAATTATGTACCTTTTGAAATGTACTTTGATTGTACTTCGGGGAATGAAACGAATTTAATAGATCATATATCTTTACATATCAAATGGCTTCTTTATTTATGCAAAGCTAATGTCTCAAGAACTTTTATTGCTCTTCTGGAGCCATTAATAATTTTAGTATTTTTTAGAAATAGTACTCACATAAGCTTTTTGCATTGTCAAGGAGTATAAATAAATTTTATAAAAATATTTAAAATAAAAATATAAAACATAATAATTATTATGTAAAGTAAATTAAAATAAAAAATAATAAATTAAAGATTAATTATTCCCTTTAGAGTTAAGGGAAAATAATTAGAAGACTAATTATTCCCATCAGGGTTATAAGGAAATTAACGCCCAAATGAGTTAGAACAATATCATCTTCATCATTTTCGTAAATAAAATTTGTTTCTATTTTTTTATTTATCATTTAAAGATTGTTGATAAAGGTCTACGAGATGCTTCGATGTACGACATGTATGAGAGAAATAATTATCATATTGATGGCACAAATATTTCACTTTCTCAAACTGATCTTTATCACTCTTGTCATCATTATAATCCCACTTTCGGTGGGTATAAGTGTTCTTAAAATGATCATCTTGTCCATGTCTATATTTATGGTCTCAATCGTGACCACAACTATTAATGTGGTCACTATTTTTTCCGTTATATAATCTCACATTCACTTTAGGGAATGGAGTGGAGCTAGTATGCCTTTAAAATATTTTTTCAAAATATTGTGTATGCAGGATAACATTATTTGCGTGAAAAATGAAGTATATTTTTCTAACATATACTCATCAGAGATACTCTAACCACATAGTTTCAATTTAATTTGAAACATAACTGAATTTTATTCACTAATTAAATAGTAAATTATCATGTTTGTGTTTACTTCATGGAATGACATAAATTCAATAAATTTATGGAATAAATATGATAACATATCAATTAAAAATAATCATTAAACTAATATGAATAAGAAGATATTAGAGAAACATACCTCTTTAGGAAGATATTCAGAAGTATTGAACATTAAACCAATAAATATTTAGAAGTACAACCGTTTTCTGGTAAATAAATTAGATCAAATATAAACTACAAAAAATAAATAGTAAACTCCTTCACAACAAAGTCGAGAAAATAGAAGTATCAAAATATATATATATAGGTTAGGATCCACTCACACAGCCAACGATCCAAACAAATATGTAAAATTTAAAAACTTTTATATTATGTAACCATTTCCTATATATTTATATATATATATGACGCCATTAATCTTATAGGAAGGGATCTACCCTACGCAACAAATATTTAGCGATTCATCATTCTAGTTCTACGTCATTAAACTTTTACGCTGTGCAAAATTTGGACCATGTCTTACGCAAATACGTGCGTGCCAAACAGGTTTGGACTCATCTTGTCTGGCACGATCGGTTGCAAGCTTTCCTCACTAAGCTGTTTGTGGTTTGAGGAAAATTTGAGGGAGGTTGGGCACGCTCAATCGATGGAAAGTGGATGTCAGATCCTCTTTGTTATTGCTTGTTGGGCATTATGAAAGCGCCGATGTTCATTTGTATTTAATGATGGCCGAGAGATTCATGATTGTTGGCTATCTTCGTCGTCTTCATGACGAGATGGTTGAGGTTGGTCATACTAGGTCAATAAGGTTGGTCTCGAGGTTTCGATAGCAAGATGGAGGAAACCGTCGCCAGGTTGGGTGAAGGTGAACGCCGATGGGACTGTTGGCAAGGGACGAAACATGGCTACAACGGGGGGTTATTCGAGACGAGGTGGGGTCATGGCTTTTTGGTTTTGCTCGGAGCTTAGGTTCATGCTCGGTTCTTGTTACAGAGTTATGGGCGGAACATGATGCGCTTGTACATTCCTGGCGGCTGGGTTTTCGACAAGTAAAATTAGAGCTAAATAATGCGATTGTGATTCATTTATTGATGGCGAATCCATGGCTTTAGCTGACAGTGCTCTTGTGGCGAGGACTAAGGAGATCATGGCTAAAGGATGGGACATTAGGATTTCTCATGTTTGTCGAGCAGTGAACGCGGTTGCTGATAGCTTATCTGGGATGGCTAGAGGTCGTATAGTGGGAGAATTTCTCCATATTCATCCACCGCCGGAGGTGATGCCACTGCTTAGTACTGATCAGAGTTTCTCGTAGGGGTCCCTTTGTTTGGGTTCGTTTTGTACTGGTAGCCTTTTTGTTGAGGCTTTCTTGTAATTTTATTCTTATCATCTTGAGTACTCTTTTCCTCAAACTAGGTTTAGGGGTGTAATAAGTCTCAGGGTAATAATCCCTTCCATTTTCATAAAAAACATCAATGTTTCTCATCATAACAGCTTTTGACTCAAATCAAATGAGAGATGAAATTTGATCTTTAACCTAGATTTTGAGTAAACTCATGTTGATAACGTGTCGTGAATAAAAAAAAAAGAACAATAATAAAATAAATGATAGAAAATAGAAAGTCTTGTATTTAGTCTCAGTATGGAGTTGTGTACAATGTCTTCTTAATGTTCTCTAGTTCTAGGCATAAGAAATTACTATCATATATAATTATAAGTTAATCAAATCCCTATGTAATAGATAGAGATAGAGTTCTAATCATAATAGACATCCACATAGATAAATATTCATGACATAAATGTATTGTTTTCTAAAACTATTTTAATTTCATTAAATTGTTGATCTCCCATTGATATTTATGATCCATATAACGTAAATCCTAATTAATAACTGAAATTTTCTAGTTACTTTGGAAGATTGAGAAATTATATCATAGGTCTGACTCGCCACGTCATTCATGGTCCCAACCAATAAAAATCATCAATTTCATTAATTTTTTTCATGTCATCTTTTTACCAAGTGAATCTTTACTCATATTTACTGTAAATTAAATTAAAAATAATTTTTACCAAGTGAAGATTCACTTGGTAAAAAGATGACATGGAAAAATTAATGAAATGAATGATTTTTATTGGTTGAGACCATTGATGATGTGTTGAGCCGAGCCTATAATATAATTTCTCATCTTTACTTATTTTTAAATTTTGGATAAATAAAAACTTCTACTTATACCAACAAGTGTTGGGTTCATTGGTAAAGAATGTTGCACTCCCAAGGTAAGGACGAGAGTTCAAACCTTAGAGACAAAATTATTAGGAAATACAACCTCGTACCTCGGACATAGACCATAAGATGAATATGCATATTAAAAAAAACTTTTACTTATATAGAAAAGCATAAATTCTAATTAATAATCAAACTTTTTTTGTCATGTAGAAATCCAACGAGGTTAACATAATGAAAATATTTTTTTTGTTCTCTCAACTTTTTAGGGTTTTGTCTTGACTAATTCGGATCGATCCGCGTCGCACACTTGACTTTGGTGGGTGTGTCTCTCAGTGGAAATTTTTTGTATACACAAGACTTCGAACTCAAGACCTACTTTAACGATACTAAACTGCTTACCACTTGGACTAACCTCATTAGTAACGTAACGAATTTACTATACTATTAATAACGATATAATAGGCAAAAGTAAACTAATGATGTAATATAATAAAAGATATTATCTTAATTTAATCGACATTAAATTTTAAGTTTATTTTCAGAAAATTATTTCTTCTTTCATCAATTAAATAAAATAAATGAATTGAGATTATTTTAATTGGTTGAATGATCATAAATATTCATTTACTTTTATTTTTGTGTAAATTCGAATTTTGTCATTTATATTAACAATAGTTCTTATCACTTTATTTTTTAAAAAATAAATGAATTTCAAATTCTGAAACCATATCGAATTTAAGGCTTAATATCAAAATAAGTGCCAAAACTATTATGTTTTCCCTTTTAGGCGGATAATTTTTTTCTGCCCTTTTTAAGTACTTAAACTATCATATTTTTGGTCAAAGTAAGTACCTCAATTGACTTTAAAATGAATAAAAAATGATAGTTTAAACACCTAAAAAGAACAAAAAAATTTAAACACCTAAAAGATAAACGAGATAATTTAAGTACTTATTTTGATATTAAACCCGAATTCTACAAATACTTACAATGATCTTTATATTAAATGAATTAATTTTTTTTTGGCTTAATAGGCAAATAGGTGCCCAAATTATACCCTTTTTTCCAGTTAGGTGCCCAAATTATTTTTTTGGCCAAATATGTGCCTAACGTTTCATTCCGTGATCCATTTAAAGTTCTCCGTTAATTTTCACCGTTAAAGGACATGTGTCATCTCTGGAAAATTCCAAAATTATATTAAAATAAATAAAATTAATAAAACAAAATATTTATAAAAATATATCCTGAAATTTTAAAATATTCCAAATTAGTCCCCAAATCCCTAAAGCCCCAATTTCGAACACTTCCACCGGTGTTGGCCGCATTGCTAACGACGGAATAAAGCACCTCACCTCGCCGAACAACCTGCACGTCGTTCGTCGTCCGTCCTGCCTCTTTTCGTCGATAATCGTTCGAAGGAACCATTCGACAATTTCTGCATTTCGCAGGCGTTGGTCGATTTCTGGCTACAGGGTGGTGGGGGAAATGGTCGTGATGGTCCGGCGACCGATGTGGTGGTCGGCGGCGTGGCAATCGGCGGTGGAATCGGTCCAAATCAGAATTTAGGTTTTGGGGAGTTAGGGATTTTAGAATTTGGGGGCTGTTTTGTGAAATTCAGAAAACTTAGAGATTTTCTGAAAATTAAGTATTTTTATTTAATTTTAATATAATTTTAGAATTTTCAAGAGATAACACATGTCCTTTAACGGTGAAAATTGACGAAGAACTTTAAATAAGTCACGGAATGAAATATTAAATACCTATTTAGTCTAAAAAATAATTTAAGTACCTAATTTAAAAAATGATATAGTTTAAGTACATATTTGACTGTTAATTTTTTTTAACTTTTTATCCGCCGGTAGTCCTTACGCGAGGCGTGTGATGTATAATTTAATAAAATAATAAAAGACGAAAGTTACCCAGCAGCCATATATGACAGATCTTCTCTGAGTCTGAGCCTAACCCAAATTACTTTTGGAAAATAGGTGGGGCATAGGGTCGTACGACAATACAAAGTATTTAGCCTTCGAATACCCAACGCGCGATGCTTTTTCTTAAGTGAAAATTCGCGGCCTGGAGTCGTCCAGGAATATTGAAGTTTTATCAAGTTTCAAATGATAGTAAGCCCACAGGTGGCAATCAGGTGATAAGTCTGATCAAACCAGATATCTTTTCGTGTCATTATAATGTCAGGTGAATCTCCAAAATAGCACCCCTAGGTCTTAAATTCCTTAAATTAGCACCCAAAAATCTATTTTTCTCAAACTAGCACTATTATAATAAACTCGTCGTGTCCAGAAAAAAAAAATATATTTTTATTAAAACTCATCGTGGAAGCACGGCAAATTCTGATTCCCCCCAAATATCTGTTTAAAGCTTAATCAGATGATTAAGTTAATTATAATCTAAACTCGTCGTGCATGCACGACGAGTTTCATCTAGATAATGGTCGGTCGTAACATTTGCAAACATAACGCCTTTTGGAAAAATATGACCGTCATGCACGACGAGTTTTATGCTCTATCCGTTGAACAATGATTATATTTATCCAAATTGTTTTTTAGTTTCCTATAAATAGGTAGTTGCCATGGATGTAAAATTCTTCCACATTTTCTGTTTGAGCAAAGCAAACGAGATTGTGAAGCTGTGCTATTTTTTTAGAGCATCCAAAAAAGAAACCACTCAAATACTTCGGAAGATTGAAGGTAACGGTTTTTGGCTCTTTAGATCATGGTGTTTGATAGTTTTTATTAACTTGTTGTGGGATTAGGGTTTAGGGTTAGTTGAATGAATTATTTATATATGATTAATTTTGTTGCATCCGAATAGTAAATAGTGTTGTATTGATTTTAATTGAAATAATATTGTTATTCGATTGATTTGTGACGGTTTAGTGTTTTTTGGCACAGAATTATTGGAAAAAGAATGCTGTTGTTAAGACTTGAAGATTCCCACATAATGAATAACATGGATTTATTGGTAATTTTTTTTGACATTTTTTGTGATTTTTAATTTGTTGTTTGTAAATGATAAAAATACTAATTTAATTTAAATTTTGTGTTTGTAGACCAAGGAGGCAAAATTTTGGCATTTCTTGATATGGAGCGATCCGCCAAGCCTGTACATATGATGATTTTTTGATATAGCAGGTTTTAGTTACAGGTCAAAGATTCGTAACTTCTAAGTCATGCCGGAGTTGATTAATGGGTTGGTGGAGCGTTGGAGACCGAAGACGCATAATTTCAACATGTCGTGCGGGGAGTGCACAAGCACCCTGGAAGATATGGCTATGCATCTTGGTGTCCCAATTTCAGGCAGTCCAATCATTGCTCAGAACCGATATGTTTATGAAGTTTACTGCATAGAGTTTTTGGGAAGGTACCACCGGAGCTCGTTGTTGCTGTTAACATATGAAGCTGGCATGGCTGAAGAGTGATTGTCAACTGGATGCAAATTCTACATCGGTAGAAATTGAATGAGCATGTCGAGCATATATATTGCGCCTTCTCGATGGTATGCTACTACCAGACAAATCGAGTTCTCATGCGCACACCTAGTACCTCCCGTTCTTCCAGTCTTCGTTTAAAGCAATAAAATTTAGTTGGGGATCTAGAATATTAGGTTTCCTCTACCGCGAGTTATGCAAGGCAGCCAAACAGTCCGTTGTCGACGAAAGATTCTTGAACGCTGATATTGGTGGGTGTGCGGTGCTGTTTCAATTGTAACACCCCGATTTTGGGCCTAGCGGTTTTAAGGTTTATTAGACGGTCCGGTGGATTAGGTTAGAGATTCGAGTCAGATTTGGGACCGTATATTGTTTGGTAAGATAAAAATATGGAAAAATAGTTAAAAATCATCTTTTAATATATATTGATTTTGGTGGAATCAATTTTGGAAAATGGAATTTGGAAAAGTGACATTTTGGCTAGTGACCAAAATGTAAATTTTGAAAACTATTTTTAGTGGTGACTAAAATGAAAAGGGTCAAATTCTTAGAATCCTTAAGGAGCTATTTTACCAAGATTTTTCTGATGCTTTCTCCCTTCAATTAAACCATTTTAACATGTGTTTTAAAAGCTAATTGAAAAGGGTTTTGGATATTAAAGTTAGTTATTTCTTTTAAACCAATTTCACGTAACTTTTCTCTTAACTTTTCTCTCCACTTCTTTTCTGCCAAACACATTTGCTTTCAACAAATTCCAGAGGTGAGATATCTATATTCTTGATTTGTAATTGTTTCTTTATCATTGTTTTACCAAAATCTTATTGAAATCTTGTGCTTTCTAGCTTTAAACAAGTCATTTGAGGGAGAAATCACACAATAGGGGTAAGGTCCATGGTCTCCTCTATTGCATGGTTCTTCATTGATATTCCCAAGCATTTGATCCTTGATTTATGGTTTATGATCTGATTTTATGTTTTGTATTGATTTATTTGGGTGAAATTGATGAAATGATGAAAATTTTAAATTGAATCTGATTTCCAGTGTTGTGAATTGTTTTTGAACATATTTTGGATATTTAATGATGTTGATAAGTCGATTTTATCAATGGAATCCCAAAACTCTTGAATCTCTAATTGTTTAGGTTGCTAGATTTGTGTTTTTGAGGTATTATGGTGGTTGTGTGGTTACTGAGGGTGTTAGGTTGATTTGATTCTATTTCTAGATGTTAATTGGTGATAAAAGTGGCATTAGATTGTTAGGTTGTGACTGGGTTGTGTTTGGAAAGGATTAGTTGTAGTTTTTGGTTGTTGTGGTTGGGTATTTGTGAGGTGAATACAAGAATCCGTGAGGATTTGTTGTTGCCGTGTTGTAAATTTATGGAGATGCATTAATCCTCTGTTGTTATGTGGTTTAAATAGGGGAGGTTGTTTTGGAAGCAAACGGTGTAGCACTAGAGGCTTCGAATGCTTGATTTCGCGTTGGCAAATCAAGGCTTTGCATATCGGTGAGTGAGAACGTGGATTCCAGCATTGGAATGTTTTAAAGGTGGTTTATGGGAGTTTAAACTTAGCTTGATATGTTGGTTTAAACTCGAAAGTAAGTAGAAATGGATTTTCTCTCTCGTTCGTGCTAGTGTTAAATGGTTTTATGCACTTGTTTTGATTTACATGTTGCCTACTGTTAAGAATGATTTAAAGTATTTAATATACTGTTGTTAAGCATGAAATGCTGAAGGATGCGCATGGTAAGTGATCATTGTAAGTATATGGTTTATACTTGTGATTTAAAGTATGGTTGTTGCTTGAGAAAAAATGGTTTGGTTAATGCTTGTTAAAAACAGTGAGGTAAATGTTAAATGGTTAATTATATTGGCAAGTGATGTGGTTTTAAAATTGTTATCGGATATAGTTGGCCGGCCATAGGATTGAGTGCACTATAATAAGTCGCCTTGGATGTTGAGGGGTTTAGATCCGTGTACCGAAGACTCCATCTGAGTACCCTAACGGTAGAGGGGTTAAACAGTACTGTAAACTCCTGTTAGTGGATTAAGCGTCTAACTGATGATTGGGGTTGGTGTCCCTATGGGTTGAAAGGTGTACCCAGTTGGTAATTTACCGTGATTGTTATTGTATCGCTATTCCGGTTGAGATGGCTTGAAGTGTTGGTTGAACACTTGTTGAATCCGTGTATCCGATGAACTCTTTTGTTAATGGACTTGTTTAATGTTCACTTGGAAGCCAATACAATTGTTAATGTATCATTGAGAGGTTTATGATGTATGATGTGACTTATACATGTTTGCTCTTTAAGCTTTGCATATGGTAGTTATGCATGAGAAGGATTAAATTGAGGTTGAGCAATGGGACTTGCTGTTGGTTAGTGATACATGTTGCATTTGGTCAATATGCTGGTTTTAAGATGTTAAGTGCATGATTTCAAAGGCATGATAATGTTTTAAAGGTTGTTTGAAATATGTTTCAATGTAATGTTGAAAGATGGTTTTAAATGCATTGATGGTGTTTTGTTTGTGAGTGCTCCTCACTAAGCCTTGGGTGTTTACGCTCTTACTGTTCA
This sequence comes from Hibiscus mutabilis, assembly GCA_019671005.1. Taxonomy (NCBI): domain Eukaryota; kingdom Viridiplantae; phylum Streptophyta; class Magnoliopsida; order Malvales; family Malvaceae; genus Hibiscus; species Hibiscus mutabilis. The sequence continues at coordinate 7,623,758 of CM033723.1, read as the reverse complement.
TCAATGTAGAAAATTGAGGGCTTTAGAGGCAGCAAGGAGCAAGGGATCCTAGCAAGACTTGTTTACCAAAGTATGTTTGATTTGGACTATAAATAATAAGGGCAATGAGGTACTCATTTTGTTTTGGGAGATGTTTTGATAAACTCCCTGTTTGATCAAGTTTGTATGGTTGCTCTAAAGTTGTAAATGGCCTTTGTGGTTTGGTTTTGGTGGTGGTTTGGAGTTTCATGCTTTACTTGAATGGTTTTTAGGTTGTATGCCTATAGACCTCCCTTTTTATGCTAATGCCATGATATGATGCCGGTATGGTGATGTTTGGATGTGGTTTGATGCTTAGAGTTGATGCGTGATCGTTAGGGGCATGATAATGTGGTTTGGAGACCCTGAAAGCAAGTAAAACCAGCTAAAAATAACATTACTTGCACAAGCATACCAAAACGCAAGGGACCGTATCGGTACGACTGGACATAAAAAGGCTTGGCGTTTAGGTACATGCATGGGTGTATTGGTACGGCTCATTAACACTGGAATTTACTTTTTGGGGTTAGACCCGCGTACTGGAACACCATTAAACCCGTATCGGTACGGTTGTAAAGAGATTTTTAACTTGGCCGTTATTTTTAGTTAAGCGTACCGGTACGGTGCTAGGTGTACCGAAACGAGGAGCGTTGGTTCTAAGCACCGTATTGATACGGTAGGTAGCATATCGATACGAGTGTCCGTTAATTTGGTTAATGTCATGGAAATGAAGTTCTGTGTTCTTGTGTTTTGGTCCCTGAATGTTACGAATGTGATTGAATGAGTTTGGTTGATTGTTTGGAGCTAATTTTTGACGTGTAAGCATGAAACTTGTCTAATTAAAGGTTGGTAACTTAAAACTGGGTTAAGCTTGAGAAATTTTCAAAATTTGCAATTTAGTCCCTAATTCTAAGCATTGAACAATTGGATGTCTTTTTGACGCCCGATTAAGTTGGGTTTTCCCGAGAGCTCTGTATGTACACATAGGTTAATTAATTTGCATTTAGATAAGATAAAAAATGGGTCAGTTTTCAGGCTGATCTCTTTATGGTTTACATCGGTAAACCTAATGTAGCTCGCTCGGGTCGGCCTGGTAACTAGGCCAGGTCGAGGGGTTACATCAATCATGGGCCTGGTATAGGCTTCCATTTTTGGCACCAAATTTTGATGAGCTTTCTGGATTCCCACTCGCTTCAAGGTAATAATGTTCATTCACAAAATTATTTTAGATGTTATTAATGGAAAACATGATTTATGTATTTGTATTATGCAAATAGAGCCAAAGATTCAGAAAAAAGGAATTGGAGTTCAATTTAATCCTCGAAGTTAGAACAAAGATTGACATGTATTGCAAAAAGCAGGTAATGCAAATTTTCTTTTGGTTGATAGTTGCATTATTCAATTTGTTTTGATTCAATTTTGTGTTTATGTATGTATTGTTGTAGTTCCGTTAGATGCCATTATTTGGATGATGTTCTTCGAGAGTTGATTTCAAATGATGCCTATGAAGATGCTGAAAATTGGTGTTCAGTAATACCGTTGATAAATTTTGCGATTGTTGAGCCATTTTATGACAATTGGGTTCTTAGGCAGTTCAGATACCACTAGCCAGTACCAAAAGAGCCGGTCAATATGGATAACATGGAAAAGGTGGACTTCCGGGGTAAGAGTGAAGCACATTGGCCAAATAAATATTTGTCCTATGTAGTATGGTGGCATAAAAGGTCAAACAGGTTGCCGAATTGTGCTCCTATTCAAGTAGATGATTTTGATTTGTCAATTTCTGAGTACCATTAGTGGTTTGTGGCAAACAACAAGCCGTACCTGGTGAGCGAAGCCCAACGAGAAGCTTATCTTCTTTTATTTAAAACTCAACAAGATATGAGAGCATCAAGTGAGTCGTTATCGGGTGTGGGGCCATCCGGAGGCAAATCTAGGAGGAGATCTGGTGGTAGAAGTAGACGCTTAAGAAGAAAGGCTGAACTGAAACCTAAACCTAAACCTCCATTGTATCCTAATATGGACGTTGAAGTTTTTTATGTCAGCTATTATTCACCGTCAGATGGGTTCCCGATTAGGGAGCAAGCTCTACATAGTACACAAGGGTCATGAAACTTGAAGACTCCATATGAAGCTAGCACGTGGAGAGGTTGACTTGGTAATTGGGTTACTCAAGATGCTTTTGTAGCACAAGGACATATATCTATAGGTAATTTTAAAAATGTTTATTGCTAGAGTTAGGGGTCCCGCAACCTCAACATCATGATGTACCGCAGCATGATATTGAGTACATTGCATCAATAATGTCGACAACATCGATCTTAGGTCCTTTATTCTTGGGCGATGTTGGGGGAGTTGGTCCTAGTATGCTCATTGAACTGCGTTGCATAACTCTAGAGCATGATGATGACACAAACGATGCAGAGAGTGAGGATGTGAATGGAGGATGTGACGAAGATGAAGAAGAAATGCCAATTCAGCCTCGAGATCAACATGCTCTACGACGCTATGACCAAACGCATTTAGGGCACTGACAAAGTCTAAGACCCAAGAAAGGAAGGGGACCAAGAAGAGGAAGATAGATAAATTTAATTTCTTTTGCAAAAGTTGTTTAGTTGTTTTGTCATTAATTAATTTTGGACAAATTTAAATACTTTAATAAATTTTAGATATTTATCTTTAAATTTTAACTAATTTAAAATATATATTTGATAAATAAATAAGTTAATTAATTTCACTAATTTAGCTGAATATTTTTATATCTTAACAGATCGATCCCCTAGATCAAGGGATCGATCTCTTTGAAGACAAAAAGCTTTCAAAAGTTTTATTCCAGTTCTCTAGACCAAAAGGATCGATCCCCTGGTTAAAGGGTACATTTTTGTAAACAATATATAATTTTACTAAATATTATAGAATTGATTTATACTAATTTTAAATAGTAGTTTGATAAAATTAATTAATTAATTAATTATGACAACCTCACTTTTTTAGTTACTAATTCATAACTTTGTCAAGTAAAATTCATTACTTTTTCAATTAATTAACTTTGTAAAATAAATAATTCTGACATGATATAACGCAAATACATGTGAAAGTTAATACATGTAATAAATTTCTCATAGTTCGAAACGTGTAAACCTAAATTTCTCATGATGTAAATACATATAAAACATAATAAAATCTAGTGAACAATACATGGCTGCCTAGAATGCGGTTAAGAACAATATGCCTGTGGTGTTGTCTTAGGAAAAATATGATTGCCCAGATGTTTGATTTGTGATGGGTTGTTTCTTACAAAACAAGGTCTGTCAACATGGAATATTACATGAAATACCTCATGTGTTTTATTATGGAAGCATAAGGGTACTGCATGTAATAAATTTTAGTGCAACATTGTGCGCTGGTGGCCCAGCGATAGCCTTCGGGTTGCATTGTAAACACCCTTATGGAAGTCATCTTCGTAGGCTTTTCAACGCAAGATTCAGAGCAGTTTTTGAAGGTTGGAGCGAATGGAAGACACACCGTCCTATAGATAAACACCTATAGTTAATGGTAACGTAAAAAAATTGCCCAAAGAACATACACAGACGACGTAAAACTCGCCTAAACACCCTTATGGAAGTCATCTTCGTAGTTTTTTCAACGTAAGATTTAGAGCGGTTTTCGAAGGTTGGAGCAAACGGCGAACACATCATCCTATAGATAAATACCTGTAGTTAATGTTAATGTAAAAAAATTGGCCCAAAGAACATGCGAAAATGACGTAAAACTCACCTAAACACTCGTATGGAAGTCATCTTTGTAGGCTTTTCAACGCAAGATTCGGAGCAGTTTTCGAAGGTTGGAGCAAACGGCGGACAGGAAGTCCTCTAGATAAACACATGTAGTGAATGTTAACATAAACAAATCGGCAAAAAGAACATGCAGAGATGGCGTAAAACTCGCCTAAATACCCTTAAACGCATTTAAAACAAAAATTAATAATTTCTCATAGTTCATAACGATTAAAAAATTTACTCGAGTTCACATAATGTAAAATACACAAGGAATTTATAAATTTAATAAACTTGTTTGGTATTTAGCTCTGAAGGAGAAGCTCATTCGTGAAGCTAATCGGGAGATATAGGGAATCAGAGAGATACAATAGATCTAGTTCTTGGTTATTTTTATTTGCAGCTCTACTCAGAGACACAATCGTGGAGATACATAGAATTGGAGAGATACAAATGTGATCTCCTCCATGCATGCTTAATGTTTTAAGGATAACTTTGTTCATGAAACTATGGTCCCTCAATACATGAAACAACCATGACTTTTCAATGCATTATGAGGCAAAGAAAATATAGAATTTGTAAACACAGGTTTTACAGAATCGAAGAACATGTTAACAAGCTATTTATAATAGGGAATTTGACCCTAAACTCGCTTTGCATGAAAACTGAGTTACAACCGTTGTGTCTCTTTATATATACTAGTTTGAACAATGCATGGTAAATTTGATAAATCTTTGCAGTCTAGAGCGACACATGTGACATGATAAGAGGAACTCGTCATCCAGGGAGGGTGAGTTCTAACTAACTCGCCATGCATGGCCGATGAGTTTCACCTTATAAAACTTTGAAACTCATCGGCCATGCACGATGAGTTCCAAATGTCTCATCAATTCCAGCTTTTCATACCAATCTCTCTGACTGCCCGTTTGTATTTCCAATACGAATCTTGCTAAGCAATTCATTTCAATCAACAAGGCAACTCACCATTTATGCTTGGGGAGTTCATAAATTCATTCATTTCTATAACAACAACTCATCTATTTTTCATTTTGCACAACACTCTATTCATCCTAATCTCTCTTTCAAGTTTTTCACTAACTCAAACAAGCATCATATTACAATGGCACCAATCTCAACAATAGTGTACTACGATGTCAATTATATGGGAGATGATAGAGAAGAAAACTTTGAGACTGAAAACTTTGTATCTATCAAATTCATTCACAAAATTTCTATTAAAGCTCTCTTTTCGAAGATCATAAGGTTTGTTCTTGTCGGGAATAACAGAACACTACAAGCTCTCTATTACAAGTTTCTGATATCCTTACTTCCAGTGACATACGCTATGATGAGAATTGAAAATCAATTCGATGTCGAGGCAATGGTCGACATGCATACTGGGTACGGAGCAGAACTATTCCATTTATATGCAGCTTTCATTGGAGAATTAGCAGTTGAAAATGAAAACCAAATCCTAACTCAGGCAACAAGTTATAATTTCAGCTCTTTAATGGGGAATTTTAATCTTAGCATTGCAGCTTATACCTTTACGCATAATTTAACTGATGTTGCTCATGATGTACCTTTATGTTCAATATCCCAACACCCGTTCACTAACTTCTTCGACCTAAACATCAAACACCCATCAACTCAACATTCGACCTTCAACCTTTACATTGATGGGCATTAACCGATAATGGGTGGATCAAGTTTTTCAATGGGCCGACACTCTTGTGCAGCATCCTTTGATCTAAATGAGCCAACCTATGCTCCTCATAATATTTTCTATGGGGCTACATCTACGACTTCTACACCTGCTCATACATTCAAGGATGCTGATGAAGGTTATATATCCAGAGAAGAACTGATTCAAGAGCTCGGCCCAAATAGTTCTAAGGTTAGATTATTCGTGGAACTCGAAGATGCTCATACTGGTATCGCCTCTAAAAGTGATACTGATGATGAGGTCCATGTAAACTTTATTGAAAATCAAATGGGACATACTGCAAGCACCAGTGTCCACACACTTTACGAGCCTTCATCACACATGCACTACATCAACATGGCAGTAATGGATGAGCAAGATTTTCCTAACTTACCTGACTTGGGATTCCTCAATTCTTACTCAGGTATAAAAAAATGACTTGTTTCATGGGATGTAGTTCAACACAAACGACAAAGTGAAGGCAGCTGTTAAAAACTACAACATAGGTAATAGTGTGGATTCTAAGGTGATGAGATCAACATCAGAGAAATAAGTCTGTGAATGTACTTAGAAAGTAGAACAAGGATGCAACTGGAATGTGCGGGTCTAAAAAAAGGAAAGACAACATCTGAGAGATTACAGTCTACAACGGCCTGCATACTTTTTGTGTCATCGATTACAGACAAGATCATCCAAATCTGAATTCAACAATCATCACCAGGAGCGTCTAACCAAATGTCCAGGCAAGCCCTAAAGTCATTGTTTCTGCATTGATAGAGCATGTTATGTCAATATACGAATACACTCCATCATACAAATAGACATGAATGGCAAAAAACAAGGGGATAATGAATTTGTATGGGGAATGGGATGCTTCTTACAAAGAGCTCCCAGGTTGGATAAATATAATGAAGAAATACAACCGCAGAATGATTGCAGATCTAGAAACTGAACCATACTACAAAAACGATCATGTAGTTCCTGATGTTCAACAATTCCACCTATCGTTCTGCACATTTTCATGTGTATTAATGTGTACAAGAACTGCAAGCCCGTCATGCATATCAATGGCACATTCTTGTATGAAAGATACAAGCAAGTTTTGTTGCTAGCCATTGTTCAAGACGGTATCGCAAAACAATACCCATTGCATTAGTACTCGTGCCGAGAGAAGATACTGAATCATGTATATTTTTCCTTAAAAAGTTACTTCATTACTTTATACGAAAGGATCGAGTATGCTTGATCTCTGATCGAGGCAGTGGGATAATGTTAACGATCCAATCTTTGGGTATTCGGTTTCAATCTCCACACATTGAACACCATTTCTGGATATGCCATATTGCAGCAAACTACCATGCCAATCATACGAAGGACGATGAACGCATGCTTGTTCTACGCATGGGTACATTTTAATTTTGTTGGATATATCAATACCCTTGTCATAAATTGAATTATTTCCTTAAATTTTGTACACTTTGTCTTGTCTTAGGGTATGAACTAGTAGAACGGAAATTTGAACAAATGCTAGAAGAATTAAGGGGAAGGAATATTGAGTGCTACAAATATGTTGTAAAGATTCCTAAGGAGAAATGGACCAATGCATACGATGGCAATTTTAGATATGGCCATATGACAACCAACTTGGCTGAGGCCATTAATTTTTCCTTGAAGGGGATACAAAATTTGCCAATGGCAGCCATCATGAAAGCTAAGTACTTTCATTTGGCCAAGCTGTTCCCAACCTTGGGGAAATAAGCTTTCATTTTGCAGCAATATGGCCGTAGAGAAATTCAGGACAAATTTGTGAAATCCAAAAGGGTTGCATGTGCTGCCAATGTCACGTACGAACAACTATTTTTGCATCTCTGATATTCCATTACCTATGCATACTTTTGATCCAACGTCATACAAGCGGGATCTTGAACACAAGTTGGGCGATTGTGGGTATTTTCAAGCTTTCAAGACACCATGTGAGTATGTCATCGCAACATGCTCTACTGCCAGGTGCAATTACAAGTAATTCGTGGATCCTGCATATTGGCTTCATTCAATATCTAAGGTGTAACACCCTCAAAATCAGGTTGGTAATTTTACCCTTTTAAGAGATCAATTAGTAAAGAAATGCCTCGTCGAATTTGAAATTTTAAGTTCGATAAACTATTAACTTGATTATTAGATTAGTTGTTGAAAAATGTCATTTGACTAATCAAATAAGTGAGTTGGGATCAATTAGAAACAAAGAAAAAAATGAATAGTCAATTTTAAGAGGACTCAACCGTACCTTATGAACAATTAGAAGATTTCATGCTAAACAAAGAGAATTACAAGGAATAGTACACTTGTCCAATATGGGGTAAGGCATGTGTTCAAAAAATTCAGCCTTGGGAGAGAATATCCAACATTCATCTCCTTTCTTCCCAAATAAGCCAAACCATCAAAAGAGGGGAAAAATAAGAGGGAGTTGGCCATGCAAGGTTGAAATTTAAGGCTAATTAATCCAAATTATTGTGCTATTAGTGGAAGTTCATGAGGAAGAAGGTGATTATACTCTACCTTTCTTGTTAATCAAGCTTTAAATTAAGTAGTTGTTGGTAATTTTTCATGAAATATGTTCTTGTTAGGTTAGTTAGCAAAAGCAAGCTCATGATATGAACTCCTTAGGTGATTCGAATGGTATGTATATCTATATATGTGAGTATGTGTGTGTGTAATGCTTATGCTATACTTGTTGATAAAATGGTGACATGGTTAAGAATGAACCGACTATATGTTTGTAACAATTATAACCAACCAAAATTTAATGTGTATAGAGTAAATTATCGTATTACTAGGTGATGTATAAAAATCAGAAATATGGTGACAAGGCTATTTGAATGAGGCACTTGGAATTTTGCCATATATTTGTGATCTTGTAATATAACAAGATGTTACCTTGATTGAAGCTGAATTCTAAGGCAGTTAAGTATGATTGAGCTTTTGGATGAATCCACGTTGAATGTAGAAAACATGCTGAACTAAAAATTGTAATCACCTTGCTCGTGTAATATCCCAAAATTTTGGTTAGTGACCAAAATGTAAAATTTGAAAGTTTAGGGGTTAAAGTGTAAACTATGGAAAAGTTTAGGGACCAAAGTGTAATTTTCAAAAGTTGTGTATTTTAACCCCAAAAATGAATAGTTTACCCCCATGAATGACGTTTTTGTGTTACCGAAATTTTTCGCACGAGGTTTGTATTATTGGCTATAAAGCGATAAAGTTTGGAAGAATATTTGGATAATCAGATTGAATCAAATATCTAGGGTATTTTGAAGGATGATAAGCCAAGGTTGAATTTGTCATTTTACATGTCTAAGATATTTTCTTTGTGTTGGAAGAATATGAACCCTTGCGTTAAGTTGATTTTCCATGCTAAATATGAGCCGTTGTATGAAAATGGCAAGATCGTACTTTTAGAAAATCACAAAGGGCAAAGTTGATAAACTACTAATTCAAGATTAAATTTAGATCATTGGATGAAGGATGATGATATGAGGAATATTATGGAAATATAGAATTTTTGGAATAGATCCGATAGCTCAGTAAAGGTAAAATCGTAGTAGAAGTATTTTGTGAATATCGGGAAATCGTATTGAATTGAAATTTCAGAGGCTGTTCCATAATCCATGGGAAATCATAAAATGATATTTATGGAATGGTGGCCAGTTGAGGAGGAACTAATTTAGTTAGATTTTAATGGAATGACAATTTTGAAACAAACTAGTAAATAAAGACTAGTTGGAGGGCAAATTGGTCATTTGGCAGGGATGGCAATTTTGAAATATTTGAAGTTACAAGGGCTATTTTTGGAAGAAGAAATTTGAAGTTTAAATATTGACCCTTGATTGATGATAAAATCAATCTCAACCGTTGGATAAAAGGGCAATTTTGTAATTTCCTTATTTGAATGAATTTAATATTCATTTATATAATACAAGTGGCATAATTGGAGGAATTTAAAATTAAAAGGCCAAAAAGATGAATCCTTCTTCATCTTCCAATTTCAAAAATATTGGGAAAAAGGGAAGAAAATTTCCAAGCTCGATTCAAGCCCCAAAACTCGATTTTCAGGTAATTTTTCGAACTACAAAGTTATTCTACTCTTCAAGCTCTATCTTTTGATGTACTTAATTCATGGAATACATGCTTGCTTGATGAGAATTTTACATGAGAAGGAAATTAGGGATTATGAACAAAATTGAGGCTTTTGAGATTTTATGATTCCATGGTTCAATTTAAGTTGGAATCAAGCTTATATGATGTTAAAATCATGTTATTGAGTTAGGATTTAAACCCTACATATTTTGGTTTCTATGGAGAAGATTAGGGTTTATGGATTTAAGACTAACTTAGGGTTTGTGATGTTGGATTAATGATTTAGTAAGCTTAATTTGTTGTTTGGAAGCAAAACCCTAAGTTAAATATAATGGGACCAATTCAGAAAGCTTCAAAGTTAAGGGACCAAATCTGAATTTTATGAATTTGGAGTGTATTTATGTAATTAATGATGTTGGAGATGTGAAATTGATGTTAGAATGCTAAACCGTTGTTGAATCGAATTAGGGACCATTTTGACAAATTGTCAAAATCAAGTGACCAAAAAGGAAATGAATTCTTGGATGTGGATTAAATATGATTTTTAGTTAAAATAATAGAATTAAGGTAGTAGTGTTGATTTGAGGACTAAATTGCAAAGTTAAGAAGTTTGAATTCTTACTTTTGCATTTTAGTGACTAGTTTGGGCAAAGAAAGAAAATTAGAGGGAATTATTTTGAATAATTATTTGATGAAGAAGGTGATAAATTGGTGGTTTGAAGCAAGTGATGGGACTAAATTGATGAGTAGAAAAATAAGGAGAATTTAGTAGAAATTAGAAGTTTATTATGGAAAGCTATGAAGACGATTGAATTTTGGCAATGACTATAAATTCTACAAAAATGGTTAGATGATGAATTTTATACCGTTGTAAAGATGTGTTCATCTAGTTTCGTCTCCAACAAATGGAAAATAATTTCAAGTTCCGAGTTAAAAGATATGAATTTTTAATCGAATGAAGGTTAGAAAATTTATAGAGCAGATTCTGTAAGGACAATACTGTGACGGGAGTTTGAAGAATTTTCATAATTTTTTTAGATTTTTTTAATTTATTTGGCTTATACCGTTAGAACCTTATCGAATCTAGTTTTTCCAGTATAAAGGAAATTAAGATCCGGTATGTATTCTTCCCAGTATAAGTAAATATTTGAAGGTAGCGCAAGCTGTCAGAAAATGGAATTTGAAATATTTTATATTTAAATGTGAGTTAGCAAGCTCGGAAGAATTATTGGAAGTTCAAATTGGACACTAAGGATCATAATGAGTTTTTGAACAGTACAAGGAAGAAAGGAAAAATATTGGGAAATTTTATATTTGAATAATTATATTAGACCGCGTGTTTAAGGTATTGTTAGATTTGAATCTTACAAATATTTTATCTTATTCATGTGATTAATGAAGTCAAGGCCGAATCAAAGAGGGTTCAAGGTTCTATAAAGGAAAGGATCGAGTAGAATTTAGTGAGGCATGCTAATAAATGGCCCAGGTGAGTGCAATGCATACATAACATGATACATGGATGTTTTATACATCATTGGGAAGACTTGCGATAAGTCTACCTAGTTTATATATTGGCATGATATTTATGTTATTGATCATATGATTGACATATTTTAAATATATCAAAGATTGAATATAAATGCATGGATCACTAGTTATATATGATGTTATTCTATGAATGTTATTTCGGGTATGAACTGCCAATGATAAATTATATTGATATACATTGCCATGGATGGAATAAATACGAAAATTATGCCCAAATAAGTCATTGAGGGACATGATATAGTTGGCATGCCATAGAGTACAGCAGCACGCTGCATAATCGGGAATTCGGGATAGCACTATAGTGTACCTAAAGGTCACTTAGTGTATGGTTAGCACAACCTTATAAATGTGCAGGAATTAGCACTTCGGTGCATATTTGACTCGTGTATCCAGGGTCATCATAGGTCTATATTTGAGCTATAAAACTGGGCTACGAAATCGGGTTATGAAATCGGTAAATATTTGATAAATGGGTTACAGAGTTTATACGCTTTTAAAATTATGGCAAGTATATCGATAAGAGTTTTGATCAACATTTGAGGGTTGCTAGAGTGTTTTTGACTAGTTGGAGGGAATATTGGTACTAGGAATATTATAAGTAAGTGTGGATGTTGATCATGCACAGTGCAGAAACACTTATATATATATACTTAAATATGTCAGTACATGCATACATCTTTGAGCATGACATTAGAGGTTTTGCATCCATATGCATAGGCATCTAGGATGACATATAAGGAATCATGCATACATATGTCCACACTTGCAGATAATTTCTCGGAGGCCGATGAAGTGTTAGTAACTTGTTCTTTTGATGAGACAGTTACTACTAGAAGGTTGTATAAGAGGTGTCCTCTGGTTGTTCAAGGTCATGAGTTTGTCCCAGATTTAATAGAATTGTCTATCCATGGTTTTGATGTCATCCTGGGTATGGATTGGTTATGTGAGCACAAGGCGGTTGTGGATTGTGAATCCAAAAGATTTCTTTGAGGTTTGTCGATGATTATGAAGTTGTGGTGGTTGGCGATAATGTGAAATTCTTGTCCAATGTTGTTTCAACTATACAAGTGGGAAAAGTTGATGCAAGAAGGCTGTCAAGCTTATTCGGACTGTGTGTAATTTTTTGGAAGTTAAGAGTGTTCGGGTACGGGACATCCGAGCTGTTTGTAATTTGCTTGGAAGTTTTTCCTGAAGAGTTGTCGAGTTTACCTCCAGATAGAGAGGTGGAGTTGGGTATTGAGACGTACGCAGGTACGGTACTGGTATTCGTTGCTCTCTATAGGATGGCACCGAAGGAAGTGAGAGAGTTGAAGACACAGCTTCAAGAGTTGTTGGATTGTAGGTTCATTCGACCGAGTGTGTCACCTTGGGGTACTCTAGTTCTCTTTGTGAACAAGAAGATAGGTTGATGCGTATGTGCATTGATTATCGACAGTTAAATAAGTTAACGGTGAAGAATAGGGACCCATTGTCGTGGATTGATGACTTATTCATCAGTTTTGTGGGGCAGCGGTGTTTTCAAAGATTGATTTAAGATCAGGGTATTACCAGTTGAGGGTTAAGGATGTATATGTTCATAAAATGGTGTTTCGTACTAGGTATGGGCATTACGAGTTTCTGGTGATGCCATTTGGTTTGACGAATGCCTCGACTGCTTTCATGGACATGATGAATAGGGTGTTTCATGAGTAGCTTGATCAGTTTGTGGTGGTTTTTATCGATGATATACTCATGTACTCTTGTACCGAGGAACAACATGATCAGCATTTGCGAATTGTGTTGCAAGCCATGAAGGATAATCAGTTGTATGCGAAGTTAAGCAAGTGCGAGTTTTGGCTCAAATAGGTGGTGTTTCTTGGTCATATGGTTTCTGTGGAGGGTATCTGTGTTGATCCACAGGAAGTTGAGGCCATTCTCAATTAGAAGCAACCTAATTTAGTGTCTGAGATTCGTAGTTTTCTTGGGTTGGGTAGTTGTTATAAGCGTTTTGTGGATGGGTTTTCTAGTATTGCGACTCTGTTGACGAAGTTGTTGCAGAAGAATGTATCGTATGTGTGGACGGAGAAGTAGCAACAGAGTTTTGAGAAGTTAAGAGAGGTTTTAACACATGTTCTTGTGTTGAGCCAACCTGAGTTAGGGAAAGAGTTTATAGTTTATAGTGACGCATCGTACGTTGGGTTGGGTTGTGTGCTAATGCAAGATAGCAAGGTGGTGGCCTATGCGTCGAGACAGTTGAAAGTTCATGAGCGGAATTATCTGACTCATGATTTAGAGCTTGCAGCTATGGTGTTTACCTTGAAGATTTGGAGACACTACTTTATGGCGAAAAGTGTATGGTTTTTACGGATCATAAGAGTTTTAAATACTTGATGTCTCAAAAGGATTTGAACCTTAAGCAACGAAGATGGTTGGAGTTGCTTAAGGATTACGACCTGACGATCGAGTATCATCCAGGAAAAGCCAATGTGGTTGCGGATGCGCTGAGTCGTAAGGTTACGGTTGAGCTTAGGGCGATGTTTGCGAGGTTGACTGTGAAACGGGATTGTGGTTTGTTGGATGAGTTGCAGGTTAAGCCTACTTTGTCGCAGATGATCAAAGCTAAGCAACCGTTTGATGATTATTTGGTTCCTCATGTTAAGGATATAACGGATGGTAAGCCATCAGAGTTTCTTTTTGATGATGATGATGTTCTGTGCTTTAAGGGCCGAATAATGGTTCTAGAGGATTTGGAGCTTAGGCGTACCATTTTGTCGGAGGCACACTCTAGTCCTTTTGCTATACATTCTAGTAGTACCAACATGTACTGTGATTTAAAGGAAGTGTACTATTGGATTGGTTTGAAAAAGGATGTGGCAGAGTTTGTATCTATGTGCATGGTGTGTCAGCGGGTTAAAGCTGAACATCAGTTTCCATCAGGGTTGTTGCAACCGTTGAGAATTCCATAATGGAAATGGGAGAGAATCACTATGGATTTTGTGTCAGGGCTGCCTTTGACACCAGCTAAAAAGGATTCCATTTGGGTGATTGTTGACCGGTTTACGAAGTGTACGCATTTTCTTCAAGTGCTCCTTGGATAAGTTGGCAGATTTGTACATTGTTGAGATTGCACGTTTGCATGGGGTACCTAGGTCTATTGTTTCTGATAGAGACCCACAGTTTCTGGAGATGTTTACATCAGGCTTTGGGCTCAAGGTTGAGATTCAGTACCGCGTATCATCCTTAGATGGATAGTCAATCTGAGTGGGTCATCCAGGTTTTGGAGGATATGCTGAGGTGTTGTATTATTGAGTTCCAAGGAGCCTGAGAGAAGCATTTACCTTTGGTTGAGTTTTCTTATAATAACAGCTATCAAGCAAGTATCCAGATGGCACCGTATGAGGCATTGTATGGCCGGATGTGTCGTATGCCGTTGTGTTGGGCTGAGGTAGGGAAAAACATGTTTCCTTGCCACATGTGTTGAAAGACACGGATAAAAAGGTAAAGCTTGTGTGTGATCGCTTGAAAGCGGCTGTGGATCAACAAAAATCTTACGCGGATTTGAAGCGTAGGGAGATTGAATATGCGGTTGGTGATCGTATGTTCTTGAAAGTATCACCGTGGAAAATGGTGATGCGGTTCAGACGTAAGGGTAAGCTTAGTCTGAGGTTTATTGGACCATATGAGATTGTGAAGCGTGTAGGTTCTATGGCTAATCTGTTGAGGTTGCCTCCCGAGCTTGAGAAAATACATGACGTGTTCCATGTATCTATGTTGCGGAGGTATCGGTCGGATACCTCGCATGTTATGCCGGTGGAGCATATTGAGTTGAGACTGAATTTATCCTATGATAATGAGCCAGTGAAGATCCTCGATTTTAGTAGTAAGGTTCTTCGTGGCAAGACGGTAGAACTTGTTAAAGTCTTCTGGCGACATCGAGGTGTCAAGGAAACCACTTGGGAAAGCAAGACAGATATGTTGGAGCAATTTCCGCATCTTTTTCCTCCAAGTAAACTTTGAGGATGAAATTTCTTAAGAGGGGGATAGTTGTAACGCCCCAGTTTCAGGCTTAGATGTTTTAAGGGTTGGTTCGAAGATCCGGTGGACTGGTATTAGAGATTCGAGTCAGTTTCAGGATTAAATCGGGTTAAATATTTTTGAAGGTGATAAATTGGGGAAAAATATTCTAAAATCATTATTAAATATATTAATGATTGTGGTGAAATCAATTTTGGAAACAAGTTTTGGAAATCTGACATTTTGGACTAGTGACCAAAATGCAAACTTTGAAAGTTATTTTTAGTGACTGTTTTGTAAAGAGTCAAAACTTTGAATCTTTAAGGAGCTATTTGCCCAAAAAGTCTAATATCAAACTTTATCCTTTAATTGGTTATTTTTAAAGTGTTTTGGAGAAATATAAAGAATTAATTTGGCTATTAAATCTTTTAAACAAAAGTTATGTAACTAACTTTCTCAAAATATTTTCTATAAAAATCTCTCCAGCCAAACATCAATTTCTTCTTCTAAATCTTTAGGTAAACCTTTATTTTCTTAAATCTTTTGTTTCCAAATGATTTCTTGTTGTTAGTTTACCAAAACCTTATTGTTTTAACTTTGATTTCTCATGTAAATCATCCAATTAAGGGAGAAAGCATCCATTAGAGGTAAGGTTTGTTCTCCTCCTCTAATAAAAGGTTTTTTACTGAAATTCTCAAGTTGTTGACTCTTTACAATTGTTTTTATTGTGTTTTGATAGTTTAATTGAGGAAAATTGGTTTAATTGTGTTTTGATTGATGAAATTTGTGGATCTTCGTACTTGTTCTATTTTGATGGGATTTTGATCAGATTAGATAATGATTTTGATGTTTAATTGAGTTAATAATTTGGTTTTAACATTGTAATCCTGAAACAAGTTGAATCTCTAATGTTTAAGGTTGTTAATAAAGGGCTTTTGGGATGCTAGTTGAGTTTAATCATTGCTGGAAGTAAAAGGATGTTGAGAAAGGGTTTTTAGATGTTAATTAATGATGTTTGAAGGGTTGAATCGTTATATTATGGCTGGGTTGACTTTTGAAAGTGTTTGAGGATAATTTCGATTTGTTTCATATGGTTTTTGAGTGGGCAACTTGAGAGTTGTGGGTAATTTCTTGTTGGCAATGGTTAGAATGCATAATGATGCATTTGCCTCTGGTTTTATGTGGTTAAAATAGGGGATAATCAGGGTGACGAAGCTTGATGTTGTTTGTGTCTTGTCGGGAGCTCGATTTACATTGGTGAGCAAGGCGAGGTGTAAACGGTGACTGGAAACTATTTTAAAAGTCTTTCAATGGTTTGAAAGTGTTTTTGGGAGTTTAGGTTAAGCTTGAAACACTTACCTATGCTCGAAAGTAAGTTTCCCATCTTTTGCTCTTTAATACCGGATCGAATATGAGCATGTGAAATTCATGTTTTGGTCATAAACATGGTTTGATTCTACTTTCTGTAAATGTATGATTTTGGATATGTATAGAGTGGTTTAAAAGTATATGAAATGCTAGTGACCATTGGTTTTCATTCCGGTCTGGAATGGGGTATTACTTTGGCAATGTGGCTTGCATATGTGGTATTTTGTGTAATGCATTGTAAAACAGTGAGTAAAAGGTTTTGTAAATGATATATTGGCTATGTGACAAGGTAAGAAAACATTCAGATATAGTTGGCAAGCCATAGGATGAAGTGCACTATAATATGTTTAAAATTGATCGTGGTTACATGTCCTTGAGGTAAAGCGGTCGGCTACTCGGACTATGATGTTAACATTTGGGTTGAGCGGTCAATTCCCCTTGTTGATATTAATCTTGTGGTCGGCAAGGTTGTTATATCATGCGGTCAGTACGGTATGGGTCTTGATGACGTCTGCCATTAAGGGGGATCCGTGTATCCGATAAGTAAGGTTAATGGTCGGTTAACCAATGATTAGCGGTCGGTAAATTAAGGATAGTGGTCGACTATCCGGGGTGATCCGTGTATTCGATGTGTAAGGTAAACGGTCGGTTAACCAATGATTAGCGATCGACTAATCAAAGATAGTGGTCAACTATCCGGGGTCACTATAATTGGCAATATATGAAAGTTCTTGTGTTGAACCCATTTTATAATGCTTTGGTTTTAGGCATGGGATTTATATATGATGTTGCATAAGGATCGTTATGCATGTTTCGGCTGAAGATAATGAAAATGCTTGGGTCGTTAAGCATGTTTTGTAAACAAGAGGTTTTGGTTTTCAAATGGTTTTAAATGCATCATTGTTTTTATGAGCATCCTCACTAAGCATTTGTGCTTACGCTCTCTTTTCCTAATGATGCAGAGCATTAAAGTTTGGGGCAACAAGGCAAGGTTTAAAGTGATCCAAGAGCAAGACTCCTTTTGAGTATGAACTTAGTTTAAGTTTTCAGTTAATAAGGCAATGTGTTCACCATGTTATTGGGATATGTAATTCTGCTTTTTCCCTGGTTTTAGAGTATGTTTGATGCTGAATTTTGGACTTGGATTGTTGTTGATGAACTTGCTAATGGTTTTTGCTTATGTTGATGTTAGGTACGCATCTAGAAAGCTTTGATTGATTGATATGCTTTGATGAGCTTAACATGTTGAGTATGGTATTAAAGATATGTTGGAATGATCTATATGCTGGAAAATGTTCAATTGAGTGTTTTGGTATGCTGGAGTGTGTTTTAGGGAGCATGCCTATAGGTTGATTCCTTTGAAGGTATAAGTAATGTTGTGGTTGCTAAATCTTGGTGCAAGTATTGGTTTATGTCTTGATGGATATTTGTATGCATGTATGTGAGTTGGTATGATCCAAATGCATCTAGACTCGATTGATAAACTAGCACAAAATGATATAACAAGCCCAGGCGTACCGATATGCGGGTGTCCGTGTCGGTACGACTAGGAAATTTCGAGCATTGCGTATCAGTATGGGTTTAAGGGTTTCGGTACAGTTGAGCATCACTGGAAAATTACTTTTTGAACCAAGCTCGCATATCGAAACACTTTCTGGTCGTATCGGTACAGTGTTCAGTGATATTAAATTAGATTTTTGGGTTTGAATAGGCGTATCGGTACGGTACACAGTGTACCGAAATGGGGTTGAAACACCGTATCGATATGGTATTCTGCCTATCGATACAGATGGCTGTTAATTTTGTTAATGTCATGGATGTTCTATTCTGGTTTCTTTTGATTTAGTCCTTATGTCTTGGTTTGGCAATTATGTAAGCTTGAATGGTTGGTCTGAAAAGGAAATTTACGTGTGAGCATGTAAACTGACTAATTGAGGATTGGTAACCCTAATTTCACCAAAGGTCCTTAATTTTATGAAATTTATGCTTTGATCCCTAAAGTGTGATATATAAGATTGATTACCTTTTCGTGGTTCGTTTCTTTTGAAATTACATCCGCTGCAAGCATGAACACTTAGGGTTAATATTTTGCATCTAGACAAGATAAAAAGGAAAAAAAATAGACCGGTTTTCATAATCTTCCTTCAGATTGTTTCGAAAAACCTAATGTAGCTCACTCAGTTCGGCCGGGCGTCTAGGCCGGATCGAAGGGGTTACACTAGCTTCCACGCTGGTGATTCTCCTCATGCTTTAGACTAGGACTGTTGTCTGTAATCACACCTCCTTAAAGTAGCGTCCAAGTCTTTCTTATATAGGTGGTGAAACTAGGGTTTTAGTATCCTAAAGTGCGCGTGGCTTCATTAAAGAAAGCTTGAATTGATGTTGCGTATATGGGAGAAAGTCCACGTGGGCAAAAACATATTCATCTTTAACTCTTTAGGCCTTTTCAGCTCCAGCCATGAGATATGCTCCTCTTTCGCTCCAGAAATCCTCTAGCATCCACCAGTATCTTGCACATGCATCTCAAAGCACCACCTTTCTCGTGAAAAGGACCAATATTATGACATTTAAAGAACAAGCGGTGTAACTCCATATCTACATTGCAAATATGTACAAACTAACCTAAATGCAAGCTATATGAGCTTAAAAACATGCAAAAGACAAGGAATAAGGGCATATAAAACCGATCAATTATGCACTCATCAGCGATCCTATTTTTTCAGTTCATTGGCTTAATGATATAAAGATCATGTTAGAAGGACTCCATTGCAATGGCCAGAGGAAACTCTATATCTTTGTTGAGAGGACCAACACGAATTTGGTGGAGCAATGTTACTGCACATCCTCGAGAAGAGATCACTTGGAATTTCTTTCTTTGAGAATTCAGAAACAAATACATCTGGGATAGATTAGTTTGAGACATGAGATAGAGATTCCTAATTTTAAAACAAGGTGACAGATCTGCATATGAATATGAATGTGAGTTTAACACGTTGAGCTGCTATGCCACAGAGCTGTTACCTATAGAAAAGGACTGATGTGATAGTTTTATAGAGGGTTTGAGTACTAGATCCAAGGAATTGCTTATTGCTATGAATCTTGCTGAGTTCCAAGAAGTAGTGAACTGAGCTAAGGCCATGGAATGAGTGCAAGAAAAAAATAGAACATAGTTCCCAGTCTGATAGGATAAATAGTGGAACATATTTTACTGTTCCACCTTCTAAACGTGGCAAAGATTCTTAGTAGAATCGATCGGGGTCTACGACATCTCCTCGATAGAGATGTATGATTGGAAAATCTAAAAATCGATCAGGGGCATGTTATGCAAATGTTAGTGGCTTGGGAAAGACTAAAGGTGTGCCATGTGAACATTGTGGTAGATGGCATTCAGGAGAGTGTCGACTGGTTACCAGAGCATGTTTCAAGTATGGCAACAGAGGACATTTTTCTAGTGAATGCCTGAGTAACAGAGATGATAGATCAATACATATTGAGAGATCAGTGTTTGTATCTCAGATGGGTCAAGGACGAGGTAATTATGAAAGAGCTAGAACTTCTTTCCAAGGAGGGCCTGAAGGTGCTTCTAATCGAGAGTACAAGACTTCTACCAATGTCTATCACTTACGCACCGATGAAGATAAGGAGGAACAAAAAATCAGAGCAATTACTTTTCAGCTTTATGGTAGACCTGCATTTGCATTAATAGATCCAGGTTATATGCATTCATACATTAGCTCTAAGCTTGTTCATGAAAGAGGAATTTCGTTAGAGTTGACAACAAGTGATGTGATAGCGATTAACCCTTTAGGCAAGAGTGCTCAGGTGACAATAATTTGTCAGAAATGTCACATTGTAATTTAGGGAATTTATTTTTTGGCAAACTTAATGGAATTACATTTCAGTGAATTTGGAATTATTTTGGGCATGGGTTAGCTGTCTACTGTAATATCCCCTTACCGGTCTAGTAGGAAACCAGATCAGATATGTCATCGGCGACCAATATCAGAAACTATACTGTGATAATCGATGAAGCAATACAATGATTTAGTCAATGGGTGCCAATATTACTATAATTCAATAATTAATACCCTAGGTTTGCCAATTAATTAATCAGATTGCCAATAAGGATTAAAATGCGATAAATTTAGGGTTTAAGTACTAAACTATAAAACTTAATAAACTAAGGTCCTTATCAGAAATAAACAATGTCAATGTTAGATTAAAGTCATATCAGACATATATGTAAATTTCACTGAATTTTGAGGTCTGCAACATGCTCAATTAACTATACCAATATGAAGGACTGTTTTATAAAATTTACAAACCCAGTTTAAGCCAATAACATAATTACCTACCTCGGTATTGATACTCAAGAGGCCGTACCAATATGCCTAGCCATTATTTCAATTAGAGTTCAATATGGGTATCGATACAAAATCATCCGTATCGATACGTAAAGCCATTATAATTTCCAGTAATGAAATTCGGTATCGATACGGCCACATCGTACTGGTACCAGGCTGAGGATAAAAATAGGGATAGGTACAGGTCCAACAGTATCGGTACCCTAGCAAACATGCAAATTCCAGTGATGAAAATACATACCGATACGGCTAGGCCAGTAACAATACACCTTTATAATTAGGTCCAATAATGCACGCTCGTACCGATACGCTCCCACCTGCATCGATACGCCCTGACTTGTAATTCTATAATTTACTATTTTTTGTGCAATTTACCTAATCAAAATATATCTAATGACTTCTTAACCAATGCTAATGGTCTCCCAACAATATTATGACTCATGTACTTCATTTTGATATCTCTAGCAACTTTTAAGCCATTAGAGCATAAGATAGCCTTTTATGCAACTTTGATAGTCATTTAAAGAGCCAAACATTTCATATATTCTTGTCACTAATTTCACATGCTTATACATGTCTTACATGACAGTCAAAACATATCTAAAACATGCTAGAGTCACATGCCACCATTCCAGGAGTTCAAAGGGTAAATGTACATTGCAAAAGAAGACTCGGAGGTGACCTGCAATTGGCTAACCACGATCCCTATCAAGGTGCTGTAGAACCTAAAAAAGTATGCAATGAACTATGTTAGGCGTACGTAGCCTAGTGAGGTAGTTATCAACAATAAAAAATTAAACGATAATGCATGTTAATGAGTTCAATGTCATAATGTCAACGTAGAAAACCATGTTATACCATATTAAGCATGTACTCAACATACTTTAACTATGTATATGCATACTCTGAACTTTATAAACAAGATTACACATTTTCCTTGGATCATAGTAATCAAATGGATACGCTGTAATATCCCAAAATTTGGATAGTGACTAAAATGAAAGTTTTGAAAGTTTGGTGGTCAAAGTATAAACTTTGGAAGAGTTTAGGGACTAAATTGTAATTTTCAAAAGTTATGTATTTTAGTCCCGTAAATGGATAGTTTACCCCCAAGAATGGCGTTTTCGTGTTACTCAGATTTTTCGTACGAAGTTTGTATTTTTGGCTATTAAGTGTTAAAGTTTAAAAAATATTCGGATAATCGAATCGAATCGAAAATTTAAGATATTTTAAAAGATGATAAGGCAAGGTTAAAAATGTCATTTCCATGTCTTAAAATGGTAGGATTTAACATGGACCATTGGATTAAAGTAGGTTTTCCATGTTAAATATAAGCCATTGGATGAAAAATGGCAAGATGGTAATTTGGGAAATTCCAAGGGCAAAGTTGGTAATCACTAACTACTTGGATTATTTTTGACCCTTGGATGAGTAGGTAGAATGTGGCAAGATATGAAGCATTGGATTAAAAGGGAAATTTTGTCATTTTATCATAAAAGAGATTTTTATTTTGGATTTTTAAAATACATGACAAATGGCCAAATTGTAAACAAATGAAATTACAAGATTTTTCCATCATCTTTATCTCTTGTTCGAATACCTCTCCAAGGTAAGAAGAAAAATTTTCATTTGGATTTTCAAGCTTATTTAGTTGGATTTTGGATGAAAGCATGAAACATGAAATTGATCTCCATGAAATTCTCTATCTTTTGGTACAATTTATTCATGCTTTCCTTGCTTGAAACCCTAGTTTTGTGATTTTGATGGATGAAGGGGATGTTTAAATATGATGAATTAAGGTTAGTTTTTGATGAAGTTGTTGTTGTAGAATCATATCAAAGCTTCTATGATGATTGAGACTACTTGAAAGTAGTTAAATCCTAATTTGGATTAAGTTAGGGTTTTGATAGGAAGTTAAATTTGGATTGATTTTGACATGAGAATAATTATAGAAGCTTGGAAATAAGGTTTAGAAGTTGAATTCATGCTTGAATCAAGTTGGAAATTTTGGTTTGTGTGACCTTTCATATTCGGCCTAATGTAGGATATTAGGGAAAAATTATGGAAAATTTCCCTAAGGCTAGAAATCAAGTGAGAATGATTCTACAAGTCTTAGAATGTTGTTTGGATCAATTTGTAAGTTTTTAAAGTGTTGAGGACCAAAAGGGCATATTAAGGGAAAATTGGGAATGATATGGAAAGTGATTAGAAATTAATGTGTTAAGCTTGAATGTATTCTTGGAATGCTTAAATATGTTGTTAAGTGTTTGAATTTGAAGTTTAATGATAAGGGACCATTTTGAATAATTTGCAAAGTTGAGGTGAATTCTAAAAGAATTCATTTTATGGTTATTTTGTGAGATTTGTAATGGATATGGATAGTGAAGGATTTTTAGGAATTTTATTCCTAACATGTGCTTATGTTATAATGATACTAACATACACTTTGAATTATATGTATTCGGTAAACGATGATTTTATAGATCGTGATCGTGATCAAGATTATAGTACGAGCAAATTTAAAGACAAGGAAAAGTTTCAAGAGTAAAGCTACAAGCTATAGTAAGGTTTACTAGTGAGGCATCAGGAGAGTGCAATGCATACATAACGTGATACATGGATGTTTTATACATCATTGGGAAGACTTGCGATAAGTCTACCTGGTTTATATATGGGTATGATATTTATGTCATTGATCATACGATTGACATATTTTAAATGTGTCAAAAGTTGAATATTAATGCATGGATCACTAGTTATATATGATGGTATACTATGAATGTTATTTTGGATATGAACTGCCCAATGTTCAATTATATTGATATACATTGCCATGGATGAAATAAATACGAAAATTATGCCTAAGTACGTCAATTGAGGGACAACGTATAGTTGGCATACCATAGAGTCCAGCAGCATGCTGCATATTCTGTTATCCGAGTTAGCACTATAGTGTATATAAAGGACACTTAGTGTATGGGTAGCACTGCCTTATAAATGTGCAGATGGTGGGCACGACCTTATGTGTATTAGCACTTCGGTGCATCTTTGACTCGAGTACCTAAGGTCCTCATAGGTTTATATTTGGGCTATGAAATCTATAAATAATTGATAAACGGGTTAAAGAGTTTATACACTCTTAAAATTATGGCATGTATATTGGTAAGAAAATTTATATCCGGTTTATATCATATTGATGCACAATTAACATGATAGTAAACATATCTAGTTATTCAAAATGCATGAATACAATTACATTTATTAGTTATGGTTATGTTATATTGCACTGGATATTATTACTGCCTCACTAAGTATATACTTAACGTGTGATGGTTTTCACGCGTAGGTAAAAAGCAAAAATTAGAGTAAGGATCAAGCATCCTACTTACCTGGGGTATAATAACGGTATCAGTAATAACCCGGGGTATACTAGTTTTTATATGGTTTGTATTAACTTATAAACTAGTTTATGATAGAATTAATCGGTTACATGCTAGTTTTTATATGGTTTGTATTAACTTATAAACTAGTTTATGTTTATAGCAAATGATGAGTAGTTATATTAAAGTTAAAATCGGGTAACAACTAGAAAAGATTTAAATAGAGAAATCGAGTAGATTTCTGTTTTAGGCAATTTTTAGGCAGTTATATTCCATATATGTCATAGAAAAGAATTATTAAGTTGTTGCCTGAAATCGAATTTAATTTGATAGGATAAAAATTCAAAATATGATTCAACACGATAAGAAAAAATTATGTGATACTCTAATTAGTATTTAATATGGGATACTGATTAGGGTGTTACATTTATTGGTATCAGAGATATAGGTTTAGCTGGTTATGGACATAAATTGGGTATATAGATAGTCGGAATTATACATGCCACTAGAATGTCAAGATTACTGATATTTGTATGAATATAATTGGATGCCCATTAATTAGTATTATTACTCCTTACTTATAAGGGATGATTGTGACATTAACAGATGTCAGATCATCGGGAATCTCGTTAGGCATTTGAGCAAGATATGCCTGCTCAGAGTGGAAGTAATGCGGTGAATCAAAATCCACCTCAAGGGCAACAGAATGTAGAGCCATTGGCTCAGGAACAAAGAAATATGCATGTGCAAGATCAAGGCTTATTTCTTTAGGCATTGGCTGCTGATTACTGGTTGAATGATATTAAGATCATGTTGAGTAGGATTCCTTGTGATGATCAAGGAAAGTTTGGAAGGAGTAGTATCTATTCTGATGGAACAAGCGAGCGTGTGGTAGAATGTAGCTACTGCACGAGTTCCTTCAGAACATATTACATGAGAATTCTTACTGAAAGAATTCAAAGAAAAGTATATTGGGGACCTGTTCATTGAAGAAATGAGGCAGAATTATTTGAGTAAGGAGATCACAGTTGTAACTATTGGAAAGTTATTATCACGTGAGTATGAAGCTTATTTAGCTCATGTGATAAATACTCCAGAGACAAAGATAGATCTGGAAAATATACCCACGGTGCAGGAATTTCCAGATGTTTTTTTGGATGAATTACCAGGATTACCTCCTGATCGAGAGGTGGAATTTGGTATTGATGTGCTTCCTGGAACAACACCAATATCAATAGAACCTTATAGAATGGCTCCTACAGAACTCAAAGAGCTGAAGGCTCAATTGCAAGTATTATTAGATTGAGGTTTTATTCGACCAAGTATATCACCTTGGGGAGCTCCAATTTTATTTGTGAAAAAGAAAGATGGATCAATGAGGTTATGTGTGGATTACCGTCAACTTAATGAAGTGACGGCGAAGAACAAATATCGTTCACCAAGGATTGATGATCTCTTTGATCAACTTAAAGGAGCAACGATGTTTTCTAAAATTGATCTTCGATCGGAGGATCATCAATTAAAGATCAAAGAAGTAGATATATCAAAGACAACTTTCAGAACTAGATATGGGCATTATGAGTTTGTAGTAATGCCTTTTGGACTTACAAATGCACCAGCAACTTTTATGGCTTTGATGAATCGAATATTTTAGCCATATTTGGATCAGTTTGTGGTGGTATTCATAGATGATATATTGGTTTATTCAAAAACCAAAGAGGATCACGATACTCATATGCGAGTAGTTCTTCAGATCCTCCGAGAAAAGAATTTATATGCAAAGCTATCAAAGTTCTTGTTGTCCGAAGTAGATTTCCTTGGACACATAGCCTCTGTGGAAGGAATTCGAGTTGATCCTAAGAAGGTTCAAGCAATATTCGAATGGAAAGTTCCTCAAAATGTCTCTGAAGTGAGAAGTTTCTTAGGATTAGCTGGTTATTATTGGCGGTTCGTGAAAGACTTTTTAATGATTGCCGCTTCAATAACTAAGCTATTAAGGAAAGATGTGCCATTTATTTGGACAGATAAATGTTAGGAAAGCTTCGACAAATTGAAGAAGATATTAACAGAAGCTCCTGTTTTGGTACAACCAGAATCCGGGAGGATTTCACAATATATAGTAATGCATCCAATAATGGTTTGGGGTGTGTATTGATGCAAGAAGGAAATGTTTTAGCTTATGCTTCTCGACAAATCAAAACTCATAAGAGGAATTATCCTACTCATGATTTAGAATTAGCTGCAGTGGTATTCGTTTTGAAGATTTGGCGTCACTACTTATATGGTGAAAAGTGCTACATTTTCACAGATCATAAAAGTTTGAAATATTTGTTGTCTCAAAAGGAGCTTAATTTGAGACAAAGGAGGTGGATAGAACTAATTAAGGACTATGATGTATCATAGATTACCATTTGGGGAAGGCTAATGTGGTAGCAGATGCACTTAGCCGAAAGACATTTTCTACCTTAAGAACATTGAATGCTCAGTTAAGGTTACAAGAAAATGATGCAATAATGGTTGAGTTACAAATCAAGCCTACTTTGATAGAAAAGATTAAGGAGTTGCAAGCAAATGATAAAGAATGCATGGAAAAGAAGAATCAAGTTGAATGTGGTGAATCTAAAGACTTTGAAATAAAATCAAATGGATGTCTATACTACAGGGGACGCGTATACATTCTTGAAGACGAGGATTTAAAGAGAGAAATACTTTCAAAGGCACATTTCAGTCCTTTAACTATGCATCCAGGAGGCAACAAAATGTATCAAGATGTAAAGAGTAATTTTTGGTGGCTTGGCATGAAACGAGCTATTTCTGAGTTCGTTGTTAGATGCTTAACATGTTAACAAGTAAAGGCAGAACATCAAGTTCCATCAGGGTTGCTCCAATCGATCTCAATTCCACAGTGGAAATGGGAAAAAGTTATAATGGATTTTGTAACAGGTTTACCATTCACGCCAAGTAAGAAAGATTCGATTTAGGTGATTGTGGACCGTTTGACTAAAACGACACATTTCATACCAGTGAGAACAGACTACTCATTGAACAAGTTGGCGGAGTTATATATTAAAGAAATTGTTAGACTTCATGGTTTTTTTATGTCTATTATATCTGATAGAGATCCAAGGTTCACTTCAAGGTTTTGGAGTGCATTGCATGAAGCATTGGGAACTCGTCTACACTTCAGTACTGCTTTCCATCCTCAAATAAATGGACAATCAGAAAGAAATATTCAGATACTCGAAGATATGCTCAGAGCTTGTATAATTAATTTTGCAGGTTCATGGGAAAAATATCTTCCATTAGCTGAATTTGCCTATAACAACAATTATCAATCAAGTATAAAGATGGCACCTTATGGGGCATTATATGGAAGAAAATGCCGAACATCGTTGATTGGTTCGAGTTGGAGGATCAAAAATCATCAGACCATATATTGTTCAAGAAATGGAGAATAAGGTAAAAATAATTCAAGATAATCTTGAGGCTGCTTCTGATAGACAAAAATCATATTCAGATCTTAAAAAAAAAGATATTGACTTTGAAGTTGGAGATAAAGTATTCTTGAAGGTTTCACCCTGGAAAAAGATATTACGCTTTAGACGAAAAGGAAAGCTTAGTCCAAGATTTATTGTCCCTTATGAAATTTTAAAATGGTGGGTCCAGTGGCGTATCAATTAGCTTTACCACCGGAGTTGAGTAAGGTCCATGATGTATTTCATGTGTCCATGCTTCCAAGATATATTGGATCCTTCACATGTTATTACACCAGAAGAGATCAAAATTCAATCGGATTTGACATATGATGAAGAGCCTGTAAGAATTTTAGCTCGAGGAGAAAAACAATTAAGGAAAAAAAAGATTCCTCTAGTTAAAGTTCTGTGGAGAAATCACAAAGTAGAAGAAGCTACTTGGGAAACAGAGGAAGTAATGAAAAAGCAGTATCCGTACCTTTTTGAACCAAGTAAGGGAAATTTGAAGATGAATTTTCTTAAGGGGGAGAATTGTAATGTCCTAAATTTTGGATACTGACTAAAATGAAAGTTTTGAAAGTTTGGTGGTCAAAGTATAAACTTTGGAAGAGTTTAGGGACTAAATTGTAATTTTCAGAAGTTATGTATTTTAGTCCCGTAAATGGATAGTTTACCCCCAAGAATGATGTTTTCGTGTTACTCAGATTTTTCGTACGGAGTTTGTATTTTTGGCTATTAAGCGTTAAAGTTTAGAAAAATATTCGGATAATCGAATCGAAACAGAAATTTAAGATATTTTAAAAGATGATAAGGCAAGGTTAAAAATGTCATTTCCATGTTTTAAAATGGTAGGATTTAACATGGATAACTGGATTAAAGTAGGTTTTCCATGTTAAGTATAAGTCATTGGATGAAAAATGGCAAGATGGTAAATTTGGGAATTCTAAGGGCAAAGTTGGTAATCACTAACTACTTGGATTATTTTTGACCCTTGGATGAGTAGGTAGACACGTGGCAAGATATGAAGCATTGGATTAAAAGGGCAATTTGTTCATTTTATCATAAAAGAGATTTTTATTTTGGATTTTTAAAATACATGACAAATGGCCAAATTGTAAACAAATGAAATTACAAGATTTTCCATCATCTTTCTCTCTTGTTCGAATACCTCTCCAAGGTAAGAAGAAAATTTTTCATTTGGATTTTCAAGCTTATTTAGTTTGATTTTGGATGAAAGCATGAAACATGAAATTGATCTCCATGAAATTCTCTATATTTTGGTACCATTTATTCATGCTTTCCTTGCCTGAAACCCTAGTTTTTTGATTTTTATGGATGAAGGGGATGTTTAAATATGATGGATTAAGGTTAGTTTTTGATGAAGTTGTTGTTGTAGAATCATATCAAAGCTTGTATGATGATTGAAACAACTTGAAAGTAGTTAAATCCTAATTTGGATTAAGTTAGGGTTTTGATAGGAAGTTGAATTTGGATTGATTTTGACATGGGAATAATTATAGAAGCTTGGAAATAAGGTTTAGAAGTTGAATTCATGCTTGAATCAGGTTGGAAATTTTGGTTAGTGGCACCTTTTGATATTCGGTCTAAGGGAGGATATTAGGGAAAAATTATGGAAAATTTCCCTAAGTCTAGAAATCATGTGAGAATGATTCTACAAGGCTTAGAATGTTGTTTGGATCAATTTATAAGTTTTTAAAGTGTTGAGGACCAAAAAGGGCATATTAAGGGAAGATTGGGAATGATATGGAAAGTGATTAGAAATTAATGTGTTAAGCTTGAATGTATTCTTGGAATGCTTAAATATGTTGTTAAGTGTTTGAATTTGAAGTTTAATGATAAGGGACCATTTTGAATAATTTGGAAAGTTGAGGTGAATTCTAAAAGAATTTATTTTATGGTTATTTTGTGAGATTTGTGATGGATATGGATAGTGAAGGATTTTCAGGAATTTTATTCCTAACATGTGCTTATGCTTATGTTAGAATGATACTAACATACGCTTTGAAATGTATGTATTCGGTAAACGGCGATTTTATAGATTGTGATCATGATCAAGATCATAGTACGAGCAAATTTAAAGATAAGGAAAAGTTTCAAGAGTAAAGCTACAAGCTATAGATAGGTTTACTAGTGAGGCATCAGGTGAGTGCAATGCATACAAAACATGATACATGGATGTTTTATACATCATTGGGAAGACTTACGATAAGTCTACCTGGTTTATATATGTGCATGATATTTATGTCATTGATCAAATGATTGACATATTTTAAATATGTCAAAAGTTGAATATTAATGCATGGATCACTAGTTATATATGATGGTATACTATGAATGTTATTTCGGGTATGAATTACCCAATGTTCAATTATATTGATATACATTGCCATGGATGAAATAAATACGGAAATTATGCCCAAATAAGTCAATTGAGGGACAAGGTATAGTTGGCATGCCATAGAGTCTAGCAGCACGCTGCATATTCGGTTATCCGGGTTAGCACTACAGTGTATATAAAGGACACTTAGTGTATGGTTAGCATTGCCTTATAAATGTGCGGATGGCGGGCACGACCTTATGTGTATTAGCACTTCGGTGCATCTTTGACTCGAGTACCCAAGGTCCTCATAGGTTTATATTTGGGCTATGAAATTAGTAAATAATTGATAAACGAGTTACAGAGTTTATACACTCTTAAAATTATGGCATGTATATTGGTAAGAAAATTTATATCCGGTTTATATCATATTGATGTACAATTAACATGATAGTAAACATATCTAGTGATTCAAAATGCATGAATACGGTTACATTTTATTAGTTATGGTTATGTTATAATGCACTCGATATTATTATTGCCTCACTAAGTATATACTTAGTGTGTGATGGTTTTCACGCGTAGGTAAAAAGCAAAAATCGGAGTAAGGAGCGGACATCCTACTTACCCAGAGTATAATAACTGTATCAGTAATAACATCCTTTGGTGTGTTTTGATGTTTCTAGATGGCATGTATATGTTAGAATTAATCGTTTACATAGTAGTTTTTATATGGTTTGTATTAAATTATAAACTAGTTTATGTTAGAATTAATCAGTTACATACTAGTTTTTAAATGGTTTGTATTAACTTATAAACTAGTTTATGTTTATAGCAAATGATGAGTAGTTATATTAAAGTTAAAATCGGGTAACAACTAGAAAAGATTTAAATAGAGAAATCGGGTAGATTTTTGTTTTAGGCAGTTATATTCCTTATATGTTATAGAAAAGAATTATTAAGTTGCTGCCTGAAATCAGATTTAATTTGATAGGATAAAAATCAAAATGTGATTCTACGCGATAAAAAAATTTATGTGATACTCTAATTAGTATTTAATATGGGATACTGATTAACGTGTTACATCCGCGAATTCCACCAACATCGCCAGGTTAATGAGTGGTTGATCCTACCAACATCGTCAAGGACCAATTACTCAATCATCCCTCTAACATCGCCAATAAGGGCCTTAGCCTAAAGACCATAGTCCACCCGTGCGTGAACTCAATGAATTCTATTAGCATGCCAATTGTATCCAATATATACTTGTATCCATGGTCCGATGTTCATATCAATGATGTTTATACCTTTTTCAATAATGTTAGTGTACAATACTCATCACTTACGTCAATAATCAATGTTCAATGCTATCAAAATCAATGACAATGGAAATGTATATTGCAATGTGATTGTAAATCAATGTATAAATGAACTCAAGCTTACCAAAATGATGAATCATGCTTACCACAATGATAGAAAATGCAAGGACGGCACATAGCCAATCCCATGACACAACTACACTCACTGATGGTTCTGAAGCTATTGGGGCTCTCGAATTACAATCCCCTTGCTTGGAGGCTTGTTAGGTGTTGAAGAATCCTCTCGTTCAACGGATTGAGCTATATGAGAAACATGGGATTTATCAAAATCCATTTCCATGGATTCAATAGTTATAAATAATATCTATATCTATTTCTAACAATAAAAACACAACACATAAGCTTTGGGATCCATGAGAAAATTAGCTACAGTTTCCATAGACTTGATATCATGATTTCTCCATGAATTCATCATGAAAGTCAATGGAAAATCTATGGGCTTACCTTGATTAAGTGCTAGGAACTAGCTAAGATCGATAAATTGAAGAAAACTAAATCTTGGAAACTCCTTCAATGGAGGTGCTAGCTTGTTCATATAGGAGGAAGAAGATGGAGAGGTCCTTGCTTGGTCTTACCCGATAGTCATGTATCATCTTTCCTTTATTTTCTTCTTTTACTCTAATTACTATAATAATTTAGAAAACCTTTTGGGTAAAGGAATCCTTTCTTCAAAGTCAACGTGTGGGGTGACTAACCCCTTGGAGGGCTATCCACAAGGTTGGTCACTCCACACTTCAATCTTTACACTTTTAGCCTCTAATTTCTATTTCTTTCAATATGGTCACCAAACTATGTTCCTTAAGCTTTCAATGTTTGCAATATAGTCCAATATCAATAACAATGTTAAATTATCTATCAATACATGCAAAATGAACACATGGTCTTGATCATTTTAACTTGCCAAAATTTCAATTTATGGTCATTGGAACCCGATTTTCAACTAGGCCAGTTTTAGGGGTGTTACAACTCCCCCTTACAAAAATTCTTCCTCGAATTTTACCTAAAGGAAACAAATGAGGATATTGCTTCTTTATAGTTTATTCAGGTTCCTAGGTAGCTTCTTCAACTTTGTGACTCCTCCAAAGTACTTTAACCATTAAGACTGTCTTGTTTCGATGTCTTTTGACTTCTTAAGCCAATATCTGTACTAGTTATTCCTCATAAGTTAAGTTGGGTTGGATTTCCACTAATTCTAGTTCAATGATATGCAATGGATCTGAATGATACTTTTTGAGCATCGATACACGGAAGACATCATCGATTTTACCGAGTTTCAGTGGCAATGCTAGACGGTAAGCTACAAGACCTATCTTTTTAATGACTTTAAAATGGCCAATGAATCGAGGACTCAGTTTTTCTTTCTTGCCAAAATGAAGGTTTTTCTTCTATGGGGAGACTTTAAGGAAAGCTTTCTCTCATATGAATATTGTATATCTCTTCTTTGGAGGTCAGCATAAACCTTTTACCTGTCAAAGGCTGCTTTAAATCTATCATGAATTATGGCAATGTTTTCTTCAGTTTCCCGAAGTAGATCTGGACCCAATGCTTTTCACTCACCAAGTTCTGACCAACACAGTGGCGTTCTGCATTTCCTTCCATACAGTGCTTCAAAAGAAGCCATTTTAATCGAGGCTTGATAGTTGTTATTGTAAGCAAATTTGATAAGGGGTAAATATTTCTCCCAAGACCCTTCGAATTCAATAACACATGCCTGAAGCATATCTTCTAAGATCTAAATCACCCTTTCTGATAGCCCATCAGTCTGGGGGTGAAATGTAGTGCTAAGCTTTACTTTGGTTCCCATGGTGTAACCCCCTCGACCCGGCTTAGACGCCCAATCGAATCAAAAGGGTTCACACGGGGAAATCTGAAGTAAACCGAGTAGGTTTACCCTAGATTACAACCCTTTTTTTATCTTGTCTAGATGCCAATAAATCCTAAATGTTCATGCTGACATCAGGTGTAACCTCAACTCAATCAGGCATAGATTTGACATCCAATTGCACTCAATTGTAATTTAGGGACCAAATTGCAATTACAAAAGATTATAGGACCAAAATCCATTTTTAAGTTACCAAACCTTAATTAATTAGGTTTCAATCGTACATCTCAAAGTTTAGCTCAATCCGTTCACTCAAACACATTTAATTTCACAAACAAGATTCAGGGACTAAAATGCAAGAAATCATAACTTTTTCAAGATGACTTAACAGCTTTAACGGTCATCCATACCGATACGGGTGCACCAGTACCGATACAGATTGAAATGCTCCATTTTGATACACCTCTATGCCTTACCGATACGCCTAACTAAAATACCAAACTTTTAAAAATCCTTATAGACCGTACTGATACGGTACCATGTGTTTTGATACAGGGGTTTGGGTTGAAACAACAAATTCCAGAAGCTAAGACCCGTACCGGAACACCCTTTGCCATACTGATACGCTAAGGCCAAAATGGCCCAGGCATATCGAAACACCCTTAGCATATACCGATCCCTCAAGCCTAAAAATGCCCAATCGTACCGAGACGGTCCCCCGCGTATCGGTACGCCTAGACCTGAAATATCACTTTTTGCTGGTTTCTCATCCAATTAACACTCTCAAACCATTCCAACATGCTTGCAACACAACACCAACATACCAAGCATACCTCAAGCATTCAAACTTCACAGTCTTAACATCATAACATGGCATTTTGCATCAAATAAGATCTATAGGCATGCACCCTATAAAACCATTCAAGCAACATATGAAATTCCAAACCATCACCATAAACAATCCACAATTGTCACTTACAAGCCATGAACAATAAACCAAACTTGCTCAACCAGGGAGTTTAACAAAACGTATCCCAAAACGAATAAGGAAACCCCCATTGCCCTTATTATCTATAGTCTAATCCAAAAACATACTTTGAATACCAAGTCTTACTAGATCCCTTGCTTCCCGCTGCCTTCCAAGCCTTTAATAATCTACATTGATGGATAAGGAGAGCGTAAGCACACTAGGCTTAGTGAGGAGCGCTCAAAAGCTAAAAGCACCATTAATGCATTTTAAACCATTTCACAACATCACATTGAAATCCCATTTCAATCACGTTCAAACCACATTTTAAACAACATCATGCCTTGTTAACCATGCACTTTACCCTTTTAAAACCAGCATATTAAACAATATGCAACATGTATCATTTTACAACAGAAAATCCCATTGCTCAACCTCAATTTAAGCCTTCCCATGCATAACTACCATATGCAAAGCTTTAAGAGTAAACATGTATAAATCACAATAGACAATGTAAACCTTCCAATGATACATTAACAATTATATTGGCTTACAAGTGATCATTAACCCAATCCAATAACAAAAAAAGTTCATCGGATACACAGATTCTATAAGTGTTCGACCAACACTTCAAGCCATCTCAACTGAAATAGCGATACATTAACAATCGCGATACATTGCCAACTGGGTACCTATACAACCCTCGGGGACACCAAACCCTTTCATCGGTTAGACGCTTAATCAACTAAAAAGAGGTTACAGTACTGTTTAACCCCTCTACCGTTAGGGTACTCGGATGGAGTTTTCGGTACACGGATCTAAACCCCTCAACATCCAAGGCGACTTATTATAGTGCACTCAATCCTATGGCTGGCCAACTATATCCGATAACAATATTAAAACCACATCACTTGCTAATATAATCAACCATTTTAACATTTACCTCATTATTGTTAACAAGCATTAACCAATCCCTTTTACAAAGCAACAACCATGCTTTAAACTACAAGTATACTTACAAGGATCACTTACCATGCATATTATTCAGCATTTAATGCTCAAATACAGTATTTCAAATACTTTACAACATGCTTAAACATTAGGTACAATGTAAATCAAAACAAGTGTATAAACCATTTCATAAAAACACGACCGAGAGAGAAAACCACTTTATACTTACTTCCGAGTTTAAACCAGCATTTCGAGCTCAGTTTAAACTCCCATAAATTACTTTTAAACATTCCAAAGCTGGAATCCACGTTCTCACTCATCGATACGCGAAACCTTGATTCGCCAATGCGCAATCAAATGTCTGAAACTTCCAACGCTATACCGATTGCTTCCAAATGCTCTTCCCCTATTTTAACCACATAACAACAGAGTATTAATGCCTCCCGGTGCACTTAGACACATCCATAACAGATTCTTACCGATTCCTACTATCGCCTCACAATTACCTAACCACAACAACCGAAAACATCACCTAAACTCTTCCAAACAAAACCCAGCCACAACCTATCAATATAACATCATTTCTATCATCAATCAACATCTAAAACCAAGATCAAAGCAACCTAACACCTCCTGCAATCATACAGCCACCACAACACCTCAAGAACACCATTCTAACAACTTAATCAATTAGAGATTCAAGAGTTTCGGGATTCCTTTGATAAAATTAACTTAATAACATCATTCAACATCAAAAGTGTGATCAAACTCAATTCATATTACTGTAAATCAGATTTAATAAGAATCTCTCAATAACTCATCAATTTTACCCAAATAATCCATTAAATCAATAGAAAAACATGTAAATCAGATTGCAAACCACAAATCAAGGATCAAATACTTGGGAATATAAATAAAGAACCATACAATAGAGGAGATCTCGTACCTTACCCCTATTGTGAAGTTTCTCCCTTAATTGATGTGATAAAAGCTAAGAAAACATAAGATTAACGTAAGATTTTGTATAAACAACCTTTATCAATCAATTAGAAATCATAAAACCAAGTTAAAACTATCTCACCTTTGAAATTTGATGAAAACTTGATTGTTTGGCTGAGGAGAGAATGAAGAGAAAGGTAGAGAGAAAAATGACGTGATTTCTTTTCCAAAAATAATAACCAACTTTTAACTAAAATCTTTTTTATTTAAATGATAAAACACATGTTAAAATAAGTCTAATTAAGGGAGAAAGTATCAAAAATAAATTGGTAAAATAGCTCCTTAAAGATTCTAAGAATTTGACCCTTTTCATTTTGGTCACTAGCCAAAATATCTGATTTCCAAACCCATTTTCCAAAATTAACTTTTCCATTATAAAATATATAATTAATAATAATTTTAGAACATTTTCCATAATTTTATCATCACCGAAAATACACAGTCCCGAATCTGACTCGAAACTCTAACACGGTCCACTAGACCATCTAATATTCCTCAAAACTGCTTGGCCCAATGCAACCCCCTCAACCCAGCCTAGCTGCCAAACCAACCCGAGCGAGTCACATTAGGTTTACCGAGGTGAACCGAGAGAAGAAACCCCAAAACAAGACCATTTTTTTCTTTTATCTTGTCTAGATGCTTAATTAATATCCTACATGTTCGTGCTAATAGAAGATGAAACCCAACACAATCAGGCATCGATTTGACATCCAATTGGTCTCAAATGCAATTTAGGTACCAAATTGCAGTTCCAAAAAATTACAGGATTAAAGCTCATTTTTATGTTACCCAACCTAAATTGCATCTCAAATTCCAGCTCAATCTGATCATTCCATCACATATAATTGCATTGACAAGATTCAGGGACTAAATTGTAAAGGGCCAAAACTGTGCTACAGTGACATTAACAGCTTTAACTGCTGTCTGTACCGATACGGTTGCAACCGTATCAATACGGTATGAAACGCCCCATTTTGATACACCTTCATGCCGTAAGAATATGCCCAACTAACTTACCGAACTTTTGAAATCCTTAATGACCATATCAATACAGGTTCATGTGTTTCGGTACACGGGTTTCGATTGAAAAAACAATTTTCTAGAGGCTAAAGCCCGTACCGATACACCCTTGTAATATCCCAAATTTTTGGCTAGTGA
This sequence comes from Hibiscus mutabilis, assembly GCA_019671005.1. NCBI lineage: Eukaryota > Viridiplantae > Streptophyta > Magnoliopsida > Malvales > Malvaceae > Hibiscus > Hibiscus mutabilis. Next base: position 7,586,385 of record CM033723.1, on the reverse strand, counting down.
CCAAAATGTAAATTTTAAAAGTTTCAGGGTTAAAGTATAAACTTTGGAAAAGTTTGGGGACTAAAGTGTAAATTTCCCCAATAAGTAATTTTATTCAGTATAAGAGTGAATCGGATCGAAATAAGTACCTTGATATCGGTTTTAAGAATTAATATGTAGTAAAAGGTACCGAATTTGGATCGAATAAAATTATTAAGCGTGCTCAGGCCAGGGTAATATTATGATGGGTGACCTCCGGGAAGGTCCCATAAAAGTGTTTATGATCGATATTTTGGACTCAGCAATAGTAGAGAATATTCGTATGGATTATCGATAAAGGAATTCTAAGAGAAATTTTATTCTATGAAGATTTTTTATAAGTATCGGGAAAATAGAATGAGTTAAGAAAATTCAGTTTAAGATCTTAGGAAATGAAAATTTTACGAGATGATATTGAGGATTTCCTGAATATGGAAATATAGAATTATTGTAATAAATCCGACAGCTCGATAAAGGTAAAACCGTAGTAGAAGTATTTTATGAATATCGAGAAATTGGGTCGAACTAAAATTTTAGAGGCTGATCCAAAAGCCATGGAAAAGTCATAAAATACTATGTTATGAATATTTTATTACAGTTGGTTGGATTCCAACTAGACTTAGTTGATTTTTTACAAGAATGACAAACTAGTAAATAAAAACCAGTTGGAGGGCAAATTGGTCATTTGGCCCCAATAGCAATTTTGAAATATTTAAAAATTTATAAGGAAATTTTGGAAAGAGGAAATAGAAGATTAAATCTTAGCCCTTGATTGAAGATAAAATCAATCTCAACCATTGGATAAAAAGGGTAAAATTGTAATTTCACTATTAAATGAATTTAATATTCATTTAATAGTTATATGTGTAAAATAAATGAATTTAATGTTCATCTTTTCCAGCCAAAAACATGAGAGCTAGGGAAAGAAAGAAATTTTTTTCCAAGCTCGATTCAAGCCCCAAAACTCAGTTTTCAGGTAATCTCTTCAACTGCAAAGTTGTTCTACTCTTCAAGCTCTATCGTTTGATATCAATAATTCATGGAATTCATTCTTGATTGATGAGAATTTACATGAGAAAGAAATTAGGGTTTATGGATCAATTGGGGCTTTTGAGATTTTATGATTCCATGATTGAATTCAAGTTGAAATCAAGTTAGTATGATGTTAAAATCATGATATTGAGTTGGGATTTAAGTTCTACATGTTTTGATTTTTATGAAGATGATTAGGGTTTATGGATTCAAGTTTAATTTAGGGTTTGTAATGTTGAATTAATGATCTAGTAAGCTTGAATTGTTATTTGGAAGCAAAACCCTATGTTAAAGGTATATGGACCATTTTTGCAAGTTTAAAAGTTTGAGGACCAAATCTGATTTTTATGATTCTGGTGTGTATTTATGTTATTAATGATGTTAGAGACATGAAATTGAAGTTAAAATGTTAAATTGATGTTGAATCGAATTAGGGACCATTTTGATAAATTGTCAAAGTTAAGTGACCAAATCGAAAATGAAGTTTTGTATGGGGGCTAAATCTGATTTTTATTTGTAATGATGGAGTTAAGGTAGTAATGTTGAATTGAGGACTAATTTGCAAAGTTAAGAAGCTTGAATCCTTATCTTTGCATTTTAGTGACTATTTTGTCAAAGAATGAAAAATAAGGGAGTCTTATTTTGAATAATTATTTGGTGAAGAAGGTGATGAGTTGGTGGTTTAAAGAAAGCAATTGCACTAAATTGAAAAGTAGAGAAGTAAGGAGAAGTTAGTATAAAAATTTGAAGTTTATTTATGAAAGCTGTGTAGAAAACTGTATTTTGGCAGTAAGTTTGAAAATTCACCATAAATTCTACAAAAATGGCTAAATGGTGAATTTCATACTGATGTAAAGATTTGTTCGTCTAGTTTCGTTTCCAATAAACGGAAACTGATTTCAAGTTCTGAGTCAAAAGATATGAATTTTTAAGTAACGAAAGGTCAGAAAACAGAGCACCAGTCTGTTCCGAATTCCAGCTCTGTAATTGACTTTGAAAATTTGCCATAAATTGTACAAGTTGAATTCAGACTATTAATTTATATGGGTGAAAAGATTATTTAATCTAGTTTCTTTTAGAACAAACAAAGTTAAATTCCGAGTTGTAAATTATTTTATAGAAATATTTCTTTGAAGGTAGTGCAATATGCCAGAAAATGAGAATTGATATATTTTGTATCTAAGGTTAATTAGTAAGCTGGAAAGGGGTTAATGGAAGTTCAAATTGGTCACTAAGGACCATAATGAGTTTTTGAACAATTCAAGGAAGGAAGGAAATTTTGGACATTCTGTATATTCAAATGATTAGATTTGATAGCATGTTTGAGAAATTGTTAGATTTGAATCTAACAATTTGTTGTTTATATTCCTGTGATTAATGAAGTTTGATCCGAATCAAAAGAGGGTCCGAGGTACTATGAAAGAAAGGATCGAATAGAGCTTAGTGAGGCAAGCAAATAAATGACCCAGGTGAGTGTATAAGTTATATGATGTATTTTAGTAGACTTTTAAGAATTTTATTTACTTGATTTTATTGAAATGATAACATGGTTTTTGTATAAGTTATATGATGTTTTACAAGCAAAGGAGAAAGGTTAGTATATGATAGAGTATGAACTGCCCTATTATGTTCTATTATGGCAAGTTATTATTGAATAATGAGGATATATGAATCATTTACAAAATGATAATTTACAAGTTATTGATATGGATTTATTGCCCAAGTTTATGATAGAGAGTTACAGTATAGTGGCATGCCATTAGAGGTCTAGCAGTCTGGGACTGCGTGTAGCTACACATCGATCTTCGAATCTATATGTTTTCCGGCACTTTATGTGTCTATATGTTTTCAGCACTTTACGTGTCTACAAGTTATTGTCACTTCGGTGACTAGTACTCAAGGAGTGCCGACCTTGCATACTTAAGTTTCTCTCTATACATAAAATTATATTATAGAGAGTTACAGTATAGTGGCATGCCATTAGAGGTCTACCAGTCTGGGACTGCGTGTAGGTACACACCGATATTTGGATCTATATGTTTACCGGCACTTATGTGTCTATATGATGCCGACACTTATGTGTCTATATGATATCGACACTCATGTGTCTATATGATCTCAACACTTATGTGTCTATATGATATCGACACTTATGTGTCTATATGATGTCGGCACTAATGTGTCTATATGTTACCGGCACTTTATGTGTCTATATGTTTATCGTCACTTTGGTGACTAGTACTCTGGGAGTACCGATCTCGCATACTTAAGCTTCTCTCTATATAAAATTCTTGAAATAAAGGTATAAAGAATTGGTATAAGTAATCTTAATATGATTCAAAAGGGAACAAGAGATTTTTTGAGAATATTGAATTGACTTACCATGCCTAACATATGTATATGAGATGTTGATTTTTACAGGTTACATGACAAAGGAAAAATTTTGATATATGTTAGTAGATGTGAGGTAACTTATGTTATTAGGCATGAAACTGGTAAGTTAAACTTAAAAGTTTAACATTAATGGTAAGTAGTGATATGATGTTAAAGGAATAGAACAAGCACATTCATTAGCTTGTAACATGATATATATGTTCATGCATTGAGGAATAAATGACATATTATGATAAATGAACAAACAAGAAAATATTATGATATTAACATATAGTAAGTTATCACTAATGCAATATAAAAGTTAATGCATTGGCATATATCATGCTATGTAAATGTAGCCATAAAGTTTAATAAGTTTAAATTATTATTAATTTTGTTTATTGCCTCACTAAGTGAAAACTTAGCATGTGTTTGATTCACACGTAGGTTAAGATGGAGTACTTGAAGAGGAGTTGAGCATACTGATCAAGCTTCAATCTGCAAAACATCAGTAAGATATTCTAGCTTATGATAATCTCTAGTGGGCATGTAATTATTTATCCGCTGGGAGTATATGATACATTAAATTAGATTAAACGATAGATAATTGACCAGTTTTAATGATGAATCATATATGGATAAAGCAAGATAATGTATTAGTAATATGAAAGAATAAACTAAAGTTGAAAGGGAGCTTACTTTGTTAATATGAATAATTGGTAAGCTTAAAAAGGTAGTAAATCGTGTTTAATCAATTTAAATTTTTATTTATCGGTAATCGCATAAGGATTTTAAAATCAAGAAATGGCCTAGGCTGTGAACCTATTTTTCACCCCGAATTGCATTATCCTTTTAATAAGTGACTAATATGTTTTACAAACTAATTCAGGGTCGAAATTAGCCAACTACACATAAGTTATGATTTCAAGAAAATCGAGAAAATGGTTAGATTAATAAAGACAAGATTTATATGTATAAAAAATTATTATAAGTCAGGATTTCTTTAAACGACTCTCGTAACATCTTTAATGTATACTCAGTCTACGAGTATACGTTAAGGGTATTACATTTAATGGTATCAGAGCAAAGGTTTAGCTAGTTCTGGATGCTAAACCAAGATTGATATGAATTTGTTAGTAAGTACATGCCCCTAGAATATCATATTACTGATGTGTTGATTGTATGACTTGATGCTATTCCTCATTAGTATAAGATCGAATGAGACTAGAATAAGGAAAGTAAAACGATGATGGATTTTGTCAATTGACGAATCTTGGAGGTCAAGAAATGAACCATAGCGGATATGATACAGTGAAATAAGCATGGAAGTTAGCTCCTGCTAAGGATTGAAGTTATGATGAAAATAACTCAGTAGTATCTCATTATAAGATGTCTGTACTGTCAGAACATATAAGGGAGAATTGGAAAGTTAAGTAGTGATACTACTGAAATGGTTAGAAAAGAAGCTAAGAAAGAATTGATATGTTAAGAGATTATATTTGAAGCTCTGAGGAGGAATCACAAGATTGAAAAAGTCACTTGGGAAATGGAAAGAAATTGAGGGAGCAATATCTGCAAAAGTTTGAAAATGGTACGTGTTGAAAATTCGAGGATGAATTTTCTTAAAGGTGGAAGAATTGTAATATCCCAAATTTTTTGCTAGTGACCAAAATGTAAATTTTGAAAATTTTGGGGTTAAAGTATAAACTTTGGAAAAGTTTGGAGACTAAAGTGTAAATTTCCCTAATAAGTAATTTTATTCAGTATAAGAGTGAATCGGATCGAAATAAGTACCTTGATATCAGTTTTAAGAATTAATATGCAGTAAAAGGTATCGAATTTGGATTGGAAAAAATTATTAAGCGTGTTCAGGCCAGGGTAATATTATGATGGGTGACCTCCGAGAAGGTCCCATAAAAGTGTTTCTGATCGATATTTTGGCCTTAGTAAGAGTAGAGAATATTCGCATGGATTATCGATAAAGGAATTATAAGCGAAATTTTATTCTATGAAGATTTTTGATAAGTATCGGGAAAATAGAATGAGTTAAGAAAATTTAGTCTAAGATCTTAGGAAAGGAAAATTTTATGAGATGATATTGTGGATTTCTCGAATATGGAAATATAGAATTATTAGAATAAATCCAACAGCTCGATAAAGGTAAAATCGCAATAGAAGTATTTTACGAATATCGAGAAATTAGATTGAATTGAAAATTTAGAGGCTAATCCAAAAGCCATGGAAAAGTCATAAAATACTATTTTATGAATATTTTATTACAGTTGGCTTGATTCCAACTAGACTTAGTTGAATTTTTACAAGAATGGTAAACTAGTAAATAAAAACTAGTTAGAGGGCAAATTGGTCATTTGTCCCCAATGGCAATTTTGAAATATTTAAAAAGTTATAAGGAAATTTTGGAAAGAGGAAATGGAAGATTAAATCTTGGCCCTTGATTGATGATAAAATCAATCTCAACCATTGGATAAAAAGGGTAAAATTGTAATTTCACTATTAAATGAATTTAATATTCATTTAATAGTTATATGTGTAAAATAATAGTGAAAAGATGGACAAAAACAAAAAACATGAGAGCTAGGGAAAGAAAGAGAAATTTTTTCGGAGCTTGATTCAAGCCCCAAACTCGGTTTTCAGGTAATCTCTTCAACTACAAAGTTGTTCTACTCTTCAAGCTCTATCTTTTGATATCAATAATTCATGGTATTCATTCTTGATTGATGAGAATTTACATGAGAAAGAAATTAGGGTTTATGGATCAATTGGGGCTTTTGAGATTTTATGATTCCATGATTGAATTCAAGTTAAAATCAAGTTAGTATGATGTTAAAATCATGATATTGAGTTGGGATTTAAGTTCTACATGTTTTGATTTTTATGAAGATGATTAGGGTTTATGGATTCAAGTTTAATTTAGGGTTTTTAATGTTGAATTAATGATCTAGTAAGCTTGGATTGTTATTAGGAAGCAAAACCCTAAGTTAAAGGTATAAGGACCATTTTTGCAAGTTTAAAAGTTAGAGGACCAAATCTGATTTTTATGATTCTGGTGTGTATTTATGTTATTAATGATGTTAGAGACATGAAATTGAAGTTAGAATGTTAAATTGATGTTGAATCGCATTAGTGACCATTTTGATAAATTGTCAAAGTTAAGTGACCAAATCGAAAATGAAGTTTTGTATGGGGGTTAAATCTGATATTTAGTTGTAATGATGGAGTTAAGGTAGTAATGTTGAATTGAGGACTAATTTGCAAAGTTAAGAAGCTTGAATCCCTTTCTTTGCATTTTAGTGACTATTTTGTCAAAGGATGAAAAATAAGGGAGAATTTTGAATAATTATTTGGTGAAGAAGGTGATGAGTTGGTGGTTTAAAGCAAGCAATTGATCTAAAATGAAAAGTAGAGAAGTAAGGAGAATTTAGTATAAAAATTTGAAGTTTATTTATGGAAGCTGTGTAGAAAACTGGATTATGGAAGTAAGTTTGAAAATTCACCATAAATTCATCAAAAATGACTAGATGGTGAATTTTATACCGATGTAAAGATTTGTTCATCTAGTTTTGTTTCCAACAAACGGAAACTGATTTCGAGTTCTGAGTCAAAAAATATGAATTTTTAAGTGACGAAATGTCAGAAAATAGAGCACCAGTCTGTTTCGAATTCCAGCTCTGTAATTGACTTTGAAAGGTCGCCATAAATCGTACAAGTTGAATTCGGACTATTAATTTATATGGGTGAAAAGCGTATTGAATCTAGTATATTTCAGAACAAACGGAGTCGAATTCCGAGTTGTAAATTATTTTATAGAAATATTTCTTTGAAGGTAGTGCAATCTGCCAGAAAATGAGATTTGATATATTTTGTATCTAAGGTTAATTAGTAAGCTTGAAAGGGGTTAATGGAAGCTCAAATTGGTCACTAAGGACCATAATGAGTTTTCGAACAATTCAAGGAAGGAAGGATATTTTGGAAATTCTGTATATTCGAATGATTAGATTTGATAGCATGTTTGAGAAATTGTTAGATTTGAATCTAACAATTTGTTGTTTACATTCATGTGATTAATGAAGTTTGATCCGAATCAAAAGAGGTTTCGAGATACTATGAAAGAAAGGATCGAATAGAGCTTAGTGAGGCAAGCTAATAAGTGGCTCAGGTGAGTGCATTTATATGTTTTGAAATGTATTTTAGTAGACTTTTAAGAATTTTATTTACTTGATTTTATTGAAATGATAACCTGGTTTTTGTATAAGTTATATGATGTTTTACAAGCAAAGAAAAAAGGTTAGTATATGATAGAGTATGAACTACCCTATTATGTTCTATTATGGAAGTTATTATTGAATAATGGTGATATATGAATCATTTACAAAATGATAATTTACAAGTTATTGATATGGATTTATTGCCCAAGTTTGTGATAGAGAGTTACAGTATAGTGGCATGCCATTAGAGGTTTAGCAGTCTGGGACTGCGTGTAGCTACACACCGATCTTTGGATCTATATGTTTTCGGCACTTTACGTGTCTACAAGTTATTGTCACTTCGGTGACTAGTATTTAAGGAGTACTGACCTTGCATACTTAAGTTTATCTCTATACATAAAATTATATTATAGAGAGTTACGGTATAGTGGTATGTCATTAGAGGTCTAGCAGTCTGGGACTGCGTATAGCTGCATACCTATCTTCGGGTCTATATGTTTACTGGCACTTATGTGTCTATATGATGCCGACACTTATGTGTCTATATGATATCGACACTCATGTGTCTATATGATGTCGACACTTATATGTCTATATGATATCGACACTTATGTGTCTATATGATGCCGACACTTTTGTGTCTATATGTTACCAGCACTTTATGTGTCTATATGTTTATCGTCACTTCGGTGACTAGTACTCTGGGAGTATCAATCTCGCATACTTAAGTTTCTCTCTATATAAAATTCTTGGGCTAAAGGTATAAAGAAATGGTATAAGTAATCTTAATATGATTCAAAAGGAAACAAGAGTTTTTTTGAGAATATTGAATTGACTTACCATGCCTAACATATGTATATGAGATTTTGATTTTTACAGGTTACATGACAAAGGAAAAATTTTGATATATGTTAGTAGATGTGAGGTAACTTATGTTATTAGGCATGAAACTGGTAAGTTAAACTTAAAAGTTTAACATTAATGGTAAGTAGTGATATGATGTTAAAGGAATAGAACAAGCACATTCATTAGCTTGTAACATGATATATATGTTCATGCATGGAGGAATAAATGACATATTATGATAAATGAACAAACAAGAAAATATTATTATATTAACATATAGTAAGTATCACTAATGCAACATAAAAGTTAATGCATTGGCATATATCATGCTATATAAATGTAGCCATAAAGTTTAATAAGTTTAAATTATTAATTTTGTTTATTGCCTCACTAAGTGAAAACTTAGCGTGTGTTTGATTCACACGTAGGTTAAGATGGAGTACTTGAAGAGGAGTTGAACATACTGATCAAGCTTCAATATGCAAAACATCAGTAAGATATTCTAGCTTATGATAATCTCTAGTGGGCATGTAATTATTTATCCGCTGGGAGTATATGATGCATTAAATTAGATTAAACGATAGATAATTGATCAGTTTTAATGATGAATCATATATGGATAAAGCAAGATAAGGTATTAGTAATATGAAAGAATAAACTAAAGTAGAAAGGAAGCTTACATTGTTAATATGAATAATCGTTAAGCTTAAAAAGGTAGTAAATCGTGTTTAATCAGTTTAAATTTTTATTTATCGGTAATCGCATAAGGATTTTAAAATCAAGAAATGGCCTAGGTCGTGAACCTATTTTTCACCCAGAATTGCATTATCGTTTTAATAAGTGACTAATATGTTTGACAAACTAATTCAGGGTCAAAATTAGCCAACTACACATAAGTTATGATTTCAAGAAAATCGAGAAAAGGGTTAGATTAATAAAGACAAGATTTATATGTATAAAAAAATTATTATAAGTCAGGATTTCTTTAAACGACTCCGTAACATCTTTAATGTATATTCGGTCTACGAGTATACGTTAAGGGTGTTACAACCCTTCTCCGTACTGGTACGCTAGGCCAAAATTGCCTTGGCGTATCAGAACACTCATGGCTTGTATCGATCCCTCAAGCCTGGAAATACCCAGCTATACCGATACGGCCCCACGTGTATCAGTATGTCTAGACCTGTAATGTCACTTTTTGCTGATTTTTCATCCAAATAAAACACTCAAATCACTCCGACAAGTTTAATACATAACATCAGCATACTAGGCATACCACAAGCATCCAAGCTTCATAAACTTAGCATCCTAGCATGGCATCTTTGCATCAAATGAAAAGCTAGAGTCATACATCCTAGTTTTCATCCAAGCAATAATCCAAAATGTAAACCAATACCAAAACCAACTTTAGAGGCCTTTTACAACCCAAAAACAACCAAGCAAATATGCTCAAATAGGGAGTTCAACAGAACATCTCCCAAACCAATACAAGTACCCCATTGCCTTTACTCTTATAGTCTAATCCAAACATACTTTGTTAACCAAGTCTTGCTAGGATCCCCTTGCTTCTTGCTGCCTTCCAAAACCTTAATTCTCTGCATTGATGGACAAAGAGAGCGTAAGCACGGTAGGCTTAGTGAGGAGTGCTCAAATACAATACACCATCAATGCATTTAAAACCATTGTTCAATAGCACATTGAAAATCCCTTTTTAAATCATACTTTTCATCATATAAAACATCATGCCTTACAAACCATGCACTTAACACTTTCAAAACAAGCATATTAAACCATATGCTACATGTATCATTAACCAACAACAAAATCCCATTGCTAACCTCAATTTAAGGCTTCCCATGCATAACAACCATATGCAAAGCTTAAAGAGTAAACATGTATAAGTAACATTATACAACATAAACCTTTCAATGATACATTAACAATTATATTGGCTTACAATTGATCATTAAACAAGTCCAATACCAAAAGAGTTCATCGGATACACGGATTCAACAAGTGTTCAACCAACACTTCAAGCCATCTCAACCGGAATAGCGATACAATAACAATCGTGGTACATTACCAACCGGGTACTTACAGAACCCTTGGGGACACCAACCCCTTTCATCGGTTAGACGCTTAATCCACTAAAGGGTGTTTTTGGTACTGTTTAACCCCTCCACCGTTAGGGTACTCAGATGGAGTTTTCAGTACACGAATCTATACCCCTCAACATCCAAGGTGACTTATTATAGTGCACTCAATCCTATGGCCGGCCAACTATATCCGATAACAATTTTAAAACCATATCATATGCCAATATAATTAACCATTTAACATTTACCTCACTATTTTTATCAAGCATTAAACCAATCCTTTTTCCAAAGCAACAACCATGCTTTAAACCACAAGCATTTACCACATACTTACAAGGATCACTTACCATGTGCATCCTTCAGCATTTCATGCTCAAAACAGTATATCAAATACTTTAAAACATGCTTAAAAAATAGGTAACGTGTAAATCAAAACAAGTGCATAAAACTATTTCAATATAGCATGACCGAGAGAGAAAATCCATTTTACTTACTTCCAAGTAAAAACCAGCATACCAAGCTAAGTTTAAACTCCCATAAACCACCTTTAAAACATTCCAATGCTGGAATCCACGTTCTCACTCACCAATACGCAAAACCTCAATTCGCCGATGTGAAATCAAGCGTCCAAAGCCTCCAATGCTTCACCAAACACTTCTGGATCAACTTCCCCTACTTTGACCAAAACACAACAGAGGATTAATGCATCTCAATGCATTCAAGATACTGCATTAACAAATCCTTTTGGAATTCCACAATCCTTTCAAGATTACCCATCCACAACAACCGAAATCATCATCAGAACCTTCTCAAACACAACCCAGCCACAAGCTAACAATCTAACACCACTTTTATCAACAATCTACACCTAAAAACAAAATCAAAACAACCTAACACCCCCTGCATTCACGCAGTCACCAAAACACCCCAAGAACACAAATTTGCAACCTAAACAATTAGAGATTCAAGAGTTCTGGGATTCCATTAACAAAAAGAACTTATCAACATTATAAAACATCCAAAATATGAATTAAATCATTATTAATTACCAGAAAATAGATTTAATCCGTGAATCAACTCATTTCCCCCAATTAACTCAATTAATCATTGAAAAATCATTAAAATCAGATTAGAAACACAAAATCAAGGATCAAATTCTTGGGAATTTCAGTAAAGAACCATACAATAGAGGAGCTCTCAGACCTTACCCCTATTGTGAAGTTTCTCCCTCAATTGATTTGATAAAAGCGAAGAAACACAATATTAATGTAAGATTTGGTATAAACAATCATAGTTAAAAATTTTGAAACCATAAAATTAAGTTAGAAACTATATCACCTCTGGAATTTGATGAAAACTTGAGTGTTTGGATGAGGAGAGAATGGAGAGAAAAGTGGAGAGAAAAATAACGTGATTTATTTTCCAAAACCAATAACCACCTTTTAACCAAAAATCTATTTTAATTGAATAATAAAACACATGTTAAAATAAGTATAATTAAGGGAGAAACCATCAGAAACAAATTGGTAAAATAGCTCCTTAAAGATTCTAAGAATTTGACCCTTTTCATTTTAGTCACTAGAAAATTGCAGTTTTCAAAACTTGCATTTTGGTCACTAGCCAAAATGTCTGACTTCCAAAACTCATTTTCCAAAATTGATTCCACCAAAAAATCATTATATATTAAAATATGATTTTTAACTATTTTCCATATTTTTATCTTACCAAAAAATATACTATCCCAAATTTGACTCGAATCTCTAACCCGGTCCACCAGACCGTCTAATAACACCTAAAACTGCTAGGCCCAAAAACCGGGGCATTACACCCAAAACCGGGGTGTTACACATGGCTTCTTGTAAAGCTCTCTACAATCTTGAAGTTATGCGTAAAATATAGTATGCGCAATTAAGAGCAAGTATACTCGTCACACAAGTACTAAAGCGATAAGTATTGAGTGTCAAACCAACAGGGATTGGAGTGATAAACTCAAAGCAATCACACTTAAGAGTTAGTAAAATAATAATAAGATGATATGGTGGTAAAATCTATAAACTAAATGCGATAGAAAGTAAAGATGAAGCAATGATCAAACGACAAATAGATGTTGTAGCAAAGATTCAGATAATTATAGATGTTGGATTTATAGCTTAGGAACTATGCTAATTACCATTCTAATGTTATAATAGTTGGCAATACATGTCTGTGTAAACCAATTAGATCTTCATCTATCCGACAATGTTTGTAACCCCCTTGACCCGGTCTAGTCGTAAGACCGAACTGAGCGAGCAACATTAGGGTTTACCGAAATAAACCCCGAAGAAGAACTTCTGAAACAATCCATTTTTTCTTTCATCTTATCTAAATGTATTTTTAGGTCCTAAGGTGATCATACAATTTATTGTTAAACTTACAATTCGATCGGGCATCATTTCGACATCCAATTGTTTGAATTGTGCTTATACGGACTAAAATGTAATTTCCATTAATTATAGGGGCTTTTACCAAATTAAGGTAACCGATCCTCAGTTAGTCATATTTTCATGCATTCATGTTAAATCACAACTCAAAAAATCATTCAGTCTCATCTAATTGCATAATTAAGAAACAAAGATCAAATTGCAAAGATTCCAAACATCAGACAATATATCAACTGAATTAACGGCCAGCGTATCGGTACAGTGTCTTGCCGTATCAAAATGGTGCTAAAAAGTAAAGGTGTACTGATACGGTCCTCATGTGTATTGGTGCGGCTAGTGTATTTTGAAAGTTTAGATTTCAGTAGCCATTGACCGTATCGAAACGGTAACCCCTGTACTGACACCTTCACTGTTTCCCCATTACGCGTACCAATACGGTTACTAGGCGTATTGGTATAGCTAGGCAAATTTGAGCCATCTGAGCCAAGACAAGTCCCCACGTACCTACACCTGAAGAGCCGTACAGATACGGTAAGACCTATATTGACCTCTAGGTCTAGCATATGACTCTTTGGCTCAATCTAATACCTTTAGTTCGACCTCTAATCATCAAATGGCATCATAAACATTCAATCATCAAGCATGGAAACATGGCAAAAGATCACATTAGGCATGGCATAAACAAATATTCACCTAAGAGCATGATTTCTACCCAAGCATGCTTAATGTCACCCAACCCCTCAAAAACTAGTATAAAACCATATACAAGTCCAAAACAATAATCCAAACTTTTAAAACAGGGAGTATCTCAAAACATATCTCCCAAAACAACCCGGTCACATTGCCTTCTTATTACTACTTAGAACATATAAAACCATACTTTGAAATGCAACGATCTTTGGATTTTCCCTTGCTCGCGTGCTGTCCGAGAAAGCTACGTCTCTACATTGATGAGGAAAAGAGAGCATAAGCTATAAGCTTAGTGATGGATTTGCAAATACACTCATAATTTGTTTAAAACCATTTTATTCAAATAACATGTACTTGTCTCATGGCAAAACATCTCATGCTTCTCATGTCATCTCAAAAATTCATGTTTAAATTATTTTCAACTCATGTATCATGGATTCAATCTCTTCCTCAATTTAAGCTTCACTACACAACTTCCATATATCAAGCTTAAAGAGTACACATGTATAAATCACATTATACAAACATAATCCATTTCTCATGATACTTGATCTCACATATTGGCTTTCAAGTGACTCAAAACCAAAAACCTTACATTTCTTAAAACACATCGGATACATGGATTCCATAAGTGGTCACACAACCACTTCATACGCATACCTCAAATAGAGTAACAACACGCTTGCCCACCTCAACGGTTCAAACTGGAGTAACAGAAAATTTACCCACCTCTATGGTTTGGATGTATTAATCCACCAGCAGGAGAAGACAAAACATTTACGCACCTCAACCGCTGCGGTTCTCATGGTGGAGATTACGGATGCACTTTCAATCCTATGACCTGTAAACTATATCTGATAACATTTTAAACACAATCACTTGCCAATATATTCAATAAACCAACATCACCGCACTGTTTTACATATGCATCAAAACAATCCAACGTAAATACATTAAACCATGTATTTTCATAATCTCAAAATACTTGCATAAATCATATGCCTTTATCAAAAGTAATCATCAATGATCATTTGCAACATCTTTTGCTTTCAAAATATGCATAATATAGTGTGTAATAAAAGCCATAAACATGTGCATGAGATTTCATTTTGCAAAACCGAAATCGAGAGAAAGCTCAACTGATACTTACTTCTGAGCTTAGATAAGTGTATCAAACTTTATCTGAACTCCCACAACTCATTTTCAAACCTTTTTACTGTAATAAAACACTTTTTCACTCACCAACAATCCAACGCTTGTTTGTCGATGCGTGAATCAAGCCTCCAAAACTCCCGCGCTTTTCTTCACAAGGTAAAGGATTCAGCTCCCATGCTTCACCCAATTAAAACAGAGGATTAAAACACTACTTTGTATCACAAACCTCCAGCAACTAACAAACACAACCTCATATCCCAAGAATCCACCAAACACTTCCTAAAACATTCAAGAACACCACCAAACCCTACTCTAACAAAGGCTATCCAACATCTAACGATTGTAACACATTAACAACATCAATCAACATCCAAAAACAACATAAACACGTCCTTATATCCCCAGCAACACCGCAACAACCAGATCACACTTAAAACCAACTAAAAACAACCTAAAAATTAGTAATCCATATAGTTTTGGTATTCCATTGATTAATCAATCCTTTCAACATTAAAACACATCCAACTTGGGATATAAATCAATTAAATCCATCAGAAAAACAGATCCAATTCAACTTCCAACAATATTCCAAGAAAACTCCATTTAACTAACAAATCATTGTTTAAATCATAATTCCATAATATAAATCAACTACAAAGGATCAAGAACTTGGGAATTTCATTAAAGAACCTTTAATTATAGGAGAGAAACAAAAATCACCTCTAATTGCTGATTTTTCCCTTAATTGGCCAAGCTTTGATGAAATCTAAAGAGATTTTACAATGGAATTTGAAGTAATCAATTGGAAAACAAAAAGGAAATCAATGGAGATTGATTCCTGGATATTTTGAAGTGGAAATATTAGTTTGGTTTCTCAGAAAGTTGAGAGAAAAGGTTCTGAGAAAAGTAGTTACTTAAGAAAATGTTTATGGCAATTAAAATCCTTTTTAATTAATCCACATTTATTTAATTATAAAATCATTTCAAAATTACTTTAAAATAGCCTAAACTAAAAGAGAAATCTGTTGAAAAAGATTGGACAAATAGCTCCTTAAAGATTCTAAGTTTTGATCCTTTTTCGATTTTGTCACCAAAACAGTTTTGAAAACTTTCAATTTAGTCACTACACCAAAATGTATTAAAATCAGATTTAATTACCTCAAATTAACTTCACCAAATTACTTAAAATATTAATTAAGTAATTTAAAACATTTTCCATATTTTATTTTACCTCAAAATCAATTTTATAGATTTATTTCCCCGAAACTGTTTGAATTGCCTAAACTGGTTCTCTTGAACCACTAACCTGATCCCGTCCACATCTAGGCCCATTTTCGTGGCGTTACAACTCTCCCCCTCTTAAGAAATTTTGTCCTCGAAATTTACCTGGTGGAAAAAGATGAGGGAACTGCTTCAACATATCCTTTTTGCTCTCCCAGGTAGCTTCCTCTATACCGCGGTGCTGCCATAAAACCTTTACTAATTATATAGTCTTTCTGCGGAGTAATTTGCTACTCAAATCGAGAATCCCCACCGGTTCCTCCTCATACTTCAAATTTGAATTAAACTCAATCTGCTCAACAGGCATAACATGCGAAGGATCCGATCTATACCTCCGCAACATCAATACATGGAAAACATCATGTATATTTTCCAATTCAATTAGCAGCCTCAATCTATACGCAACTGGACCAACACGCTCTAACACCTCATATGGCCCAATAAACCTAGGGCTCAACTTGCCCTTCTGTCCAAACCTCATCACCTTTTTCCAAGGCAAAACCTTTAGAAACACAAAATCGCCAACCGCATACTCAATTTCTCTTCGTTTCAAATCAGTATAGGACTTTTACCGATCCGAAGCTACCTTCCAAGGCGAAACCTTTAGAAACACACATATTTCTCTCTTATCTCTATAACCCCCTCAACCCGGCCTAGACTGTAACAACCTTAACGCATACTTGTAGACTGGATATACATTAAAGATGCTACATAATCTTCTAAAAAAATCTTGACTTACATTTAAAAAAATAGTATTTATTAAAACAACAGTACAATTCAAGGTGAAAACTAGGTTAGTTGCCTAGGCTCTGTCTTAATTTTAAAAAATCGTTGTGTAATAATCGATAAATAAAATTTGAAAGTGATTAAACATGTTCTATTAACAAATAAATAATTACATGCCCACTAGAGATCATCATAAACTAGAATGACTTACTGATGTTTTGTAGATTGTAGCTTGATCAGCATGCTTAACTCATCTTCAAATATTCCAACTTAACCTATGTGTGGAATAAACACACGCTAAGTACAAACTTAGTGAGGCAATTAAACTTATTTATTTAAACATGAAATGATATAATACAATATGTCATATAAAAGTGCATTTCATGTTTCTCTATAACATGTCAAGTATATCACAATATACGTGTGTCATGCATCATAACTATCATATAATTTATGTTAATATTGTATAACATATTCTCTGTCATGGACATGCTTTCATCATAAATAATTTCTATAGTAGCGTAATATAATGAACATGTTTATCATGTATCTCATAATCCATAAATTTCATATATCATTTTCATAATTTCCATCATATATCATACTTTCATAATATCATGTATCATGCTTTTATCAAGTAAACATTTGCATGGTATGTATTCTATCATAGTCATACTTTTATTATGCATTCATTTGCATATACTCCATCATTATCAAGTAAATCATATACATGGCATAGTTCACATACATGGCATAATTCGCATGCATGAAATTATTTATATATATATGACATACTTCATGTACATAGCATAATTCATATATATATGGCATGAATTATATACATGGCAGAATCCATATACGTGTCATAATTCATATAAGTGGCATGATTCATATACGTGACATCATTCATATGCATGACTTAATTCGTATACATAACATGATTCACATTCATAACATGGTTCATATACGTAACATGATTCATATTCATGGCATGGTCCATTTATATAACATGATTCTCATACGTGGCATATTTTATTTGTATGACATGATTTTCATACGTGGCATGATTCATATATATAACTTGATTCATTTACATGACATGATTATTTTACCTGACATGATTCATATACGTGATTTAATTCATATACATGGCATGTTCCGTATTCATGGCATGGTTTATATACATGACATATTTCATATGCATGGCATGGTTCATATTCATGACATGATTCATTTACGTGACATGATTCTTTTATCATTTCCCAAAGTACGCTATATGAGATCGAGGTACGCGAGTCATCTTGAAATGACACCATAGTGTCTAACGTGAACGTAAAGATGAGTACGTACTCAGGGACGCTCTTTGCTCCCCATAAACATGAAGCACCTCGACAGTGCACTCGGGCACAATGGGCGTTGATCCCCAGGGTGCATGTAACACAATCATTTTGTCACAATATATGTTTGATAACATGAACATGAGGGTGCAACTACTAAAGACTCTATGGCATGCCAACTATACCATGGACTCTCATACACTATACTTGGGCATTTCTTTCATCATCAATTGAACATCATAATTAATCATATAAATAGACATTTCATGTTTCATGCTTCATCATAAATAGTCATGGAAAACATAGATCATCATAATTTATATAAACAATAATTCGTACCTGCTATTCCATCAAGCTTGCCATGTCGAGCAACGTATCATATCATGTATTATAGAGAAATGCAATGCCATTTTCAATGTAATGCAAACATTTAGAAATGCACTCACCTTGGCCATTTATTAATATGCCTCACTAAGCTCTATTGATCCTTTTCTTTATAGTACCTCGAACCTTCTTTTGATTCGGATCCAACTTCATTTATCACATGAATATAAATAAACATTTGTTAGATTCACCTCTAATAATATTTCAATTAAGCTATTTAATCATTCAACATAAAATTTTACCATAAATTTCTTTCCTTCCTTATACTGTTCACAAACTCATTTTGGTCCCTAATGACCATTTTATCTTCAAATAATTTCTCCAAGCTTGCTAACCAACATTGGACACAAAGTGTCTCAATTTCCATTTTCTATTAACTTGCACTACCTACTAAATCTTAATCTCCTTTATACCGTAGAAACTAGATTCAATAACGGTTCTAACGGTATAATCTACATAAATTAATAAAATCTACAAAAAATATGAAAATTTATCAAACTCCCGTTTACAGGGTTGTCCTGACAGAAACTGTTCTGTAATTTTTCTGACCTTTATTCGATTAAAAATTAATATCTTTTCACTCAGAACTCAAAATCAGTTTCCGTTTGTTGGAAACGAAAATAGATTCGATAAGCTTTTCAACCATATAAACTAATAACCCAGATTCAATTCGCACAGTTTATGGCAAATTTTCAAAGTTGAATTCCAGTATTGAATTTCGGAACAGACTGCTATTATGTTTTCTGGCCTTTCATCACTTAAAAATTTATATCTTTTGATATATGAATCGAAATCAACCACCATTTGTTTTAAACAAAACTAGAGGAATAAATCTTTACATCGATATAAAATTCATCATCTAACCATTTTTGTATAATTTATGGTGAATTTTTAAACTTACTGCCAAATCCAGTTTTTTACACAACTTCCATTAATAACTTCAAACTTTATACTAATTTCTCCTTACTTTGCTATTTGTCAATTTGATCCCCTTACTTGATTAAAACCACTAATGTATCACTTTCTTCATTAAATAATTATTCAAAAACAATTCCCTCTAATTTTCCTTCTTTCTGAAATAGTCACTAAAAATGCAAAGATAAGGATTCAAGCTTCTTAACTTTGCAATTTAGTCCTTAGATCAACATTACTATCTTAATTCCATCATTATAACTAAAATTCAGATTAAATCCTTCTCTAAAACCTCATTTCTAAATTGGTCACTTAACTTTGATAATTTGTCAAAATGGTCACTAATTCGATACAAATCGGTTTAACATTCTAACTTCAATTTCACATCTCCAACTTCAATAATAACATAAATGCACTTCAAAATCAGAAAAAATCATCATAACAACTTAAATATGTAGGGTTTAAATCTCAACTCAATAACATGGTTTTATCATCATAACAACTTAATTTCAACTTAAATTTCATCATGAAATCATAAAATTCCAAAAGCCCTAAACTTTTTCCATAAACCCTAATTTCTTCGCATGAAAAATTCTCATCAATCAAATATTTTTTCCATGAATTATTTACACCAAAAGATAAAGCTTGAAGAGTAGAACGACTTTGTAGTTGAAGAGATTACCTGAAAATCGAGTTTTGGGGTTTGAATCGAACTTGGAAAATTTTCTCTCTTCTCCCCTCTCATTTTCGAAATTCCATGGATGAAGAATGGTCTTCATCTTTTGTTTTTAATCCAATTTGCCCAATTGTCTTGTATAAATGAATTTTTAATTCATTTAGATAGTGAAATTACTAAAATGCCCTTTTAATCCAACGGTTGAGATTGATCTTATCATTAATCAAGGGCCAAGATTTAATCTTCCATTTTCTTCTTCCAGAATTTTCCTTGTAACTTTTTAAATATTTCGAAAATGCCCTTGGGGGCAAAATGACCAATTTGCCCTCAAACTAGTTTTTATTTACTAGTTTGCCATTCTTGTAAAAATTCAACTAAGTCTAGTTGGAATCCAACCAAATATAATAAAATATTCATAAAATAGTATTTTATGACTTTTCCATGGCTTTTGGATCAACCTCTGAAATTTCAGTTCGATCCGATTTCCTGATGTTCATAAAATACTTCTACTGCGATTTTACCTTTTCTGAGCTATTGGATTTATTTCGAAAATTCCATATTTCCATATTCGGGAAATAAACTCTATTATCTCATAAAAACTTCCTTTTCCAAGGAATTAGACTGAATTTTCCTAACTCAGTCTATTATTCCGATAATTATCGAAAATCTTCATAGAATAAAATTTCTCTTAGAATTCCTTTATCGATAATCCATACGAATTTTCTCTACTCTTACTGAGTCCAAATTATCGACCAGAAACACTTTTGTGAGACCTTCCCAGAGGTCACCCATCTTTGTATTTCCCTAGCCTGAGCACGCTTAACAATTTTATTCGATCCAAACTCAATACTTTCTACTGCATCTTAATTATCAAAACTAATATCAAGGTTCTTATTTCGATCATATTCACGTTTATACTGAATAAAATCATTTCTTAGGGAAATTTACACTTTAGTCCCCAAACTTTTTCCAAAGTTTATACTTTAACCCCTTAAACTTTCAAAATTTACAATTTAGTCACTAGCCAAAATTTGGGGTTTTACATAGACGCCCGCCCGAACCGAGAGAATTACATTAGGTTTGCTGAAGCAAATCGAAGAAAGGTTACAGAAAACCAGCCCATTTTTTTCTTTTAGTATATCTACATGCAAATTATTAATGTTACATGTTCATACTTGCAGCAGGTGAATTTTCAAAAGAAATGAAACACAAAAGGCCACCAATTGCATCACATACATTTTGAGGACTGAAACGTAAATCTTTTAAATTATAAGATCCAAAATTGGAATTAAGGTTACCAATCAACAATTAGTCCATTTACATACTCACATAACAAATTCCAAATCGAAACAACCATCCATGCTCATACAATTGCATTTCCAAAGCTCAAGGACCAAAATGAAAGAATCTGAAACACTCAAATATGCCAAAATAACAGAATTAACTGCAGCCGTACTAGTACGCTTAGAGGTGTTTCGGTACGCCTTTGTAGTTTTCAAAAACTCATATTGCAGTAGCTTAAACTCGTTCTGATATGCCCTGGCGTATCGAAACGCCTTCCCCAAAATTCCAAGACCTTATCGAAACACCCTCTCGAGTACCGAAACATTGTGCCTAAAAAGGCTTACCCATATCGAGACACCCTCCCGCGTATCGAAATGCTATGCATGGAATGGCCTAGCCGTACAAGTACGGGGACACCTATTTTGATACGCCGGGACCTGTAAGATCTCAAAAATGCTGTCTAAACACACTTTAATGATAATCAAACCATTTAGACATGCTTCAAACACTAGAGCATCATTAATACAATTTGATCATTACTAAAACATCATAGAATCGTCAACCAATCATGGCATTCATACAATCTCGTTGATCTATAGGCATGCTTCCTAATAACATTTCACCAAACATCCAAAATTCACAATTGGCACATTTAAACATCCACAACATGCTTGCATTATTGTAATAGCATAACAAACTTGGTTGAATCATCCAAGCATGGCAACCATACCAAAATAACTAGATGCATTCCTAAGCACTCATCTAACATCAATATGGGCAAAGATCCACACAAGTATAACATCAACAAACCAACATGAAATCCAGAACTTCACGTGCTTAAAAACTATGGGAAAATAGAATTACAAAACCCATAATTATGGTGAAGACATTGCCTTATTAACCGGAAACATAAACTGAGTCCATACTCAAACTAGTCATTGTCCTTGGATCACTTTAGCCTTGCCCTTACAGCCCCAAACCTTAATGCTCTGCATCATTAGGAAAAAGAGAGTGTAAGCACACATGCTTAGTGAGGATGCTCATAAAACAATGATGCATTTAAAAACATTTGAAACTGAAACATTTGTTTCCAAAACATGCTTACAACCAAATAACTTTTCTTGTCTCCAACCGAGACATGCATAATCACCCTTATGCAACATCGTATACTTATTCCATGCTTAGATCCCAAAGCATTAAATCATAAACCATTCTTAAATCCCAAAGCATTAAATCATAAACCATGCTTAAATCCCAAAGCATTAAATCATAAACTATGCTTAAATCCCAAAGCATTATAAAATAGGTTTAACACATGAACTTTCACATATATTGGCCTTAATAGTGACCCGAATAGACTACCCTCTATCCAACATATCGGATACATGGATCTCTCATACAATGCCTAGTTAAACCGCATGATATCCCAAACCTTGCCTGTAACGCCCCCGTTTTAGGGCTTAGCAGTTTATTAGACGGTCCAGTGGACTGGAGTGGAGATTCGAGTTGGTTTCGGGGCCGTATATTTTTGGTGTTGGAAAATTATGGAAAAATTCTCAAAAAATCATTATTAATTATGTATTTAATAATGGTGGAATCAATTTTCAAAAATGAGTTTTGGAAGATGGACATTTCGGTTGGTGACCAAAATGAAAGTTTTGAAAATTGTGATTTCCTAGTGACTAAAATGAAAAAGGTCAAATACTTAGAATCTTTTCTAAAACAAAAATCACGTCATTTTCTCTCAACTTTTTCTCTCCATTCTTCCCTCAGCCAAACAACCACGTTTTCATCAAATTTTCAGAGCTGTGGTGATTTCTAACTTGATTATATTGTTTCAAATTGTTTTATAAAGATTGTTTATGCAAAATCTCATTGAAATCTTGTGTTTTCTTAGCTTTTCACAAATCAATTGAGAGAGAAACTTCACAATAGGGGTAAGGTCCGAGATCTCCTATATTGTATGGTTCTTTATTGAAATTCCCAAGCATTTGATCCTTGTTTTTGTGTTTCTAATCTGATTTTGATGATTTCCTAATGTTTAATTGAGTTATTTGGGGGAAATGAGTTGATTCGCAAATTGGATCTGATTTCCAGTAATTAAGGTTGCTTTGATTCATATTTTGGATGTTTAATAATGTTGATAAGTGATTTTTATCAATGGAATCCCGAAACTTGAGAATCTCTATTTGTTTAGGTTGTTAGTTTTGAGATTTTGTGGTGTTTCTTTGGTTGTAAGGTTGCTGGAGGTGGTAGGTTGTTTTGGATCCATTTTTAGATGTGTTTTGATGTTGAAAGTGATGTTAGGTTGATAGATGTTGGCTGGGTTGCGAATCGAAGTGTTTTGGTTATATTTTCGGTTGTTGTGGAGGGTTAATTGTGAAGGTGTTGTGGAAATCTGAGAATGATTGTAGTTGTTGTGTTTTAGAATGCATTATGATGCATTAATCCTCTGTTGTTTTGTGGTAAAACCAGGGGAGGTTGATCTGGAAGTGATTGGAGAAGCGTTGGAGGCTTCAGATACTTGATTTAGCGTCGACAATCGTGGTTTCGCGTATCAGTGACTGAAAACTTGGTTTAAAGCATTTGATATTTTGGAACAGAGTTTTGGGAGTTAAGGTAGAGCTTGAAACGCTTACCTAGACTCAGAAGTAAGTATAAAGTGGATTTACTCTCTCGGTCGTGCTTTTACGAAATAGTTGATGCACTTGTTTTAATTACATGTTACCTACTGTTAAGCATGTTTTAAAGTATCCGGTATACTATTTTTAAGCATGTTTTGCTGAAGGATGCATCTGGTAAGTGATCCTTGTAAGTATGGTTTATACTTGTGTTTTAAAGCATGGTTGTTGCTTTGGATAAATGGCATGGTTTAATGCTTGTTAAAAACAGTGAGGTAGATGTTATTTGGTTAATTATATTGGAAAGTGATATGGTTTTAAAATTGTTATCGGATATAGTTGACCGCAATAGGATTGAGTGCACTGTAAATAAGTCGCCTTGGATGTTGAGGGGTTTATGCGGCGTACCGAATACTCCATCCAAGTACCCTAACGGTAGAGGGGTTAAACAATATCGAATACTCCTGTTAGTGGATTAAGCATCTAACCGATGATTGGGGTGGGTGTCCCCGTAGGTTGTTATGGTACCCGGTTGTTGTTGTACCCAGTTGTTAATGTACCGTGATTGTGATTGTATCGCTATTCTGGTTAAGATGGCTTGAAGTGTTGTGTTAACACTTGTTGAATCCGTGTATCCGATGAGCTCTTTTGTTATTGAACTGGTTAATGATCACTTGAAAGCAAATATAATTGTTAATGTACCATTGAAATGTTTTTATTGTATAATGTGAGTTATACATGTTTCTCCTTAAGCTTTGCATTTGGTAGTAATGCATGGGAAGGCTTAAGTGGAGGGTTATCAATGTGACTTGTTGTTGAATAATGATACATGTAGCATATGGTTTAATATGCTTGTTTTAATGGTGTAAAGTGCATGTTTTAAAAGGGCATGAGGTTTCAAAGGATTATGTTAAGTAAAATTTTCAAATGCATTGATGGTGTTTGTTTTTGAGCTTTCCTCATTAAGCCTTGTGTGCTTACGCTCTCATTGTCCATCAATGCAGATAATTGAGGTCTTGGAAGGCAGCAAGAAGAAAGGGGATCTTGGCAAGACTTGTTTCCAAAGTATGTTTTGGTATAGACTATAATGAATAATGACAATGGGGTAATTGTTGTGGTTTGGGAGATGTTTTGTGGAACTCCCTGTTTGAGCATGTTTCTCTAGTTTCTCTTGGGTTGTAAACGGCCTTTAAGGATTGTTTTTGGTGCTGGTTTACCTTTTGATATGTTGGTTGGATGCATACTAGGAAGCATGCCTATAGTTTTCCTCTTTGATTCATGAATCCTTGTTGTGTTGTTAGAATTGTGATGTTAGCTGGCATGAGATATGTTTGACATGTTAGTATTGTGTTTAAAGCATATAGGAGTGGTTTGAGTATGCTTTTGGGATGAAAAATCAGCCAAATGTTACATTACAGGCCCAGGCGTACCAATACGCGGGGGACCGTATCGGTACGGCTAGGCAATTTTAGGCTTGTGGGGTCGGTACAAGTCTTGTGCGTTTTGGTACGACTAGGCAACCGATACGGGGATAGGTGTTTCGATACGAGTTTTAGCCTTTGGGATTCACTTTTGCAACTTGAACCCGCGTATCGAAACGCCTGAGAAATCGTATCGGTACGATTTAAAATATTTCAAAAGTTCAGTATTTCAATTAGGCGTATTGATACAGCTTGGTGGTGTACCGAAACAGGGTGTTTCAAATCGTATCGGTACGGGCTTGCCTATTTCGATACGGATGACTGATTATTCTGTGAATGCCACCTTTGGGCATTTTGCTTTCTTTGCATTTTAGTCCTTGGATCTTGCCAATGGAATTGTACGTGATAGAGTGATCGGTTTGAGCTAAAATTTGAAATGGAAGATTGGAACCTGTTTAATTAAGGGTTGGTAACCTAAAAGTGAGCTTTAACCCTGAAATTATTTGTAATTGCAATTTGGTCCCTAATTTGCAAATGTGATCAATTGGATGTCAAATTGAGTTGGGGTTGCACCTGATGTCTACATGAACATGTAGGGTTAATAATTGGCATCTAGATATGATAAAAGAAAAAAATGGACCGGGTTTGGTTGTATCTCTTCGGTTTGCTACGGCAAACCTAATGTAGCCTTCTTGGTTCGGTTGGGCGTCTAGGCTGGGTCAAGGGGGCTACATTGCCTAGTTAAACCGCAAGATTTGACACCCTCGCCTAGTTAAAGTGCGAGATTTACCACCCTTGCCTAGTTAATCTGCAAGTATACCGACCTTGCCTAGTTAAACCGCAAGATCACCATCAAATTGGGTTGCCTAGTTAAACCGCATGCCTTAATGAGGTTCCCACAAATTCGAGTGGCCTTGTTAAACTGCCATACCTAAAGGACCCATGGCCACGATCGATTTTGTTCATATTTATTAGTGCACTTTAATCCTATGGCATGCCAATTGTATCCGATTGTTTCTTACCTTGTCACATAGCCAACATATCATTTACAAAACCATTTACCTACTGTTTTTCAATGCATTAAACCAAAAACACCACATATGCAATCCACATTGCCCAAAGCAATACCCCATTCCCAACCGGAATGAAAACCAATGCTCACTAGCATTTATAAACATAAGATCCATTGCATATGTGTTCATAGCCATGCATTTATAGTAGTAAATTTAACCATGATTAACACCAAAACATGAAATCAACATGCTCATATCTAAACCAATGTTCAAGAGCGAAATAAGGAAAACCTAATTCCGAGCTTAGGTAAGTGTTTCATGCTTACCCTAAACTTCCATTAACCTTTATTAAACCTTTTAAAGGTGTTTAAAACCAGTTTCCACTCACCGATACACTTCGTCTTGCTCGCCAATGTGAATCGGGAACCCGACAAGCAACAATCAACGTCAAACTTCGTCACCTTGATTATCCTCTGTTTTAACAACATAAAACTAGAGGGAAAATGCATTATTATGGATTCAAACCATTTCCTAACAACAATATCCCGCAACTCTCAAGTTGCCCACTAAAAAACCATCTGAAACATATCGAAAACATCATCAAACCCTTCAAAAATATTTAATCCGATTTAAACCTGAAATTGACTCGAATCTCTAATACTAGTCCACCGGGCCTTCGAACCAACCTTTAAAATACCTAAGCCCAAAACTGGGGTGTTACAGTATCTGCCCAATAAAGCGGTGTATGACATCTTCTACCATACAAAGCCTCGTATGGAGCCATCTGGAAACTAGTTTGATAACTATTATTATAAGCAAACTCCACCAACAGCAACTTCTTCTCCCACGACCCTTGAAAATCTATGATACAACACCGCAACATATCCTCCAACACTTGGATAACACGTTTTGACTGACCATCAATTTGCAGATGATACGAGGTACTAAAATTCAACCGTGTAGCCAAGGCCCTATGTAAACACTCCCATAAGCTCGGGGTAAAACGCAGATCTCTATCTGACACAGTAGACTTTGGTACTCCATGCAACCTTACAATCTCAGCAATATACAACTCTGCCAACTATTCCAGAGTACACGTCGTATGCACAGCCAGGAAATGTGCTCACATCATAAACCTATCCACAATCACCCAAATCGAATTCTTCTTTGACAACATCAAAGGCAACCCAGACACAAAATCCATGGAGATTCTTTCCCACTTCCACTCGGGAACCCTCAACATTTGTAACAACCCCGAAGGAAATTGATGCTCTACCTTAACACGTTGGCAAACCATGCAACGAGCTATAAAATCTGCGACATCCTTCTTCAAGCCAACCCAAAAATACTCTTTCTTCAAATCCTGATACATCTTCGTACTCCCAGGATGCATAGCAAAAGGACTCGAATGTGCCTCGGTCAAGATAGTGTGCCTCAACTTTTTATCACTCGGCACCACCACTCGATTTTTGAAACACAAAACCCAATCCTTATTAAAACCAAACTCTGTTTGATTCCCATCTAAGATATCCTTAACATGCGGCACCAACACATCATCATATGGTTACTTCTCTTTAATCATCTGCAACATCGAACGCTTCGCTTGCAACTCCGCTAACAACCTACCATCTCGCGACACACTTAGCCGCACAAACATCGCCCTTAACTCCATAGTGACTTTTCTACTCAAAGTATCCGCTGCCACGTTTTCCTTCCCTAGAGGATACTCGATTGTAAGATCATAATCCTTAAGCAACTCCAACCATCTTCATTGCCTAAGGTTTAACTCTTTCTACGTCATCAAGTATTTCAAACTTATATGGTCAGTGTATACGATACACTTCTCACCATAGAGATAGTGTCGCCAAATCTTCAAGGCAAACACCACTGCAGCAACTCAAAATCATGCGTAGGGTAGTTGTGTTCGTGCACCTTCAATTGCCTAGATGCATAAGCAAAAACCCTTCCCTCTTGCATCAACATGCATCCCAAACCCACGTAGGACACATCACTGTACACAACAAACTCCTTCCCTGACTCAGGTTGAATCAAGATTGGAGCTTGCATCAAGGATTCATTTATCTTGTGAAAAGCTTGCTGCCTAACTTACGTCCACTCGAAACTCACATCTTTTTGCAATAACTTCATTAACGGAGTGGTAATCCTCAAAAACCTATCCACAAACTGTCGATAATATCCTACCAGCCCCAAAAAATTATGAACCTCCGATACAGACTTCGGTGGCTTCCATTTCACAATGGCCTTGACTTTCTGCAGATCCACGCAAATACCCTCGGCCGAAAAAATATGACCCAAGAAAACCACCTGCTTGATCCAAAACGCACACTTACTTAGCTTGTCATAAAGTTTGTTGTCCAACAAAACTTGCAACACAATTCAGAGATATCGATCGTGATCTTCCTCGGTACGAGAGTACACAATAATGTCATCAATAAACACAACCATGAATTGGTCCAAAAATTCATGGAGCACCCTATCCATCATATCCATGAATGTTGCTGGTGTATTTGTCAAACCAAACGGCATCACTAGGAACTCATAATGCCCATAGCGTGTGCAAAAAGCTGTCTTCGGCACATCCTTATCCTTCACCTTCAACTGGTAATACCCTGACCGCAGATCAATCATAGAAAACACTGTCGCACCTAGAACTAATCAAACAAATCATCAATCCTTGGCAAAGTATACTTGTTCTTAATCGTCAACTTATTCATTTGCCGAGAATCAATGCACATTCTCATCGTGCCATCTTTCTTCTTCACAAAACAACACCGGAGCACCCCACGGTGACACACTTGGCTGAATGAACCCACGATCAAGCAACTCCTGCAACTGCGTCTTCAACTCTTTTAACTCCTTCGGTGCCATACGATGCAGAGCAATCGACACCAGAGCTAGGTATGCTTGACCTTCGGACTCTAACAACCTTCGCGCCTCCAACGCTGAAACCATATTTGACATGAACTTGACATTCTCGCCTACAACCATTACTTTGTAATCTTGGGCAAGTTTCAACAAAACTCACTTAGCCTCAAAATCCACTACAACCTTGTGTTAAGACAACCAATCCATACCCAGAATCATGTTAAAATCGTGAAACAATAACTCCATCAGGTCCGCTTCAAACACATGCCCTTGAACCATTAAGGGACAGTTCCTATACAACTTCCTAGCTACAACCATCTCACCAAAGGAATTGGTTACCCGCATATCAACATCTAACAACTCAACAGGTAAATCCAATAAACATGCATGCTCGTGCAAAATGTAGGATTGCGTAGAATCGGAATCAATCAAAGATTACAAAGGTATAGATTGTAAGGTAAAGGTACATACAATCACATCGGTATCATTCCTCCCAACATAGTGAGCAAAAACCATCGTCGGTCTACCTCCTCTGGCTGAACCACTATAGTATACGCTACCACTCTCTGACCATTATCCATGTGCTGAAATGTCCAAGGGCGGCACCACGAACTCTTTGTGCTCCCGCAATAGGTGCATTAGCCTAACCCTCTCTAGCTAACTGCAAAAAATCCCTTCGAAGATGATCTCTCGATCCACAGCTCCAACAAGTGCCCATAACACCCCAACATTCCCCTGAATGCTTCCGGCCACATCTCCTACACTTGGGAACTCTAGTATAGGTATTCTGACCCTAGAAACCATGCCCAGCACCATATCCTCTATGCCTCTGATCCGTACAGTACCTTCTGTCTCTATGCCTCTTATAACAATCCTTACCAACATCAGACTCCACACCCCTTTTTCCTGAAGAGGAACCCCTAGAGCAGGAGACAAACCCAAATTATATTATATGTCCTTTGCTTGAGACACCAAGACATCAAACTCTGTGTAGTCCGAGCAAGCATGTACGTCTTCAATTCCTTGATCAACTCGTAACGGAATTGATCACACTTTTCTCTCTTGTCCGAAACCAACTCAAGAGCGTACTTACTCAGTTGAACAAATTGGATCTCATACTCGGAAACAGACATGTTTCCTTACTCCAAAGCCATGAACTCTCTCTTCTTCGAATCTTTATATCGAGTTCCCAAATACTTCTTCTTGAAACTGCGCAAAAGAATTCCAAGGTAACATTGGCAGGTTCTACACCTGCGATCACAATTGTCCACCAACTGTATGCATCTTCTTGGAGCAACGACACAATACATCCCAGCTTGCGTACATCCATTCACTCTATCTGGCCGAAGATCCTTTCGGTACTAGCAAATCATTCCTCGACTACTTCAAGAGCCAAACCTCAAAACCCAACACCATCCAAGCTACGTAGACGATCCAAAGGCAACCCGGTATTAATAGCTGTAGGCACTAGTGTAGGTATATGCACTCCAACCATGGCCGCCTGGAAAGCTCCCATCATCGCTTGAACCAATGGTTCCATATCACCAAAACCAGGTACTTGTGGTGCCTGAGGCGCACCACCCTCGACTCCAACACCAACAAAAGGATTTGGTGGAGGAAGAGGCAACTCATCTTCATATGTGTCCACAACACTACCCTTGTGAGCTCTAGTCTCTCGTCTCAGGCCCATACTCGATAATATGATTCTAAACATGATAATGCAACAAAACAAAACAATTAGGCCAGCTCGCAGTAAGAATCCAAGTCACTCTTGTTTAAAAACAAAATCATTTAACTCAAGTAGTAATAAGGCAATGCGTCCCAAGTCTAAATACACCAAACATACCATATCTCAACAAGATTTCACAAATTCAACCACCGTACATGTCAAACAACATATGCATATAACATCAACCATACAATCAACCATAACCCAGCTCTCAATAATCATAACCTGGCTTTGATACCACCAAGTGTAACCCCCTTGACCCGATCTAGTCACAAGACCGAATTGAGCAAGCTATATTAAGGTTTACCGAAATAAACCCTGAAGAAGAACTTTTAAAACTATCCATTTTTCTTTTATCTTATCTAAATGTATTTTTAGGTCCTAAGGTGATCATACAATTTATTATTAAACTTATAACTCGATCAGGCGTCATTTCGACATCTAATTGTTCGAATTGAGCTTATAGGGACTAAAACATAATTTCTATTAATTATAAAGGCTTTTAACAAATTAAGGTTATCGATCCTCAATTAGTCATCTTTCATGCGTTCATGTTAAATCACAACTCAAAACAATCATTCAATCTCATCTAATTGCATAATTGAGAAACAGGGATCAAATTGCAATGATTCCAAACATCAGACAGCTTATCCAATGAATTAATGGCCAGCATACTGGTACAATGTCTTACCATATCGAAATGGTGCTAAAAAGTAAAGGCGTACCGATACGGTCCTCAAGCGTATCGGTACGACTAGTGTATTTTGAAAGTCCAGATTCCAGTAGCCATTGATCGTATCGAAATGGTAACCCATGTACCAACACCTTCACTGTTTCCCCACTACGCGTGCCGATACGGTTACCAGGCGTATCGGTACGGCTGGGCAAATTTAAGCCATCTGAGTCGAGACAAGTCCCCGAGTAATGATAGCTGAGGAGCTGTATCGATACGGTGAGGCCTGTATTGACCTCTAGGTCCAACATATGACACTTTGGCTCAATCTAATACCCTTAGTTCAACCTCTAGTCATCATATGGCATCATAAACATTCAATCATCAAGCATGGCATCATGGCAAAAGATCACATTAGGCATGATATAAACAAATATTCAACTAAGAGCATAATTTCTACCCAAGCATGCTTAATGTCACCCAACCCCTCAAAAACAAGTATAAAACCATATACATGTCCAAAACAACAATCCAAACTTTTACAACAGGGAGTATCTCAAAACACATCTCCCAAAACAACCCGGTCGCATTGCCTTCTTATACTACTTAGAACATATAAAACCACACTTTGAAATGCAACGATCTTTGGATTTTCCCTTACTTGCATGCTATCCGAGAAAGCTACTTCTCTGCATTGATGATGAAAAGAGAGCATAAGCTATAAGCTTAGTGAGGGATTCGCAAATACACTCATCAATGCATTTAAAACCATTTTATTCAAATCACATGTAATTGTCTCATGGCAAAAAATCTCATGCTTCTCATGTCATCTAAAAAATGCATGTTTAAATCATTTTCAACACACGTATCATGGATTCAATATCTACCTCAATTTAAGCTTCACTACACAACTTCCACATATCAAGCTTAAAGAGTAAGCCCCTCGACCCGGCCTAGTTGCAAGACCGAACTGAGCAAGCTACATTAGGTTTACCGAAGTAAACCGGGAAGACGAAACTTAAAACGCAACCATTTTTTTCTTTTATCTTTTGTAGATGCATTATTACTTTCCTACATGTACATATTGTTCATAGGTGAGGACTCATCTCAATCGGGCATCGAATCGATATCCAATTGGACACAAACACAATTTAGGGACCAAATTGCAAATTTGACAAAACTCAAGGACTTTACCCAATTTTATGTTACCATCCTTTAATTAAATATATTCCTTGCTTACATGTCGATTATCAACTTAATATGATCATCCATTCTTATTCGATTGATAAAACAAGACTAAAACGAAAGAAACCCAAACTACCTTTCCATGACATTAACAGAATTAACGGTCCCCGTATCGATACGCTATAGTCCGTATTGATACGGTGTAAAAGTCTCATTTCGGTACGCCATGTACCGTATAGTTACACTACTTCGTTTATAGATTCCCCTTGCACTTCCATTAGATACCGTACTGCTACGGTAAGCAAGGGTTTCGGTACGAATGCTTGGTTTTAAAAAAAAGGATTTCCAGTAACTACAAGCCATATCGAACCATCACCCCCGTACCAAAATGGTTACCCAATTTGCCTAGCCATACTGATACGGTCCCCCACGTATCGGTACGCCTGGCCATTAATGTCATTTTCTAGCTGGTTTTTTACACAAATCTAGATGCATTTGGGTCCTAGCAACTTGCATACATGCATACAAAAACCATAAAAACCTAAGCTCACATTTATGCCCAGGTTAAACAACCAACCCAATCACATGCTTCCAAAAGTTCCCTCTAGAGGCATACTTCCTAAACCACTTTGCCAAACATACCAAAATGCACAAACAAACCATTCTCAGCATAAGCAACATGCCAACACTACCAACACAACATATTAAACTTGTTCAAACCATCACAACATGGCAACAACATGGAAGCTCTAGATGCATACCTAAGAAACCATTCATTCACAACTATAAGCAAGGATTAACATCAAGCGTAACAACATCAAATCATCTTCAAGAACCAGGATAAAAACATACTTAAAATCCATAAGGAAGCAGAATTACAACTCCCAAAAACAATGGCGAACATATTGCCTTATTAACCGAAATATAAACTGAGTTCGTACTCAAACATGTAGATGTCCTTGGATCACTTAGCCTTGCCTTTTTCTGCCCCCAAACCTTAATGCTCTGCATCATTAGGAAAAAGAGAGCGTAAGCACACTTACTTAGTGTGGATGCTCATACAACAATGATGCACTAAAACCATTTTTAAACCATATGTTTGTTTTCCAAAAACAAGCTTACAACCAAAGCATTTTTCCATGATTCTAACCAAATCAAAACATAATAACCTTTATACAACATCATGTACATTCCATGCTTTAATCTCCAAAGCATTAAATCATAAACCATGCTTAAATCCCAAAGCATTAAAAATAGGTTCAACACATGAACTTTCTCATATATTGGCATTTATAGTGGCCCGGATGGACTACCTCTATCCTATACATATCGAATACATAGATCTCTCATACCATGCCTAGTTAAACCGCATGATATCCGAAACCTTGCCTAGTTAAACCGCAAGATTTGACACCCTCACCTAGTTAAACTGCGAGATTCCACCCTTGCCTAGTTAAACCGTAAGTGTACCAACCTTGCCTAGTTAAACCGCAAGATCACCATCAATTTGGGTTGCCTAGTTAAATTGCATGCCCCAAATGAGGCCCCCAACAGTCTGAGTGGCCTTGTTAAACCGCCATACCTCAAGGCCCATGGCCACGATCGATTTTGTTCATATTTTATAGTGCACTTTTAATCATATGCCATGCCAACTATATCCGATTGTTGTCTCACCATGTCACACAACCAATGTACCATTTACAAACCATTTACTTACATATTTACAATGTATTATACAAAAGATCACATATGCAAGTCTTATTGCCAATACAATAATACCATCCAACCGAAATGAAAACCAATGCTCACTAGAATTTAATATACATTTAAACCCCTACATATGTACTCAAAATCATGCATTTCCAGTAAGTAAATCATACCATGTTTATCACCAAAACATGCAAACAACATTCTCATATCGAAGCTGATATTCAAGAACAAAATAAGGGAAACTTACTTTCGAGCTTAGGTAAGCATCTCACGCTTACCCTAAACCCCCAACAACCTTTACAAACCTTTTTAAAGCATTTAAAACCAGTTTCCACTCACCGATACGCTTCTCCTTCCTTGCCAATGCAATACAAGCTCCTGACAAGCAACAAAACAACATCAAGCTTCTTCGCCTTGATTATCCCCTGTTTTAAACACATAAAACCCCGGGATAAATGCATCATTATCCATTTAAACCACTGCCTCAAAGAAAAACCCCGCAACTCTCAGGTTGCCCACTTAGAAACCATCTAAAAAAACCAAAATCATCATCAAACGTTTCCAAAACTTAACCCAGCCATAAAAAATGATTCAACCCATCAATTAACATCCAAAACCCTTTCCCAACATCCTTTTACTTCTAGCAAAGATTAAACTCGAATATCATCACAAAAACTCAAATATAACAACTTAAACAATTAGAGGTCTAAGAGTTTTGGGATTCTATTGATAAAAGCAACTTATCAACATCATAATACATCCAAAATATGTATTAAATCAATCTTAAACACTGGAAATTAGATCTACTTCGAAAATTACCTTGTTACATCAATTTTACCCAATTTACTCAATCAAACATTGATAAATCATTAGAATCAGTTTACAATCAATAAATCAAGGATCAAATACTTGGGAATTTCAGTAAATAACCATACAATATAGGAGATCACGGACCTTACCCCTATTGTGAGATTTCTCCCTCAATTGGTTTGATAAAAGCTAAGAAAACACAGGATTTAGATGAGATTTTGTAAAAACAATATTAATTAATCAATTACCAATCATAAAAACATGTTAAAAGACTTCTCACCTCTGAATTTTGATGAAAACTTGAGTGCTTGGCTGAGGAGAGAGTGGAGAGTAAAGTTGAGAGAAAAGTTACGTGAATTTTCTTTAAAAGGCTTAACTAACGTTTTAAATAAAATTCCTTTTTAATTAACTTTAAAACACATGTTAAAATATCTTTAATTAAGGGAGAAATAATCATAAAAAACTTGGTAAAATAGCTCCTTAAAGATTCTAAGAATTTGGCCCTTTTCATTTAGTCACCTTTAAAAACAGTTTTCAAAACTTGCATTTTGGTCACCAGCCAAAATGTCTGATTTCCAAATCTTATTTTCCAAAACATTAAATCGTAAACCGTGCTTAAATCCCAAAGCATTAAAAATAGGTTCAACTGTAACACCCCTTCCTCTATTCATCATTGAATACGAGACAGAGATGTCACAAAACATTTGTAAAACCTTTTATATTTATAATTTGGTAAAAATTTGTTTTGTATAAAAAATAACAATTTAATCTTTATTTACAAATCTAATTAATCACATAAAGTTTAAACTTTATATTTTCATCTTCAAATCAGGTTTAATTTCAGGAAGTAACTTATCAATTTAATTTGACTTTATATAATTAGTGAAACTGCCTAAAAACTGTCGGATTTAAAATCCATCCAAATACCAAATAAAATACAATTTATATCAGAGCATGCATAACCTTTTAATAAACATGCCAACTAGTGAATATCAAACAACCTCAAATATTATATTACTAACACTGATGTACCTATTCTTGATAGATGATGTCCACTAGTGCTCCTTACTCCAAACGCTCATCTTTTCCTATGCGTGAAATAGTCACACGCTAAGTATTTACTTAGTGAGGCAATAATGCGAATTCAAGTGCAATTGTCATAATATCAATATCAATATTAATAAATTAACAATGCATATGATCACCTTACCATTAATGCTCGTTAACATAAATAAATATGTAATAGCATATATGTATATCAAAGTGATAAGATTAGATCTTACCAATACCGTTGCCATTTCCATCCGCAAGCTTTCAATGCTTACCAATACCTTTTTCCATTTCTATCTGCAAGCTTTTAAGCTTATCATTCTATTTCGTTGATTCATTTCAATTTACTTAGCCCAAGGTATCGAATTAAGAGATTCTATGTACACGAGTCAACCCCCATACTTACTTGAGTATAGTGTATTATTGCACTCTACCGGGAGTGCTTAGCACTGAAGTGCTTCGGTATACTTACTGGAGTATACCATTAATGAAATTTGCACTTCACCTGAAGTGCTTAGAATAATTTTTCACTTTAGCCGAAGTGCTTTTATATTGATGTTTATGACTTTATGGCTAGCCAACTATACCTTTGAATCTCTATATCATACTTGGGCTTTATATCATCAAATATTTCTTCCATGGTAATGTATATCAATTTATATTAACATGAAGCAGTTCATACCCGAAATAACATTCATAGTATACCATCATCAATAACTAGTGATCAATGCATTTATTTTCAATCTTTGACATATTTAAAATATGTCAAATATATGATCAATGACATAATTATCATGACAATATATAAACCAGGTAGACTCATCGCAAGTCCTACCGGTGATGTATGAAACATCTATGTATAATGTTATGTATGCATTGCACTCACATGGGCCATTTATTTATATTCCTCACTAAGATCTATTGATCCTTTCCTTTATAGTACCTCGAACCTTCTCTTGATTCGAATCCAACTTAATTTATCACATGAATATAAATAAACATTTGTTAGATTCACTTTTAACAATATTTCATTTAATCTATCTAATTATTCAACATAAAAATTCTCCATAAATTTTTTCCTTCCTTACAATGTTCACAAACTCATTTTTGGTCCCTACTGATCATTTTGATCTTCAAGTAATTCCTCCAAGGTTGCTAACAAACATTAGACACAAATTGTCTCAATTTCCATTTTCTATAAACTTGCACTACCATCAAAGAAATATTTCTATAAAATAATTTACTGCTCGGAATTCAATTCCATTTTTTCTAAAAGAAACTAGATTCAATAAGATTTTCAACCATATAAGTTAATAGCCCAAATTCAACTCGTACGATTTATGGCGAATTTTCAAAATCAATTTCCAGTTCCGAATTCAGAATAGACTGCCATACTATTTTTCGACCTTTCACCACTCAAAAATTCATATCTTTTTTACTCGGAACTTGAAATCAGTTTCTGTTTGTTGGACACGAAACTAGACGAACAAATATTTACATTGGTATAAAATTTACCTTCTAACCATTTTTGTAGAATTTATGGTGAATTTTCAAACTTACTGCCAAATAAGACACTAGTGATTACCATATATCTCATTTCGGTCCTTAGTGACCATTTTGAACATTTGGCAAACTATTCATACCTTAATGCTCTAATTCTTCCATTTAAATCCTCTACTTTCTCATTCTTGTCAAAGTGGTCCTTTTTCATCAATCCAAGCTAATTTGATCACGTTTTCAACACTTACTCTTTAATCCTTCTTCAAAACAATAATTTCACAAACATCCCCTTAATTTTCTCAAATTGCCGAATAGGTCCCTAAACTTTTCAAAATTATCAATTTGGTCATAAATTGTCAATTCAAGCTTGAAATATCTTTTTCTACACTCCCTAAATTTTCCCAAGTTGCCGAATTGGTTCTTCACTATTCAAAATTAATTTTTGATCCAATTGGCATTCTAATATGCTAAAATAAACTTTTCATCACAAATACATTATTTCTCCTATCAAATAGAAATTCAAGAATAATCCCCCCAAATTTTCAACATTTTTGAATTGGTCACTAAATTTTCCAAATGGGGATTTTCATTCTAACATCAAAATTAAGCTTCTTGAATCACAATTACTTCAATTTCATCATCAATTCCATAATCTTAATTAAAACCCTAAATTTCAAGATTAGGGTTTATTACTTTCAACATGAAATTAACTTGATTTCAAGCTTGTTTTCATCAAAAATAAGCTTAATTCATCATCTACTACTTGAATTCAATCATAATCCATGAAACCCTAATTTCTCTCTTCAAACCCTAATCCAAAACTTCATAATTCCATGCAATTTTACTATCAAAATGTAGAGAATGAAGAGTAGATCACTTTACCTCAAACAACCTTGCTTGAATTCTTGATCAAATACCTTGAATTTGAGCTAGAAATTTTTTTGAACATTCTCCCCAAATTTTCTCTTTCTTTCGAAATGCTAGGGAAGAAGATGAACTTTTTTTCATCATTTTTAACAAATAAATCTAATATATAATCATAAAATGCCACATGTCCATTTAAAAATGCATTTAAAATTCATTTTTTTCTCTTTCTAAAAATACCTCTTTAACTAAATGGAAATTACAATTAGTTCAAAATTATGGCACTCCATTACTTTTAAACTAGATTGGTTCTAATCCAATCGGCCATCATCATTAAATAATCATAAAATATCATTTATGATTTTTGTTCGATCTAATTTCTCGATTTTCACCTTCAACGATTTTTCCTTTATCAAACTATCAACTCTAATTCAGGAATCACATTTTCCTTAATTCCATGAATAGATCCATACTTTCATACAACATCCTCCACTTTAATAAAGTCAAACTTAGAAATTTGACTCGATACAAAAATATCGACAATTACCCAAAATTTCTATCGGGTAACATCTTTCTTGAAAATCCTTCATTAAGCATTTATACGAATCTTTCCAACTTTTTCTGAATCCTTTTTACTGGTTAAAATACCAATATGTGACACTTCCTAGAAGGTCACCAAAGCATTTCTCCAATCTGAGCACGCTTAACCACTTTCATCGATCAAAATTCAATATTTTATACTGCACTCTAACTTCCAAAATTATTACCAAAATCCTTATTCTGATCAAATTTTATCCTCATACTGAATAAAAATTATTCTTGGGGAAATTTACACTTAGTTCCCTAAACTTTTACCAACTTTTCATTTTGGTAACTAACTTTTATCTTTTGTCATTTTAGTCACTAAGTTAGCCTCATGCCAAAACCTTAGTACTAAATGACCCTTATTTAACTTAGCAAGATTTTCGGGGTATTACATCAACACTTGAACTTTCTCATATATTGGCATTTATAGTGACCTGGATAGACTACCTCTATCCTATACATATCGGATACACGGATCTCTCATACCATGCCTAGTTAAAACACATGATATCCCAAACCTTGCCTAGTTAAACCGCAAGATTTGACACCCTCGCCTTGTTAAACCGCGAGATTCCACCCTTGCCTAGTTAAACTGCAAGTGTACCGACTTGCCTAGTTAAACCGCAAAATCACCATCAATTTGGGTTGCCTACTTAAATTGCATGCCCCAAATGAGGACCCCAACAGTCTGAGTGGCCTTGTTAAACCGTCATACCTTAAGGACCCATGGCCACGATCGATTTTGTTCATATTTTATAGTGCACTTTTAATCCTATGGCATGCCAACTATATCCAATTGTTTTCTCACCATGTCACACAACCAATATACCATTTACAACCCATTTACTTACTGCTTTGCAATGCATTATACAAAACATCACATATGCAAGTCTCGTTGCCAATGCAATAATACCATTCCCAAGAGGAATGAAAACCAATGCTCACTAGCATTTAATATACTTTTAGACCCCTGCATATGTACTCAAAATCATGCATTTCCAGTAAGTAAATCATACCATGTTTATCACCAAAACATGCAAACAACATACTCATATCCAAGCCGATATTCAAGAGCAAAGTAAGGGAAACTTACTTTCGAGCTTAGGTAAGTGTCTCACGCTTACCCTAAACCCCCAACAACCTTTACAAACCTTTGTAAAGCATTTAAAACTAGTTTCTACTCACCGATACGCTTCTCCTTCCTTGCTAATGCAATACAAGCTCCCGACAAGCAACAAAACAACGTCAAACTTCTTCGCCTTGATTATCCTCTATTTTAAACACATTAAACCAGAGGATAAAAGCATCATTATGCATTCAAACCACTGCCTCAAACCAAAACCCCGCAACTCTCAGGTTGCCCACTTAGAAACCATCAGAAACAAACCGAAACCATCATCAAACATTTTTGAAACTTAACCCAGCCATAAAATAACGATTCAACCCATCAATCAACATCAATTAACATCCAAAAACCCTTTTCCCAACATCATTTTACTTCCAGCAAAGATTAAACTCGACTATTATCACAATAACTCAAATCTAACAACCTAAACAGTTAGAGATTCAAGAGTTTCGGGATTCTATTGATAAAAATAACTTATCAATATCATAATACATCCAAAATATGTATTAAATCAATCTTAAACACTAGAAATCAGATATACTTCAAAAATTGCCTTGTTACATCAATTTTACCCAATTTACTCAATCAAACATTGATAAATCATTAGAATTAGTTTACAATCAATAAATCAAGGATCAAATACCTGGGAATTTCAGTAAAGAACCATACAATAGAGGAGATCACGGACCTTACCCCGATGTGAGATTTCTCCCTCAATTGGTTTGATAAAAGCTAAGAAAACACAAGATTTAGATGAAATTTTGTAAAAACAATATTAATTAATCAAGTACCAATCATAAAAACAAGTTAAAAGACTTCTCACCTCTGGATTTTGATGAAAACTTGAGTGCTTGGCTAAGGAGAGAGTGGAGAGAAAAGTTGAGAGAAAAGTTATGTGAATTTTCTTTAAAAGGTTTAACTAACTTTTTAACTAAAATCCCTTTTTAATTAACTTTAAAACACATGTTAAAATATCTTTAATTAAGGGAGAAATCATCAGAAAAACTTGGTAAAATAGCTCCTTAAAGATTCTAATAATTTGACCCTTTTCATTTTAGTCACCTTTAAAAACAGTTTTCAAAACTCGCATTTTGGTCACCAACCAAAATATCCGATCTCCAAATCTTATTTTCCAAAATTGATTGTACCATTATCCTTAATATAATTAATAATAATTTTAGAATATTTTCCTCTATTTTATCACCTTCAAAAATATTTAAACCAATTAAATCTTGAAACTATAATACCGGTCCACCAGACCTTCGAACCAACCTTTAAAACATCTAAGCCCAAAACCGGGGTGTTACATAAAGAGTACACATGTATAAATCATATTATGCAAACATAATCCACTTCTCAAGATACTTTATCTCACATATTGGCTTT
Organism: Hibiscus mutabilis; assembly: GCA_019671005.1. Lineage (NCBI taxonomy): Eukaryota > Viridiplantae > Streptophyta > Magnoliopsida > Malvales > Malvaceae > Hibiscus > Hibiscus mutabilis. Next base: position 7,544,370 of record CM033723.1, on the reverse strand, counting down.
CAAGTGACTCAAAACCACCAACCTTACATTTTTTAAAACACATCAGATACATGGATTCCTCAAGTGGTTCACACAACCACTTCACATACATACCTCAACCGGAGTAACAAAACACTTGTCCACCTCAACTGTTCAAACTGGAGTAATGAAACATTTACCCACCTCAACAACTACAGTTCTCATGGTGGAGATTACGGATTCTTAACACCCCTCGACACATATGGGGTGACTTTTTATAGTGCACTTTCAATTCTATGACTGGTCAACTATATCTGATAACATTTTAAACACAGTCTCTTGCCAATATATTCAATAAACCAACATTACCTCACTATTTTACATATGCATCAAAACAATCCAATGCAAATACATTAAACCATGTATTTTCATAATCTCAAAATACTTGCATAAATCATATGCCTTTATCAAAAGTAATCATCAATGACCATTTGCAACATCTTTCACTTTCAAAACATGCATAATACAGTGAGTAATAAAAGCCATAAACATGTGCATGAGATTTCATTTTGCAAAACTGAAATCGAGAGAAAGCTTAACCGATACTTACTTCCCAGGTTAGATAAGTGCATCAAACTTTATCTAAACTCGCATAACTCCTTTTCAAGCCTTTTTATTGCAATAAAACACTTTTCCACTCACCAACAATCCAACGCTTGTTTGCCGATGCGCGAATTAAGCCTCTGCAACTCTCGCACTTTCTTTGCAAGTTAAAGGATTCAGCTCCCCTACTTTACCCAATCAAAATAGAAGATTAAAACACTACTATATATCACAAACCTCCAGCAACCAACAAACACAACCTCACATCCCAAGAATCCACCAAACACCTTCCTAAAACATTCAAGAACACCACCAAACCCTACTCTAACAAAGCCCAGCCAACATCTAACGATTGTAACACATTAACAACATCAATCAATATCCAAAAACAACCTAAACACGTCCTTATATCCCCAGCAGCACCACAACAACCAGATCACACTTAAAACCAACTAAAAATAGCCTAAAAACTAGTAATTCGTATAGTTTTGGGATTCTATTGATTAATCAATCCTTTCAACATTAAAACACATCCAAATTGGGATATAAATCAATTAAATCCATCACCAAAATAGATCCAATTCAACTTCAAACAATATTCCAAGAAAACTCCATTTAACTAACAAATCATTGTTTAATTCATAATTCCATAATATAAATCAACAACAAAGGATCAAGAACTTGGGAATTTTATTAAAGAACCTTTAATTAGAGGAGAGAAACGAAAATCAACTCTAATTGTTGATTTCTCCCTTAATTGGCCAAGCTTTTATGAAATCCATAGAGATTTTACAAAGGAATTTGAAGTAATCAATTGGAAATCAAAAAGGAAATCAATGGAGATTGATTCCTGGAGATTTTGAAGTTGAAATCTTAGTTTGGTTGCTAAGAAAGTTGAGAGAAAAGGCAATTAAAATCATTTTTAATTAATCCAACTTTATTTAATTATAAAATCATTTAAAATTACTTTAAAATAGCCTAAATTAAAAGAGAAATCTGTTGAAAAAGATTGGACAAATAGCTCCTTAAAGATTCTAAGTTTTGATCCTTTTTTGATTTAGTAAGCAAAATAGTTTTGAAAACTTTCAATTTAGTCACTAGACCAAAGTGTCTTAAAGTCAGATTTAATTACCTTAAATTAACTTCAACCAAATTAATTAAAATATTAATTAAGTAATTTAAAATATTTTTCCATATTTTATTTTACCCCAAAATCAATTTTTATTTTCCTGAAACTATTTGAATTGCCTAAACCGGTTCTCTTGAACCACTAACCCAATTCGGTCCACATCTAGGCCCATTTTCGGGGGCATTACAGTGTTTTCTAATAACTCCTGGACTCTCTCGATACCAAGAATTAACAACAAGATGCTATGGTAATACATGTCTACGCAAACCCTAATAACTTATTGTTTATTCAAGTTCCCCTTATTAGTCGTTGAAATCCTAAACTTATGTTTAAGGCGAATTAAGACTAAGTTAATAGATTAGCCTCACTATTCACGTTTGTCTAACTTAATTCTCTTGATATTAAGCCACATATCAATAATTAAAAGACCTCTCTCGATAGCTCTTACAATAATTATGCATGAAGAACAATGAACATGATAGATGAAGGAAAAGTCTATAACATTGAACAAGTAATTAAAACATAGAATCCTAAAACAATAAAACCCAACAAAAAGTATTTAGCTTATGTCTGAGAAAATAACATCCATAATAAAAACAATTAAAAACATGACAGTCGATAAAGCAAGAGAGAAAGAAAATCAAAGCGTCTTGAGATTTATTCTCCATGCCCTCGAACTATTGCTGCAACACTCCAAACTCCTAAAGCCTCTCTCGATAGCCTTTTGTCTCTTGGAGACTTCTCTTAACATTCGACAATGGTGGTTCTCCGATAAAGAAGACAAAGGGCTGTTATTCCTTGAATAAAAGTTTCTTTGTGTATTTGTGCGTTAAGTGCAGCCAACTCTTAATTGTTGCCCTTGGTGTCTTTATATAGAAGTGGCTCTCCTAGGGTTTTAGAAACCCTAAAGTGCAAGTAATCTTTTAATGAGGATCTTGCTTTTCTACATCATTAATTGCTCAATAAAAGAATATCTTCTCACATGCTTTTAATAAAATATCATGTGATTCAGTAAAGAGGATCTTTTCTTTCCACGTCATTAATGGTTTAATAAAGGAGAGATGACCACGTATTAAATCAAATTAAAGGCTCCAAGATTTGTCTCCAGCGTCACAACAATGCTGCAGAATCCAATCCAACACGAGAGAATTCTACTCTAATGTTCCAACGCTCCATTGCCCCGTTACCTCATGCGCAAGCAACACTAAAAACCACTACCTTTCCCATTAATAGCATCAATATAGGTAAACATTAAGCTCAAACACCATAACTCCATAACTATATGAAAACTACTCCTAAATGCAACTAAATAAGCCTAAACACATGCAAAAGCTAAGTAAAAAGGGTACGCAAAATAAGTTATCTACACACTCATCAAATACCCCCAAACTTGAACTATTGCTTGTCCTCAAGCAATGCAAACTAACCTAAAGACAAAAACATGAAAACAAAACATAAACAACCCATTGTTTCTAAGGTTCCATCTAAGCTATGATGACAAGAATTCCAAGACATCTGTTAAGTTTGTAAAAGTACTATACTTGATACCCTTTTTACTAATATTATTGTTAGACTTAGGCTCATTTTAGTTGCATTCTTAGTCATTCATGCATAGTTTTGTAGTTTCCTCATCTATTGAGTTTGGCTTTATGTTTTGATCATTTTGCATAGAAATCGCTGTTGGTTTGCCTTATTTTGTACATGACGACTTGCTGAACCACTTGACGAAGAATACCCTGGCTAGTTAGGATAAGGATGAAGACTTGCCGAACTATTTGACGAAGGACGCCGTGGCAAGTCGCGATAAAGCCATTATCTACAGATTTATTTAAACGCAAAGGATAATTATCCCAGATTCAAAATTCAAATCTGAATTAGTTAGAGATCACTTACTTCCATACCTGTTAAGGGAGTTACAACAGAAGACTACCCACTTGAACCTGAGATTGAACGAGTTTTTTGTAGAAGAATAAGAGAGCTAAGAAAACAATGGTGTATCCACCTGTTGATCCAACCGACAATTTGGATGGCAATGGCAATCAAAATGCCCTCGGCAACCAGAATGTCGTGGCAAGAGGCAGTGCAGCTCTAGCTGAGCAACCTGTTCATGTACGAAATAGACCCATCCGAGATCACTTACTTCCATACCTTGGTGATCTCAATCTAGGAATTGTCACTTATGAGATTCAAGCCGCACACTTTGAGTTAAAGCCAGTGATGTTTAATATGCTCAATTCAATTGGCCAGTTTGGCAGTTGAGCAACTGAAGATGCAGACAACATCTTAAACCGTTCTTAGAAATTTTCTATTCATTCAGACAACAGAGAGTCCATGAGGATGTCCTGGGCTAAAACTATTCCCCTATTCCTTGAGGGATAGGGTGAGATCATGGCCGAATAGTATACCGTCTGGATCTTTGGAATCCTGGATAGATCTATGCTGGAGTTTTCTTGTTAGATTTAATTTTACAAATATGATTGATAAATTACGTAACGACATCACTTTTTTTCATTAAGGAAATGACGAATCCATGTACGAGGCTTGGGATCGGTATAAGGAGCTTCTACGCAAATGTCTCATGCACAAATTCATAGATTGGTCACAAGTAGTGTAACGCCATGAATTTGGGCTTAGGTGTTAGGCGGATTGATTAGAGGGTTCGATGGAACCTGGTTAGGCAATTTGAGTTAGTTTTGGGAATTAAATCTTATAAAATTGTTTTTGGCTAAAATAAAATATGGAAAAAGGCTAGAAAATACTTAATTAATATTTTAAGTATTTTGGTAAAATCAATTTGAAGGAATTAAATCTGATTTTTGGACATTTTGGTCTGGTGACTAAAATGAAAAGTTTTCAAAACTATTTTTGGTGACTAAATCGTAAAAGGGTCAAAACTTAGAATCTTTAAGGAGTTAATTAATGAAAATTTTCCATCATATTTTCCCGTAATTTAGGCTATTTTGAAAAGGTTTTTAATTGGTTTTGATTTTAAAATAAAATAGAATTAATAAAAAGGACTTTAATTACACAATTCATTTTCTCACGTAACTATTTTTGATCTCAACTTTTCTCTCAACTTTCTCAGTAGCCAAACTATCAATTCTTTTCCAAAATTCACAGGAATCAATCTCTTTTGATTTCCTACTTGATTCCTTTGATTCCTACAATGAAATGTATTTGATTTCTTGAGGCTTTCATCTAATCTTTGCCAATTAAGGAGAAATCAACAATTAGAGTTCTAGATCGTTTACAACTAAATTATGTTATAGAATTATGATTAAAATATGAATATGATGATTAAATTGAGTTTTGATGTGAAAATTTGAAAAACACTATTCTAGATCTATTTTGTATTGAATCTAATTGATTTAGATCTCTTATATGATGTTTTTAATGTTGTTAGAAGAGATTAATTAAAGAAATCCTGAAACTAGGTGAATTGCTAATTTTCTATGTTGTAAATAGTTAGATTTTGAAGTGATCTTGGTGTTGGAGGGTTGCAGGAGGTATAAGGACGTTATAAAGATGTTTTTGGATGTTAATTGATGTTGTTAAGATGTTAAAATCAGTAGGTTTTGGCTGGGCTTTGATTAGATGAGGTTTGGTGATGATTTCGGTTGTTTTAGAGAAGCGTTTGGCGGTTTTAAGTGACGCGAAGTTGTGTTTGTTGGTTTCTGGAAATTAGAGATGCATGGAAGTGCATTAATCCTCTGTTTTTGATTGGGTAAAGTAGGGGAGTTGAATCCTTTAGCTTTTGGAGAGGTTGCGAAAGCTTTGAAAGCTTGGTTCTCGCAACGACAAGAGAGCTGTGGGTTGTCAGTGAGTGGAAACGTGTTTTACTGCTTGTAAAAGGTTTGAAGCTGGTTATTGGGAGTTTAGAATAAGTTTGAAACACTTATCTAAGCTCGAAAGTAAGTATTGGTTGAGCTCTCTCTCGTTTTAGGTTTTGCAAATACAATCTCATGCACATGTTTATAGATTTGATTACTTACTATTATATGCATGTTTTAGAAATGAAAGATGTTGCAAAGGATTATACATGATGATATTTGAGCATAGCAAATGATTTAAAAAGATTTTGAGAATGCTAAAATACATGACTTAATGTATTGGAAAATTGTTTGAATTGATGCATATGTAAAACAGTAAGTTAATGAGGCTTTTATTGAGTATATTGGCAAGTGGCTAAGATAAATTGTTATCGGATATAGTTGGCTAGCCATAGGGTTTAAAGTGCACTATAATAAGTCACCTCATGTGTGTCGAGGGGTCAAGAGTGTGCCATGCTCCACCATGAGAACCACAACGGTCAAGGCGTCAAGAGTGTGCCAATTCTCACACTGGTGGATTTATACGTTATAACCATTGAGGGTTGCTCCGGTTCGAGGACGTATGTGAAGTGGTCGAAGGAACCACTTTGGAAATCTGTGTATCCGATGTGTTTTATAAAATAGAATGGAATTTGATTTTGAGTCACTTGAATGCCAATATATGCGATTAGACCAAATGGTAAAATAGCTCCTTAAAGATTCAAAGTTTTGACTCTTTACAAAACAGTACCTCTAAAAACAGTTTTCAAAAGTTGCATTTTGGTCACTAGCCAAAATGTCACTCTTCCAAAGCCCATTTTCCAAAATTACTTTCACCCATATTTTTAATATATTAAAATATGATTTTTAACCATTTTCTATATTTTTATCTTTCAAAAAAATACTTGCTCCGAAATCCGACTTGAATCTCTAACCCGGTCCACCAGAATGCCTAACTAGCCTTAAAACCGCTAGGCCCAAAACCTGGGCGTTACAACTCTCCCCCTCTTAAGAAATTTCGTCCTCGAAATTTACCTGGAGGAAAAAGATGTGGAAATTGCTCCAACATATCTACCTTGCTTCCCCAAGTGGCTTCTTCGACACCTTGATGCCTCCACAAGACCTTAACAAGTTCAATCATCTTACCACGAAGAACTTTGCTGCTAAAATCTGGAATTTCCACCGGTTCCTCACATAGGATAAATTCGGTCTAAACTTGATATGCTCCCCCGGCATAACATGCGAAGGATCCGACTGATACCCTCGTAACATAGATACATGGAGCACATCATATATTTTCTCTAGCTCGGGAGGTAACCTCAACTGATAAGCCAAAGGACAACCCGTTCTACAATCTCATACGGTCCAATAAATCTCGGACTAAACTTACCCTTACATCCGAACCGCATCACCTTCTTCCACGGTGACACTTTCAAGAACACGCGATCACCCACCGCATATTCAATCTCCCTACGCTTCAAATCTGCGTAAGATTTCTACCAATCCGCAGCCGCTTTCAAGCGATCACACACGAGCTTCACTTTCTCATATGTGTCTTTCAACACATGCTGTAAGGAAACATGTTTTTCCCCTACCTCAGCCCAACACAAAGGTGTACGGTACCTTCGGCCATACAATGCCTCATACGGCGCCATCTGTGTGCTCGTTTGATAGCTATTATTGTAAGCAAACTCCACCAAGGGTAAATGCTTCTCCCAGGTTCCTTGGAACTCAATAATACAACATCTCAACATATCCTCCAAGACCTGGATAACATGCTCTGACTGTCCTTCCGTTTGAGGATGATATACGGTACTAAATCTCAACCTCGTACCCAAAGCATGGTGTAAACATCTCCAAAACCTCATTGTGAACTGCAGGTCTCTATTAGAAACAATAGACTTAGGTGCCCCGTGCATGCACGCAATCTCAACAATGTACAAATCGGCCAACTTATCTAAGGTATACGTCATATGCACTGGCAGAAAATGTGCACACTTCGTAAACTGATCAACAATCACCTAGATGGAATCCCTTTTAGCCAGTGTCAATGGCAATCCTGACAAAAAATCCATGGTGATTCTCTCTCATTTCCATTTCAGAATCCTCAATGGTTTCAACAACCCGGATGGAAACTGATGTTTAGCCTTAACCCGCTAACATACCATACACTTAGAAACAAACTCCACCACATCATTCTTCAAACCAACCCAATAGTAACACTTCCTTCAAATCATGATACATCTTGGTACTATCGGGGTGCATAGCAAAAGGAGTGGAATGTGCCTCCGTCAAAATAGTGTGTTTAAGCTCTGAATCTTCCTGCACCACTATTCGACCCTTAAAGCACAAAACCCCATCATCATCAAATGAAAATATGTCGGATTACCAACCGTCACGTCCTTAACATGTGGAACCAAGGATTCATCGTACGGTTGCTTAGCTTTAATAATCTGTGACAACGTAGGCTTAACTTGCAACTCCACCAGAAAACCACCTTCCTGTGTCACACTCAACCTTGCAAACATCACTCTAAGCCCAACCACAACCTTACGACTCAAGGCATCCGCAACCATATTTGCTTTTCCCGAATGATACTCGATTGTCAGGTCGTAATCCTTAAGCAACTCCAACCATCTACGTTGCCTAAGATTTAGATCCTTTTGAGACATCAAATATTTTAAACTCATATGATCCGTAAAGACAATATATTTCTCTCCATAAAGGTAGTGATGCCAAATCTTCAATGCAAACACCACAGCCGCAAGCTCCAAGTCAAGAGTCGGGTAATTTTGCTCATGAACTTTCAACTGCCTCGATGCATAGGCCACAACCTTGCATCAGCACACAACCCAGAACTACGTACGACGTATCACTATATACCACAAAATCTTTCCCTGACTCAGGTTGAATCAACACAGGAGCATGCGTCAAAACTTCCTTCAACTTCTCAAAACTCTGTTGCTACTTCTCCGTCCATACATACGAAACATTCTTCTGTAACAACTTCATCAATGGTGCAGCAATACCAGAAAACCCATCCACGACGCGTCGATAATAACCAGTCAATCCAAGAAAACTACGAACTTCTGATACAATCTTAGGTTGCTTCCAATTGAGAATAGCCTCAACTTTCTGTGGGTCAATAGGGATACCCTCCGCAGAAACCATATGGCCGAGAAACATCACCTCCTTGAGCCAGAACTCACACTTGCTCAACTTGGCATACAACTGATTATCCTTCAAAGCCTGCAACACAATCCGCAAGTGCTGATCATGTTTTTCCTCGGTACGAGAGTACACGAGTATATCATCGATAAAACCACTACAAATTGATCGAGATACTCATGCAACACCCTATTCATCATATCCATAAAAAGCGGTTGGGGCATTGGTCAAACCAAACGGCATCACCAAGAACTCGTAATGCCCATACCTCATACAAAATGTCGTCTTTTGCACATCTGCATCCTTAACCTTCAATTGATAATAACTTGATTTTAAACTAATTTTTGAAAACACCGCCGCCCCGCAAAACTGATCGAACAAGTCATCAATTTGCGACAACGGGTACTTGTTTTTCACCGTCAACTTATTCTACTGGCGGTAATCAATGCACATACACATCGAACCATCATTCTTCATGAAAAGAACTGGAGCACCCCATGGCAAAACACTCGGCCGGATAAACCCATGATCTAGCAACTCTTGGAGCTGTGTCTTTAACTCTTTCAACTCCTTTGGTGCATTCCGATAAGGAGCGATGGACACCGGAGTCATAGCCTCACACGTCTCAATACCAAATTCCCCCTCTCTATCAGGCGGTAAACCCGACAACTCTTCAGGAAACACCTCCAGAAAATCACAACCAGTCCGAATATCCTACACCCGATCACCCTTGGCTTCCAGATTCATTAGGATGGCTAAATAATCTTGGCATCCATCAAGCATCGTCTTCTCGATTTAAGTAGCTAAAACAACATTGGACAAGAATTTTACATTTTCGCCAACCACCATCACTTCGTAATCATCGGCCAACCTTAAGGAAATCCTTCTAGATTTACAATCCACAACTGCCTTGTGCTCACTCAACAAGTCCATACCCAAGTTAACGTCAAAACCATGGAATGACAACTCCATCAGATCCATGGCAAACTCATGACCTTGCACTACCAAAGGACAACGCCTATACAACCTTCTAGTTGTAACCGTCTCCCCAAAAGAACTAGTCACTAATATGCCAACATCCAAGATCTCAACAAGAACATTCAACAATGATGCATGCTCACTTAAGATGTATGAATAAGTGGACCCCGAATCAATCAAAGAAAACAATGACAAAGATTACAAGGTGAAGGTACCTAGGATTACATCAGTGTCATTGCGACCCACACGATGAGCATATACCCATGCCAGTCCATCATTCTCTGGTCGCACAACAACCGTATGAGCCATAACTCTTTGACCATCCTCGCGTCTTCGAAAACTACCCCTACCACGGCCTCAGCCTCTAGCAGGTGCAGTAGCCTGTACCGGTGCATCTCTCACTGCACGAGGACAACCACGCTTCATATGATCAGGAGATCCATATACCCAACAAAACCTGATGTTTCCCCAGTATGTACCGTGTGACATCGACCACAACGTTTACACTCAGCTAGAATATGCACACCCTAATTACCATGGCCACCATCGCCACGCTTAAACTTTGGCTTAAACCTCTTGTCCCACGACCTCTTATTTTGCTTCCCAGAATAACCCGAATCGGCCACCCTTTTACCAAAACTCTTATTTGCTGCTGACAAGGACGCAACCAAGGACTGCTAAATATCCTTCGCATGGTTAACAAGCACATCAAAATCCGTGCAATCTGCCGCCAAAAGATATGTCTTGATATCTTTCACAAGACCATAGCGGAATCGGTTGCACCTCTAATGATCATTCAGAACCAACTCTGAAACATACTGACTCAGGCGAACAAACTTTACCTCATACTCAACCACAGACATGTCGCCTTGCTCCAAGGCCATGAACTCACGTTTCCTGGCATCCCGATAGTGAGGACCAAGATACTTCTTCTTGAAAGCTCTCTTAAAGAACTCCCAAGTAACGTCCGCTTTTATAACATTAGCAATCTTGGTTACCCACCAATGATACACATCACCATGCAACAAAGACACAATACGACCCAGCTTGTGCTCATCATTACACCCCATCTGGTTCATAATACGAATCGAACTCTCAATCCAACCCTCGGCTACCTCAGGGCTCAATCCTCTAAACTCCACACCTCCTAGACTATGGAGACGCTCTAATGGTAAACCTTGATTAACCACAATCGCAGGTGTCGGTGCCTGCACATGCACTCCAGCCATCGCAGCTTGAAAAGCTCCCATTATGGCCTGACCTAACAGAGTCAAATCACCAAAAACTAGCACTTGATGAGCCTGGGGTACACCATAAGCCCCAACATCAACAGGAGGAACCATCATAGGAGGAGGAGGTAAAACATTAGGGAGATTCCCTTTCTCAGCATTATTTTGCCCAATCTCGGCATTACTAGCCATCGACCGAGACTCACGTCGAGTCATGCTAACAAAAGCATCAAAACACATTAAAGTCAGGCTAACATAAGGCAAAGGATCCAAGACAACCTCATAAAACATTTTAAACCCTCGGTAATAGACAATGTGTTCCCATTTCATATCCCAACATGACGAAATACAATCACCGTACATATACGCAATCACCGTGCATATCACACAATAGCAGTCAATCAAACAACAAAATCCCAACCTTTTTGTAACCTAGCTCTGATACCAACAAATGTAACCCCCTCGACCCAGCCTAGACGCCTGACCGAACCGAGAGAGCTACATTAGGTTTGCCGAAGCAACCCGACGGAAAATTACAAAAACCGGTCTATTTTTATTCTTTTTATATTGTCTAGATGCATATTATTAACCCTAAGTGTTCATGATTGCATAAGATGAAATTAAAAAAGAAACGGACCAAGAAATGGCAACCAATTGTGTAACGTACAAAATAGGACCAAAATGTAAAACTAATAAATTACAAGGCCAAAGGTGAAATTAGGGTTACTAAACCATAATTAGTCAGATTACATGCCTAAATGTCAATTTACAACTCAATCCAACCATTCAAACTCATTTAATTGATCAAATAAGGTATAGGGACTAATTCGAAAGAAATCAAAACTGAGCTTTCATGACATTAACTAACCTAACTGCCATCTGTATCAATACACTAGCACTCGTATCGATACGATATTGCAGTCACATTTTGGTACACAATGTACCATACTGGTACACCACATTGAATGCAAAATCCCATTTAATTTTTTTGTACACCCCGTATCGATACGGTAGACTTGCATTTCGATACGCAAGCTTGGTTCAAAAAGCAAATTCTAGTAGCATCAAACCGTACCAAAACACCCATACCGACACGATTTACCCAAAAATACCTCGCCGTACTGATACGGTCCCCCGTGTATCGGTACGCCTGGCCTTTAATGTCATTTCTAGCTGGTCTTTCACTCAAATCTAGATGCATTTAGGTCCTAGCAACTTGCATACATGTATACAAACATCCAGCTACATATATTCTAACCTTTGCACCTAGATTTAGCAACCATAACAATTTCATGCTTCCAAAAGATTTCCTCTATAGGCATGCTCCCTAAAGCTTCCACCAACATACTAAAATATTCAATAGGATACTTCCCATCACAAGCAACATACCAACACATCTTTAATTCCATACTCAACATGTTGAGCACATCAAAACATGCTAATCGATCCAAGCGATCTAGATGCATACCTAGGCATTTACCAAGCATCAACTAAAAGCAAAACCATTAACATGCTTAACAACATCGACCAACTCCAAAATCACAGCATTACACATGCTCAAAAACTAGGGAATAACAAAATTACAAATCCCAAAATCCATGGCGAACACATTACCTTATTAACTGGAAACTAAAACCGAGTTCATACTCAAAGCAGTCTTGTCCTTGGATCACTTTAACTTTGCCTTTGCTGTCTCAACTCTTAATGCATTGCATCATTAGGAAAAAGAGAGCGTAAGCACACATGCTTAGTGAGGATGCTCATAAAGCAATGATGCAATTAAAACCTTTGAAAACTAAACACTTGTTTCCAAACCATGCTTACAATCCTAAGCACTTACATAGTTTCCAACCCAAAACATATATATCAACATTGTGTAAAAACCGTTATAATCCACATGCTTTAATTCCCAAAGCACCCAAATAACACATGATTAACTTCCAAAGCATTATAAAATAGGTTCGACACATGAACTAACATATATTGGCAATTATAGTGACCTCGAGTAAACAATCCTCTACCCTTGGATGAACAATCCTCCATCCTTACATCGGATACACGGATAACTCATGATGGACAATCCTCCACCATTCTCATACCATGCCAATCCACATGATATCTCAAACCTTGCCAATCCGCAAGATTTACTCACACTTAGGTTAGCCAATTCGCATAACCACTAGTGGAAACCCAACAGTCCGAGTAGCTTATTCGCTATACCTCAAGGTCCCATGGACACGATCAATTTTACACATATATTTTAGTGCATTTCATCCTATGGCATGACAACTATATCCGAATGTTTTCTCATCATGTCACATAGCCAATATATCATTTACAAAACCATTTACTCACTCTTTTACAATGCATTAACAAAAACCACATATGCAACCCACATTGCCAAAGCAATACCCCATTCCTAATCTAGAATGAAAACCAATGCTCGCTAACACTTTTTATACTTTTAACCATTGCATATGTATTCAAAACCATGCATTTACAGTAGTAAATCAATCCATGTTTAAAACCATACATGTAAACAAGCATGCTCATATCCAATTCGATATTCAAGAGCAAAATGAGGGAAACTTACTTCCGAGCTTAGGTAAGTGTATGAAGCTTAACCTAAACTCCCAACATCATTTGGAAACCTTTAGAAAGCCTTTAAAGCCAGTTTCCACTCACCAATACACCTCGCCTTGCTCGCCAACGCGAATCAAGCTCCCGGCAAGTAACAATCAACATCAAGCTTCATCGCCATGATTATCCCCTGTTTTAACCACATACAACTAAAGGATAAATGCATCATTATGCATTCAAACCATTTCCTACAAGCAATTACCCGCGACTCTCAAGTTGCCCACTCAAAAGCCATCTGAAACTTATCAAAACATCCTCAAACACTTCCAAAACTCAACCCAGCCATACTATAACGATTCAATACATCAAACTTCATCAATTAACATCTAAAAACCCTTATATAACATCCTTTTACTTCCAACAATGAATAACCTCCAAAAACATCACATAAACCCTTAACTAACAACCTTAACTATTAGAGATTCAACAAATTTTAGGATTCCATTATTAAAACAACTTATCCACATTATAATATATCCAAAATAAGATTATAATCAATCATCAACACTGGAAAAATAGATCCAATTTGAAAATCACAAGATTCATTAAACCTCTACTAAGCAAAATTCCATAATTAATCAATTAAAACCCATTAGAAAACATATATAAAGAGTCAAGAAATTGGGAATTTTAGTAAAGAACCTTTCATTAGAGGAGAAGAACAAACCTTACCTCCAATGAATGAGTTTCCCCTTAATTGGATGTTTCCTCTTGAAAAACAAAGAGATTAAATAAGATTTTTGGAAAAAAAGTTGAAGAATCATTTAACAAATCAAAGAGTTAAGAAGTCAAGATCATTACCTTAAATCTTTGATGAGAAAAAGAGTGTTTGGCTGAGAATATTTTGAGAGAAAATATGAGACAAAGAAAGTTACGTCAAATTGTGATTTGGAAAAATAACTACCTTTCTAACTAAATCCTTTTAAACCCCTTAATTAAAACTCTTTTAAAAATAATCCTAATTAAGAGAAATCTCAGATTTGACCAAATAGTAAAATAGCTCCTTAAAGATTCAAAGTTTTGACTCTTTACAAAATAGTCACCTTTAAAAATAATTTTCAAAAGTTGTATTTTGGTCACTAGCCAAAATGTCACTCTTACAAAGCCCATTTTCAAAAATTTCTTTCACCCATATTTTTAATATATTAAAATATGATTTTTAACCATTTTCCATATTTTTATCTTTTAGAAAAATATTTACTTCTAAATCTGACTCAAATCTCTAACCTGGTCCACCGAACCGCCAACTAGCCTTAAAACTACTATGCCCAAAATCAAGGTGTTACAGTCTAGATAAGACACAAAAGGAATAGTGTTGAGCATGGATAGTATGTTCAGAATACCTTTGCTCGAACATCTGAGTGTGGGAGATGTGGCATGCGTCATTTTGGGAAGTTTTAGGGTGCCCTTGGAACTTGTTGGTGTTGTGGTTCATGAGATCACATATGGCATGTGTGTCTATAGTTAGCTAGGGAAATTCAAGCTCCTACACCTGCTGTTGTGCCACAGAGAGGTCGTGGGCTCGGTCGTAAACATTTTTAGTCTAGAGAGGATGGACAAAGGATAATTGCTCACACTATAGCGGTTCAACCTGAGGGTGGTGGACCACAGATGGTTTTCACGCATCGTGTGTTCAGGAACGATTCTAATGTGATTGTAGGTACATTTACTTTGCAGTCCATATATTTGCTTTCCTTAATAGATTATGGTTCTGCACATTCATACATCATGCACGAACATGCTTGCTTGCTTGATATACATGTAGAGGAGTTAGATGTTGGTATGTGGGTAACCAGTTCCTTAGGTGAGACAGTAATAGCTAGGAGGTTGTATAGGAGGAGTCTGTTAATGGTTCAAGGGCACGTGGTTGTAGTTAACCTGATGAAGTTTTTGTTTCACAAATTTGATGTGATCTTGGGGATGGATTGGTTGTCAAAACATAGGGTTGTAGTTGATTTTGAGACAAAGCCAGTTTCGCTAAAACTTGCTGAGGATTATAAAGTGATGGTTGTGGGCGAAAATGTCAAATTCTTGTCCAATGTTGTTTCGACTTTGGAAGCTCAAAAGTTTTTGGAATCTGGGGGCCAAGCATACCTAAATTATGTTATGAACCCAAATATGAAGGAAGCGCATGCCCAGGATATTCGCACTGTTTGCAATTTTCCAGTAGTGTTTCCAGAAGAGTTGCCAGGTTTACTGTCGAATAGGGAGGTAGAGTTTTGCTTTGAGACGTACACGAATACAACTCTAGTGTCAATTGCACTGTATCGTATGGCACAGAATGAATTGAAGGATTTGAAGATGTAGCATTAGGAGTTGTTGGACTGTGGTTGCATTCAGCCTAGTATGTCACCATGAGGAGCACCGGTGTTGTTTGTTAAAAAGAAAAATGGCATGATGAGAATGTACATTGATTATCATAACTAAACAAGTTGTCGATTAAGAATAAGTATCCTTTGCCAAGGATTAATGATCTGTTTCATCAATTTTGGGTAGCTATAGTGTTTTCCAAGATCGATTTGAGGTTTGGATACAATCAGTTGAAGGTGAAGGATAAGGACGTGTCAAAGAAGATCACGACCGACACCTATGGATTGTGTTGCAAGTTCTGTTAGATAATAAGCTTTATGCCAAGTTGAGTAAGTGTGAGTTTTTTATCAAGCAAGTGGTTTTTCTTGGTCATGTTGTTTCGGCTGACGGTATTTGCGTGGATCCGTAAAAAAATGAAGCTATTGTGAATTGAAAGCAACCAAAGTCAGTGTCAGAAGTTCGTCGTTTCTTGGGGTTGTTAGGATATTATTGCTGCCTTGTGGATGGTTTCTCGAGGATTGCTGCTCCTTTGACGAATTTGTTGTAAAAGGATGTAAGTTTTGAGTGGACAGAGAGTAGACAACAAGATTTTGATAAATTTAAGGAAGCTTTGACGCAAGCTCCAATCTTGATTCAACCTGAGTTAGGGAAAGAGTTTGTGGTTTATAGCAATGTATCCTACGTTGGTTTGGGATGTGTATTGTTGCAAGAATGAAGGGTTGTGGCTTATGCATATAGACGATTGAAGGTGCACGAGCGCAACTATCCTATGCACGATATTGAGCTTGCTGTTGTGATGTTTGCATTGAAGATTTGGCAACATTATCTTTATGGTGAGAAGTGTATTGTGTACACAGATCACGAGAGTCTAAAATATTTGATGTCACAGAAGGAGCTGAATCTTAGACAATAGAGATGGTTGGAGTTGCTTAAAGATTATGATTTGACGATAGGGTATCATCCTAGAAAGGCTAATGTTGTAGCTGACACCTTGAGTAGGAAGGTGCCGGTTAAGTTGAGGGCAATGTTTGCTTAGTTGAGTGTAACGCGAAATGGTGGTTTGCTGGCTAGCTTGCAAGTGAAGCCATCGTTGTTGTAGTTAATCAAGGAGAAGCAACCATATGATAATTATTTGGTACTGCATGTCAACGACATAAAGGATGGAAATCAAATGGATTTATATTTTAGTGACGAAGGAGTTTTGTGTTTCAAGAGTCGAGTGGTTGTGCCGAAGGATGAGGAGTTAAGGTGCACTATCTTGACGGAGGCATATTTGAGTCCTTTTCCTATGCATCCGGGGAGTACAAAGATGTATCAAGAATTGAAAAAAGAGTATTTCTGGATTAGTTTGAAGAAGGATATCGCGGATTTTGTTGCTCGATGTATGGATTATCAGCGTGTTAAAGCAGAGCATCAGTTTCCTTCTGGGTTGTTGCAACCGTTAAAGATTCTAGAATGGAAGTGAAAGAGAATTGCCATGGATTTCGAGTCCGGTTTTCCATTGACGCCATCAAAGAAGAATTATGTGCGGGTGATTGCGGATAGGTTTATGAAGTGTGCACTTTTCTGGTTGTGCATACAACGTATACTTTGGATAAGTTGGCGGAGTTGTATATTGCTGAGGTTGTAAGGTTGCACAGAGTGCCTAAGTCTATAGTATCGGATAGAGATCTGTGTTTTATAGCAAGGTTTTGAAAGTGTTTTCATAGGGCTTTGGGTACGCGGCTGAATTTTAGTACTTCGTATCATCCTCAAACGGATGGTCAATCTGAATGCATTATCCATGTTTTGGAGTATATGTTGCGGTGTTGCATCATTGATTTCCAAAGGACATGGGAGAAGCAGTTACCTTTGGTGGAGTTTGCCTAGAACAATAGTTATTAGGCAAGTATCCAAATGGCACCGTCTAAAGCATTGTATGGTAGAAGGTGTAGCACGCCACTTTGTTGGGAAGAGGCTGAAGAGAAGTATGTTTCCTTGCTTAATGTATTGATGGATACCAATGAGAAAGTGAAGCTTATTGGTGATAGGTTGAAGGCAGATTCAGATCGGCAAAAGTCATATGCTAACTTGAAGTATATGAAGATTGATTTTTCGGTTGGGGATCGAGTGTTCCTTAAGGTTTCGCCTTGGAAGAAGGTGATGAGGCTTGGACGAAAGGGCAAGTTAAGCCCTAGGTTTATTAGGCCTTATGAATTGTTGGAGCATGTTGGTCCAGTTACTTCAAAGTTCAGGTTGCCTGTGGAGTTGGAGAAGATACATGATGTTTCCATGCATCGATGCTCAGGAGGTATAGGTCGAGTACTTCGCATATGATTTCGG
Source organism: Hibiscus mutabilis (assembly GCA_019671005.1). Taxonomy (NCBI): domain Eukaryota; kingdom Viridiplantae; phylum Streptophyta; class Magnoliopsida; order Malvales; family Malvaceae; genus Hibiscus; species Hibiscus mutabilis. The sequence goes on along the minus strand of CM033723.1, from coordinate 7,526,224 downwards.
TTGAGGAGATTGAGTTGAATCTGGATTTAACCTATAATGAGGAGCCTATGAGAATTCTAGATTCAAGAAGCAAGGTTCTTCGTGGAAAGACTATAGGGTTGGTGAAGGTATTATGGCGACATCGTGGTGTCGTGGAAGCCACCTGGAAAGCAATGAGGACATGTTGAACCAGTTTCCTTACCTTTTTCCGCTAGGTAAATTTTGAGGTTGAAATTTCTTAAGAGGGGAGAGTTGTAGCGCCCTGAATTTGGTCATAGGTGTTAGGCGGATCGATTAGACGATTCAGGGGAATCGAGTTAGGCAATTCGAGTTAGTTTCAGGAATTAAATCTTATAAAATTATTTTTGAATAAAATAAAATATGAAAAAATGCTAGAAAATACTTAATTAACATTTTAAGTATTTTTTAAATTCAATTTGAAGGAATTAAATCTGATTTTGGGACATTTAGGTCTGGTGATTAAAATGAAAAGTTTTCAAAACTGTTTTTGGTGACTAAATTGTAAAGGGTCAAAACTTACAATCTTTAAGGAGCTAATTAATCAAAATTTTCCATCAGACTTTTCCCTTAATTTAGACTATTTTAAGAAGGTTTTATTGGTTTTGATATTAAAATAAAATAGAATTAATAAAAAGGATTTTAATTACACAATTCATTTTCTCGCGTAACTAATTTTGCTCTCAACTTTCTCTACAGCCAAACTATCAACTCTTTTCCAAAATTCTCAGGAATCAATCTCTTTTGATTTCCTACTTGATTCCGTTGATTCCTACAACAAAATCTATTTGATTTCTTGAGGCTTTCATCCAATCTTTTCCAAATAAGGGGGAAATTAGCAATTAGATGTGATTTTTGTTTCTCTCCTCTAATTAAAGGTTCTTTAATGAAATTCTCAAGTTCTTGATCCTTTACAACTATTTATGTTATGGGATTATGATTAAAATATGAATATGATGATTAAATTGAGTTTTGATGTGAAAATTTGATAAACACTGTTTTGGATATGTTTTGTATTGAATCTAATTGATTTAGATCTCTTATAAGATGTGTTTTAATGTTGTTAGAAGAGATTAATTAAAGAAATCCCGAAACTATGTGAATTCCTAATTTTCTAGGTTGTAAATAGTTAGATTTTGAAGTGATCTTGGTGTTGGAAGGTTGCTGGAGGTATAAGGACGTTATAAAGATGTTTTTGGATGTTAATTGATGTTGTTAAGATGTTAAAATCAGTAGGTTTTGGCTGGGCTTTGTTTAGATGAGGTTTGGTGAAGATTTCAGATGTTCTAGAGATACGTTTGGTGGTTTTAAGTGAGGCGAAGTTGTGTTTGTTGGTTGATATAAATTAGAGATGCATGGAAGTGCATTAATCCTCTGTTTTTGATTGGGTAAAGTAGGGGAGTTGAATCCTTTATCTTTTGGAGAGGTTGCGGAAGCTTCAGAAGCTTGATTCTCGCAACGACAAGAGAGTTGTAGGTTGTTGGTGAGTGGAAACGTGTTTTACTACTTTTAAAAAGTTTGAAGCTGGTTATTGGTAGCTTAGAATAAGTTTGAAGCACTTATCTAAGCTTGGAAGTAAGTATTGATTGAGCTCTCTCTCATTTTTAGTTTTGTAAAATACAATCCCATGCGCATGTTTATAGATTTGACTACTTGTTGTTATATGCATGTTTTAGAAATGAAAGATGTTGCAAATGATTATACATGATGATATTTGAGCATAGAAAATGATTTAAGAAAGATTTTGAGAATGCTAGAATACATGACATAATGTATTGGAAAATAGTTTGAATTGATGCATATGTAAAACAATAAGTTAATGAGGTTTTTATTGAGTATATTGGCAAGTGGCTGAGATAAATTGTTATCGGATATAGTTGGCTAGCCATAGGGTTTAAAGTGCACTATAATAAGTTGCCTCATGTGTGTCGAAGGGTTAAGAGTGTGCCATGCTCCACCATGAAAACTACAGCGGTCGACCAGTTCTCCCGCTGGTGGATTTATACCTTATAACCATTGAGGGTTGCTCCGGTTCGAGGACATATGTGAAGTGGTCGAAGGAACCACTTGGGAAATCTGTGTATCTTATGTGTTTTATAAAATAGAATGAAATTTGCTTTTGAGTCACTTGATTGCCAATATATGAGATGATGTGTCATGAGAAACGGATTATGTTTTGTATAATATGGTTTATACATGAGATGCTCTTTAAGCTTGCTATTTAGAGATTTTGGCATGTGAATCTTAAATCGAGGGTTATGATTGAAATCCATGATTCATGTGTTGCAAATGATTTAAATGTGCATATTTAAAGAGATTCTAGAAGCATGAGATGATTTTGCCATGAGACTTATACATTTGATTTGAATTAATATGGTTTTAAATACATTGATGAGTTTTTTTTTTGAGATTCCCTCACTAAGCTTATAGCTTACACTCTTATTTCTCATCAATGCAGAGAAATAGACACTTTCTGACAGCTAGTAAGCAAAGGAAGATCCAAGGATTGAAGTATTTTCAAGTATGGTTTTACAAATACATAGAAGTAATAAGAGACAACGTGGCCAAGTTGTATTTGGGAGGTTTATTTTGGATACTCCCTGTTTGTACAAGTTGTGTTTGGTGTTTGGACTTGTATGATGCTTAATATTTGGTTTTGAGGGGTTGGGAAACATTATGCATGCTTGGGAAGAGATCATGCCTATAGGGTTTTGTTTTGATTTGATATGTTGCGTATGATCTCCTACCATGCTTCTATGATTGAGAAAATTATGTTTGAGAGGATGTATGATGATTAGGTGTTGATTGGTGTAAGTTAGATTGAGCCAAAGTGTTATATGTTGGACCAAGAGGTCATTACAGGTTTGTCTGTACTTGTACAGGTCCTCAGGGATCGGTATGCGAGGACATGTCTCAGCTCAACCTAGGAAAAAATTCCTTGGCATTTTGATGCACCGAGGGACTATATTGGTACATGATGCTGTTTTTTGGCTTGGTTTTGGTACACGGGCAACTGTACTGGTACGCCTTTTGGCTACTAGAATTTCCATTTTCAAACATTGCATACCCGTACCGTATACTTAAGGACCATATTGGTACACCCTTGAAACTTGAACTCGTATCGATACGGGGAGCCAATGTACTGATACTAAGTTCGTTAATTCTATTAAAATGCTTTCTAAAATTTGATTTTTTGAAGTTTAGTCCCTGTTTCTTGATCATGCAATTAAATGAGTTTGGATGATTATTTTAAGTTGAAATTTATCCTGTACACATGAAACCTGACTAATTAAGGATTGGTAACTTTAATGTACCCCCTCAACCCAGCCTAGATGCCCGACCGAACCGAGCGAGCTAAATTAGGTATGCCGAAGCAAACCAAAGAAAGATTACGAAATACGGTCCATTTTTTCTTTTTTTCTTGTCTATATGCATATTATTTAACCTAATTGATCATGCTTGCAGCGGATGAAGTTACAAAGAAAACGGACCACAGAAAGGCAACCGATTGCAAACAATACATTTTAGGGACCAAAACATAAAACTGGTATATTACAAGGCCATTAGTGAAATTAGGGTTACCAATCCTCAATTAGTCAGTTTACATGCTGGCATATCAATTCTCAGATCAATCCGACCATCCACGCACACACAATTGCCATAACAAGATTCAAGGACTAAAATGAATAACTTAGAAACTTTCTAACATCCAAATAACTAAATTAACTGCATACCGTACCGGTACACATATAGGTGTTTCGGTACGCCTAACCAATTTATAAAACTCAGATTCCAGTAGCTTAAAATCGTACCGAAACACTCTCCCGCGCATTGAAACGCTAAGCTTGAAAATGTTTTCCATATCAAAACACTTCCTCGCGTATCGAAATGCTGAGCCTGAAATGGCCTAGCTGTATCGGTACGAGAGGACGTGTTACGATACGCCTGGACCTAAAACGTCCACTTTTTCTGGTTTAGCACACCTTATTGGATTCCAAACCACTTAATCATGCTTCAACATTCATACAACATTACCAAGGATTGATCCTAACCATAATATCACAGAACCATCCTTAATTCATGGCAATCATGCTTTTAAGGTAACCTATAGGCATGCTTCCTAAAACTACATTTCCAATTATACCAAAACACTCTTAAGCAACATACCAACATATCTCTAGTATCAATACCAACTTGATAGAATCAACAAAGCATGGCAATCAACCAATGCTAACTAAATACATACCTAAGCAACCACCTAACGTCAACCATAAGCAAAACCATCAACATGCTTATCAACATCAATCAAACTCCAAATCACAGCATTACACATGCTCAAATACCAGGGGAAAACAAAATTAAAAATCCCAAAAACTTGGTGAACACATTGCCTTATTAACCGAAAACATAACCGAGTTCATACTCAAAGTAGTCTTTGTTCTTGGATCACTTTAGACCTTGCCATTGCTGTCCCAAACCTCAATTCTCTGCATCATTAGGGAAAAAGAGAGTGTAAGCACACATGCTTAGTGAGGATGCTCGTAAAATAATGATGCATTTTGTAACCCCCTCTACTCGGCCTAGTCACAATTAGGTTTACCGAAGTAAACTGTGAAGAAGGAACCCGAAGCACGTCCATTTTTTTATCTTGTCTAGATGCACAATTATCACCCTACATGTACATACTGATCACAGGTGAGAACTCGACTCAATCAGGCATTGAATCGACGTCCAATTAGACATAATTACACTTTAGGGACTAAATTGCAATTTTGGGAAACTACAAGGATTTAAGTCATTTTTATGTTACCAACATTTGATTAATCAGATTCCATGCCCACATGTCAAAAATCAGATAAAAAAGATCATCCAATCACATTCAATTGCATCACCAACATTCAGGGACTAAAATGCAAGAAAACAGAGCTTCGGAAGATTCCAAAATAACCAAATTAATTACCATCGTAACGGTACAGACAAGGGTGTTTTGATACGCCTTCACTATTATAAAACCCCAGAATTCTAGTAGCTAAAACCTGTTTCGATACGCCCCCGCATATCGAAACGCCCTTCATGAAAACGTTGTACCGTATCGAAATGCCTTCCCAAGTACCGAAACACTGGCCAAATTTTCCTAGACCCGTACTAAAACAGTTGCCCGTGTACCGGTACACTAAGCATGGAATGGCTTACTCGTACCGAAATGGAACACCCGTACCGGCATGCCTGGACCTAAAATGTCCATTTTTACTAGTTTTAGATGCTTTTGACCAAACCAAAACATCATAACATGCCCCTAACACACATCCAACATATTTCAAAGTCAAACCACAACATTACATCACAGATTCAACATCATTTCATGGCATCTTGCATCAATTGTAAATCTATAGGCATGCAACCTAGAAAACCAAAAAAGTAAAGCATGAAACCTCAAACCATCACCAAAGTCAATCCATAATGGCCATTTACAACTCAAGAGCAGCAAAACAAACTTGCTCGACAGGGAGTTCAACAAAATGTCTCCCAAATAACAACGGAAACCCCCATTGGCCTTATTACTTATAGTCTAGTCTAAAACATACTTTTGGTAACAAGTATTTTTGGTGATCCCTTGCTTCTCGCTGCCTTCCGAGCCTTTAGTTCTTTGCATTGATGGACAAAGAGAGCGTAAGCACACTAGCCTTAGTGAGGAGTGCTCAGAAAAAAGATGCCATCAATGCATTTAAACCATTTCTCAACATCACTACAAAATCTCATTTCAAACCATGTTTAATAACATTTAAAACATTATCATGCCTTGAAGACCATGCACTTAACATCTTTAAAGTCCAGCATAATAAACCATATGCAACATGTATCATTAACCAGCAGCAAATCCCATTGCTAAACCTCAGTTTAAGCCTTCCCATGCATAACAACCATATGCAAAGCTTAAAGAGTAAACATGTATAAATCACATTATACAACATAAACCTTTCAATGATACATCAACAATTATATTGGCTCACAAGTGATCAATAACCAAGTTCCATTTCCCAAAATAGTTCATCGAATCCACAGATTCAAACAAGTGTCCTCGCAGCACTTTAAGCCATCTCAACCGGAATAGCAATACAACCACAATCGTGGTACATTATAACCGGGAAAACTTTCAACCTATAGGGACACCAACCCCAACCTTCGGTTAGATGCTTAATCCACTAACGGGAGTTTACGGTACCATATAACCCCTCTACCGTTAGGGTACTTGGACAGAGTTTACGGTACACGGATCAAACCCCTCAACATCCAAGGCGACTTATTATAGTGCACTATCAATCCTACGGCCGTCCAACTATATTCGATAACAATTTTAAAACCACATCACTTGCCAATATAATTAACCATTTACCATTTACCTCATTATTTTTCCAAGCACTAAACCAAACCGTTTCCAAAGCAACATACCATGCTTTAAACCACAAGTATAAACCATATACTTACATGGATCACTTACCACGTGCAACCATCATTATTTCATGATCAAAAATAGTATTTCACATACTTTAAAACAAGCTTAAACAATAGGTACAATGTAAACCAAAACAAGTGCATAAAACCATTTTGTAAATGAACGACCGAGAGAGAAAACCACTTTATACTTACTCTCGAGCTTAAACCAACGTTTCAAGCTAAGTTTAAACTCCCATAAACCACCTTTAAAACATTCCAAAGCTGGAATTCACGTTCTCACTCACCGATATACGAAACCTCGATTCGCTGACGCAAAATAAAGCGTCTGAAGCCTCCAAAGCTTCCCCGATCACTTATGGATCAACCTCCCCTATTTTAATCACATTGCAACAGAGGATTAATACATCTTAATGCATTTTAAACACTACAACAACAAATCCTCGCGGACTTCCAGAATCCTCTCACAAATACTCAATCACAACAACTAAAATCATCATCTAATCCTTTCCACACACAACCCAGCCACAATCTAACAATATAACACTTCCATAATCATCAATTAACACTTAAAAACAAAATTAATTCATCAAAATACTTCCAGCAACTACACAGCCACCACAACTCCACAAAAACACAAATCTAACCACCTTATCAACTAGGGATTCAAGAGTTTCTGGATTCTATTGTAAAAATCAACTTAACAACAATATAATACATCCAAAATATGTTTAAAAACAATCCTCGACACTGGAAAATAGATCCAATTCGAATCTTTCACTATTTCATCAAATTTACCCAATTAAATCAATTAATTCAATATAAAAACACAAAATCAGATTATAAACCATAAATCAAGGATCAAACACTTGGGAATATAAATAAAGAACCTTTCAATAGAGGTGATCACGGACCTTACCCTTATTGTGTGATTTCTTCCTCAATTGGCTTGTTTAGAGCCAAGAAAACACAAGATTTCAATGAGGTTTTGTAAATCAAAGATAAAGAATCATTTACAAATCAAGAAAACAAGTCTCTCACCTATGCGATTTGATAAAAAATAAAAGTGTTTGGCAGAAATGAGGTGGAGAGAAAAGTTACGTAAATTATCTTTAAAGTGATAACTAACCTTTAATAACCAAATTCCCCATTTAATTAACTTTTTAAAACACATGTTAAAATGATTTAATTGAAGGGAGAATTCACCAGAGAAAACTTGGTAAAATAGCTCCTTAAGGATTCTAAGAATTTTATCCTTTTTCATTTAGTAACCTTTAAAAACAGTTTTCAAAAAATTGCATTTTGGTCACTAGACAAAATGTCACACCTCCAATTCTTATTTTCAAAAATTGATTTCACCAATATTAATCATATATTAAAAGATGATTTTAACCATTTTTCTATATTTTTATCTTACCAAAAAATATACGGTCCCAAATCTGACTCGAATCCCTAACCCGATTCACCATACCGTCTAACATACCACAAAGCCGTTAGGCCCAAAACCAGGGCGTTACATATTTAAAACCCCTTTGAAAACTAAACACTTGTTTTCAAACCATGCTTACGACCAAAGCATTTTCATTGATTCCAAATCAAACATGCATATCGACCATATGCAAAACATTTATAACTCATATGCTTAAATCCCAAAGCATTAAGTCATCCCATGCTTAAATCCCAATGCATTAAATCATATTACCATGCTTAAATCCCAAAGCATTAAAATAAGTTCAACACTTAAGCTTTCATATATTGGCAATAATAGTGACCCATGATAGTCGACCACTATCCTTGATTAGCCGACTGCTTAACTGACCGATAACCTTACATATCGGATACACTGATCTCCCATGATGAACGACCGCCATCAAAAACTATACCATACCGACCGCATGATATAACAACCTTGCCAACCGCAAGATTAACATCAACAAGGGGAACCGACCACCCAACCCAAGTGATAACATCATTGTCTAAGTAGCCGACCGCTATACCTCAAGGACCTCTACCCACAATCGATTTTAAACATATTATAGTGCACTTTATCCTATGGCTAGCCAACTATATCCGATTGTTTCTCACCTTGTCCCATAGCTAATATATCATTTCCAAAACCATTTACTCACTATTTTACAATGCATTATAAAAAAATCACCACATATACAAGCCACATTGCCAAAGCAATACCACATTCCCAACCTGAATGAAAGCCAATGTTCACTAACATTTCATATACTTTAAAATCACTGTATATGTACTCAAAATCATGCATTTACAGCAAATAAAACAAACCATGTTTACAACCAAAAATGAACTACAAATGCTCATATTCGAACTGATATTAAAGAGCAAAAGAGGGAAACTTACTCTCAAGCTTAGGTAAGTGTTTCACGCTTAACCTAAACTCCCAAACACACTTTCAAACCCTTGAAAGACTTTTAAAACAGTTTCCACTCACCAATTACAACTCGCCAATGCAAATCGAGCTCCCGACAAGCAACAATCCACCTCAAGCTACTTCGCCTTGATTATCCCCTATTTTGGCCACACAAAACCAAAGGAAACGCGCATCAAAATGCATCCAACCCACTGCCTCAAAGCAATTACCCACAACTCACAAGTTGCCCACTCAAAAACTATTTGAAACTTATCGAAATCAACCTCAAACACATTCCACACTTAACCCAGCCACAATTAAATGATTCGATACATCAATCCTCAACAATTAACATCAAAAAACACATTAACAACATCCTTTTACTTCCAACAATGATTAAACTCCATTAACATCACAAAAACCCTTAACTAACAACCTTTAACCTTAGATATTCAACTAGTTTCGGGATGACAATGTTAAAACCAAGCTATTAACATTAATAAACATCAAAATCATGATCTAATCTGAACAAGAACCCAACACAATATATTCAATTTGAAAATCTTATAATTTCATCAATCAAAACACAATTAAATCATTTTTCCTTAATTAAACTATCAAAACACATTAGAAAACAATTATAAAGGATCAATAACTTGGGAATTTCAGTAAAGAACCTTTCATTAGAGGAGAAGAATGAATCCTTACCTCCAATGATGATTTCTCCCCCTAAATCGCTTGGTAAAACATGAAAATCAAGATAGTAATAATAAGTATTTGATAGAAAAGCTTTAATAAATAAATTAGAAATCAAAACTCTTTGAAATCTTTATTTTTACCTGAAGAAATTGAAGTTGGAAAGGTGTTTGGCTGGAGAGAATTTGCGAGAAAGAATTTATAAATTTTGTTACGTGAATTTTTATTAAAAGCTTAATTATAATTTTTAATCCTCTCCACTATTTATAGCTTTTAAAATTCATTTAAAAATAGTTAATTACAGGGAGAAATCTAGTGAAAACATTTAGGTAATTAGCTCCTTAAAGATTCAAAGTTTTGATCCTTTTACAAAACAGTCCTAAAAAAGTTTTCAAAGTTTACAATTTGGTCACTAGTCCAAAATATCCAATTTCCAAAAGTCATTTTCCAAAATTGATTCCACTCCAATCATTAACATATTAATTAATGATTTTAGAACATTTTCCCACATTTTTATCACCTTCAAAAATATTTTAACTGATTTAATCCTGAAACTAACTCGAACCTCTAATACCAGTCCATCGGCCCTTAACACGAACCCCAAAACATCTAGACCTAAAGCCAAGGCGTTACAAATCTCCCCCACTTAAGAAATTTTGTCCTCAAAATTTACCTAGAGGAAACTGCAACGCCCCGATTTTGGGCCTAGCGATTTTAATGAAAGTTAGTCGGTTCGGTGGACCGAGTTAGAGATTCGAGTTAGATTCGGGAGCAAATATTTTTTGAAACATAAATATAATTAATAATGATTTTAGAATATTTTTCCTCAATTTTATCACCTTCAAAAATATTTAAACCAATTAAATCCTAAAACTGACTCGAGTCTCTAATCCAGGTCCATCGGACCCTCTAACCAACCTTTAAAACATATAAGCCCAAAACTGGGGTGTTACAAATTCCTTCAGCCGAAACTCACACTTACTTATTTTGGCATACAATTGATTATCCTTCAAAGCTTGCAACACGATACGCAAATACCGATCATGTTCTTCCTCGGTACGAGAGTACACAAGGATATCATCAATAAGCACCACCACAAACTGGTCAAGGTACTCATGGAACACCCTGTTCATCATATCCATGAAAGCCGTCGGAGCGTTCGTCAAACCAAACAACATCACCAAGAACTCATAATGCATCTACCTTGTACGAAAAAGTAGTCTTATGCACATCTACATCTTTAACCTTCAACTGATAATACCATGATCTTAAATCAATCTTCAAAAACACTACTGCCCCACGAAACTGATCGAACATATCATTAATCCTCGGTAATGGATATTTAATCTTCACCGTCAACTTATTCAACTGACGATAATCAACGCACATGCGCATCGTACCATCCTTCTTTTTCGCAAAGAGCATTGGAGAACCCCCAAGGCAAAACACTCGGTCGAATAAACCCATGATCCAACAACTCCTGAAGCTGATTCTTCAACTCATTCAATTCTTTTGGTGCAATCTGGTAGAGAGCAATGGACATTGGATTCCACCTCTCTATCTAGAGGTAAACCCGACAACTCCTAAGGAAAAACTTTTGGATAATCACAAACAACCCGAATGTCCTGCACTCAAACACCATTGGCCTCTGGATTCATCAAGATAGCCAAATATGCTTGGCAGCCACCAAACATCATCTTCTCCGCTTTAGTAGTTGAAATAACTTTGGACAAGAATTTCACATTCTCACCAACCACCACAACTTCATAATTATCGGCTAACCTCAAAGAAATCCTTTTGGATTCGCAATCCACCACCGCCTTGTGCTCACTCAACCAATCCATAGCCTATGTAACTCCCCAGTTTTTGGGCCTAGCAATTTTGGGGGTTATTAGATGGTCTGATGGATCGGGTTAGAGATTCGAGTTAGATCGGGCTAATATATTTTTCGGTAAGATAAAAATATGGAAAATGGTTAAAAATTTAATATATAATGATTTTTTGTGGAATCAATTTTGGAAAATGAGTTCTGGAAGTCAGACATTTCGGCTAGTGACCAAAATGCAAGTTTTGAAAATTGCGATTTTCTATTGACTTAAATGAAAAGGGTCAAATTCTTAAAATCTTTAAGGAGCTATTTTACCAATTTGTTTTTGATGGTTTCTCCCTTCACTAGACTTATTTTAGCATGTGTTTTATTATTCAATTAAAAGAGATTTTTGGTTAAAAGGTGGTTATTGGTTTTGGAAAATAAATCAAGTTATTTTTCTCTCACTTTTCTCTTCATTATCTCCTCATCCAAATACTCAAGTTTTCATCAAATTCCAGAGGTGAGATGGTTTATAACTTGATTTTATTGTTCCAAACTGTTTAACTAAGATTGTTTATACAAAATCATACATTAATCTTGTGTTTCTTAGCTTTTATCAAATCAATTGAGGGAGAAACTTCACAATAGGGGTAAGGTCCCAGATCACCTTTATTGTATGGTTCTTTACTGAAATTCCCAACCATTTGGTCCTTGATTTTGTGTTTCTAATCTGATTTTAATGATTTTTCATTGATTAATTGAGTTAATTGGGGGAAATGAGTTGATTCACAGATTGAATCTATTTTCTAGTAATTAACGATGATTTAATTCAAATTGTGGATGTTTTATATGTTGATAAGTTATTTTTGTCAATGGAATCTCGAAACTCTTGAGTCTCTAATTGTTTAGGTTGCTAGATTTGTGCTCTTGGGGTGTTTTGGTGATTGCATGAATGCAGGGGGTGTTAGGTTGTTTTGATTATGTTTTTAGGTGTTGATTGTTGATAAAAGTGGTGTTAGATTGTTAGGTTGTGGCTGGGTTGTGTTTGAGAAGGTTTTGGTGATGATTTCGGTTGTTGCGGATGGGTAATCTTGAGAGGATTGTGGAAATCTGAAAGGATTTGTTAGTGCAGTGTCTTGAATACATTGAGATGCATTAATCCTCTATTGTACTGTGGTCAAAGCAGGGGAAGTTGATTCAGAAGTGATTGGCAAAGCGTTGGAGGTTTCAGACACTTGATTTCGCGTCGGTGAATTGAGGCTTCGCGTATTGGTGAGTGAGAATGTGGTTTGATCTGATGTTTCTATTATTGGGAAATTATGGTTATAGTTTAAATGGAATTTGGATGATCAGTCAAGCTCGGAATGCTATGGAAATTTGAAGGCAGTCTTGGGAAGACGCGATGAACATGACATTGAAGTTTTGAGTCATTTTTAATTGATTTAGATTTGATTCGATTCAGTATTTTATATCGGTGGTAAAATGGCAAATTTTTGGAAAAGTTAAATAGCGAGGGGTATTTTGGTCTTTTCACTTAAAGGGGACATGAATGGAATTTTGGATATTGTTACATGGAAAATGAATAGTGGCTGATTGGAATTGAACTAGAATGGCAAACTAGAAATTAAAGATTTAGTTAGAGGCTAAATTGGTAATTTGATAACAAATACGGGAAATTGGTGTTACATTTATTGGTATTAGAGCTATATGTTTAGTCGGTTCTAGATTGGAAATATGATTTATAAGTGTTAAAAAATGTGTGCATGCCACTAGGATATCATAATTACTATCGATGACGCTAGTATGGTTAATATGCTTGCTTACTAACATGAAATGTTATTGTGAGTACAGATGTCAGAGAATATAGGATCGCGTCAGACGACCCATGTAGAGGGTCGAAATGACCTCGAAGTTGGTGAGGGAGCTAGTTTTGCTCAGCCAGTAGTATAGTCTGATGAGAATGTTTCGATTCAGCCTGGAATACCGAAAAAAGGTCAAGGAAATTTCCTACAGACTTTAGATATGATTATTAATCGGCCTCCGTAGATTTCTATTATTAAAGAGTTCCATAATAAAGACAAAAAAGTGTTCTTTAAAGTTGCACCTTGGAAAAAGATGTTACGTTTCAGACATAAAGGAAAGTTAAGTTCGATGTTTATTGATTCTTATGAGGAGGAACCAGTAAAGATTCTTGCTTATGGAATTAAGGAGTTGAGAATTAAGATTATTCTGTTAGTAAAAGTTCTTTAGCGAAATTATAAAGTGGGAAAAACCACTTGGGAAACGAAGAAGTGCATGGAAAAGCAATATTCGCATTTTTTAAAAACAAAGTATGTTTTAAAATTTGAGGATGAATTTTCTTAAGGGGGAGAATTGTAATACCCCAATATTTGGTTAGTGACCAAATCGTAAAGAATTAAAAGTTGGTGGTTTTAGTTCAGTGGCTAAAACGTAAATTTTTAAACTTTAGTGGCTAAAGTGAAAAAGGTTAGTACATGTTAGGGTATGAATTGCCCTATTATGTTTTATTTTGATATGTTATTATTGAATAATGGTGATATATAAATCATTTATCAAATGATAATTTACAAGTCAATTATATGAAATTATTTGCCCAAGTTTATGATAGAGAGTTACAGTATAGTGGTATGCCATTAGAGGTCTAGCAGTCAAGGACTGCAGTATAGCTATACACCAATCTTCGGATCTATATGTTTTCGGCACTTATGTGTCTATATGTTTCCGGCATTTTATGTGTCTATATGTTATCGTCACTTCGGTGACTAGTACTCAAGGAGTACCGACCTTGCATACTTTAGTTTCTCTTTATACAAATTCTTGGGCTAATTATAAAGTAAATGTATATGAAATTCACCATTTCTTATATGTGATTGTTTATAAGTATATGAAAGATTTGATATGATTTTTCTTAATCATGTTTTCATTTATTTCGACTTGTTTTATGATTATTTCTAATGCCTCACTAAGTTTATACTTAGCGTGTGTATTTTACATGTGCACACGTAGGTTAATACGGAGTGGCAGTAAGCAGCATAGCTCGGGTGCAGTTGGGCGAGCAACTATTACTGGTTATCATAGTAGTTATTTTGACATCCTATATAACGTATTATTGGTGGCATGTATAATATTAAATCCTTATGTTTTGTGTAAACTAAACTCTATTAACTTTACATTTTATTATGGTTATGGTTAAAAATATTGACTAGTATTATTTATTAGATGATTTAAAATGGTTTATGAATATTTTAGTAGACTTATTTTTGAAACGGATAAAAACAATCTTGAAATTCTGCTCTAGACAGTGACTTTGAAAAATTGCTATAAATTCCACAGATTGATTTAGATAATGAATCTTATATGTATGAACTGGAAATTGAGTCTACTTTATTTTAAAATAAACGGTGACCAATTTCGATTTATATATCAAAAGATATGAATTTTTATTCGATGCAAGGTCAGAATTTCCAGACAACAGATCTGCACTTTAGTGCATATTTAACGAATTTTCTGCACTTGTGTGCCATGAGTTAAGATCTCTAATTTATATGGATTGATAGCCTAATGAATCTGGTTTACTAGGAATTTTTCCAAATGAAGTTTTGAAGCTTACAAAAATTTATAAGATTTTTAAGAAGAGACAGTGCAAGCTACCAGATTTTTCTAAAATTAGAAAAATGGATTTTTAATTTAATTAAGTAACATCACCGACTCGTGTTTGGCAACAAATACGGGAAAGTGGTGTTACAAGATATTGAATTAACTTGCATAACAAGTAATATAAATAATCTTTGGGGGAAACAAGAGGCTTATAATTAAACATGGTTTTTGTTTAAAGTGTATGGTATGCTTTGTATATGGATTATGGATAAGTATGCCTATATCTAATCGATTGACTAAATTGTATTGATAATCATGCTTATATATATATAGTTTCTTGCTTCGAATATCATGTTTAAGTATGCTTGTTCTCTTGTTTGAATATATTGTTATACCTGATAAATATAATAAATGAAAGGAAAGCATGATTGATTGTTGTTACTTTATGTTACTTTAAACTGCCTCACTAAGTGAAAACTTATATAGTCCTTTCATTATATTCAAGGGTAAAGCTTGGATTGCAAGATAGCTTGGGAGCTTGGCTAGATCACAAGTAATCTAATGTATGTTTTGGTTCACCTTTTTGTTAAGACTACTAGATGGGTGGCAACATGTTTTGTATAAAGCATATAGATGCTTATAGGTCATTTTTGGTATGTAAATAATTGTGAATAGCATGCTATCTTGAAAACGTTTGTATATGGCCTCTATAAGTATTTGGTTATAAGTACACGATGCTTAGTTTATATGATTGTTTGACGTGCATGGATTTATGTGTAGGGAATATGTTTGAGATAGTTAATTATTCGAATAGTCTTGTATAAGGTCGAATCAAGGTTTGATTTGGATAAGTTGGTAGATATCATGACAAGTAAGTAGGTGAATTTCTAAGCAAAAACTAGGGAACTATTCTTGTTGAAATGCTTATTTGCCATAAAGGAGAAATGAGATGTAATAACTTTCGAGATACAACATTTTTTGGTGATCATATGAATAGCATAATACATATTTAAAGGTCTAGTAATTTGCTTGATGATTAGGTTTAAATTTACATCACATTCGAATGCATTGTGTTAATTCTCTAAGTGATGTATTGAATAAGTCTTGTTGTTTAATATGAATGTTGTAGTTTGTTAGATGTTTGATTGCGTCTTGTGTATCAATGAATTAGCATTTTGATTTGGAATGTCATAGCATGTTAATTAGTTAATTTGGAGTCTATTACCTGTCATAATTCCATAAATAATATAGATTATGTTAGCCCATTCTATCATGTCTATCTTTGTTCCTTTCGTTTAAAGAGGTATTCCTCTCTTATTGCTTTGTTTGATGGTCTTTGCTTGTTGGTGATGCTTCTGAACTCAGTATTTAATCTATACTGGTTTATGGGTGTTTAGCTCCTCCAATGAAGGAGGCAGTGTAAGAATGAACCAGGAGCATCGAGAACCTCAAAAGACTGTTGAACCTCAACAGGTTCAACATGAAGCTCCTTCAATCCATCCCTTTCAACGGGAGTGTCTACTTGTATGAAGGAGATGGTTGACCAATTAGCCATCTCTTTAAGGCAAAATCCTCTAATTCCTCCCACTCCTCATGTAGCGGCGATAAAAAGAGCCCTGATTGATAAGCTAGATCAACATCGAGCTTACACGTTTACTGGTGCTAATGATGAAAAGTTGGAAGATGATGAATACTGGTTAGAAGCTACTACTAGGATTCTAACCAAACAATTACAATGTTTAGATGAACATAAACTGAAGTGTGTCATAGCCCTTCTTGCTCATGAGGCACTAAGTTGGTGGGAAACTACAACCCTTACACTCCGACCGATGCTATCACTTGGGAATTCTTTCTTAAAAAATTCTAAAAGAAGTACATAAGTGAACAATACCTTGCTGAGCGTAGAAGACGTTTCTTATAATTGAAACAAGGGGGAACCAATTGAGCAACATGTAAGCTAATTTTGTAATTATTGCAAGTATGGGTCTAAATTTATCAAGAAAGAAGAAGACAAGTGTCGGATGTTTATTGATAGGCTCAATGATGAATTAGGCCCCATGTTTACTGCCTTGGAATTACTGATTTTCAAGAATTGGTGAACCGAGCTGTAGCTACTGAAGCTAAGATGAAGGCAACAGAGAAAAAGAAGGGTAACTACTCCCAAAAAGATAAAAGATCAAGAGACGACAACAAACCCCGTTGGTAGTCCAAAAAGCCAAAGCATCAAGGAGGAAGTTCCTTAAACTACAACTCTTCCCCAAAGAGTAATTTCTTACCAAAGCCTCAAACTGTTGTCACGGATCTAGACTCATTCTAGCAACACCGTGCAACCTTAGGTAACGCGCCTAAGTCAGCCTCTAAACAAAGCCTGAAAGCTTTGTTATTTGCAAAAAAATGAGCAAACAAGAAATGACAAACAATAGAAGCTTGAGTGAGTGAATGCACTACTTTATTACTCAAAGATGAAGTGAAGAAATGAGGAGGGTGAGCCTCTATTTATAGTTGGCCCCCAATACATCCAACAGCTTAGAATGAAATACATCAACGGTTAGGATCTAATACAATCAGGCTAAGAAAGGAAACAAATATACATTCCTTGTTGGGAGGGAACAAATGGCACAAATTGTGGGATTGGATAGAATCTTCAAAGATGATGCTTTCTTTCCATAAATGGCATGATTCTTATCCTTTAGCATTCTCCAAGTGTTGGGCCATCTCAGGTGGGTTGGACAGGCCCAAGAGCTTGTGTAGAGCCTCTTGGTCGGATTGGATCGCACTAATCTCGGTCATAGATTTGTGGCCCATGACCCTCTCCCCCACTGAATATAGCGACGCCCTCGTCTTGTCTTGGGCATGATACTCAGCAATCTTGTCTTGAAATTGCCACAGGTCTTCAACTGCTTCCCAACTCCCTTTGTTGCCGGGAAGTCCCTTCCATTGGATAAAGTACTCCTACCTCGGTCGATGATTCTTTTGTCGAACAATCTGATCTGCTTGGATTTCTCTAACCTCATTCTCATAGGAGACCTTTACTCCTATCGGTGCTCTATGTTACTTGCCACGATCCGGATCTTCTACATCTGCATGGAATGGTTTGAGCATACTCACATGGAAAATAGGATGTACCTTGAGCTTTGTCGATAACTCCAGTTTTTAGGCCACAACACCTACTCGCTTTATGATCTTGAATGGTTCCTCGTATCGATGCATAAGCCCCTTGTGTACTCCTGGTTTCCTCAATACCAAGTGTAGCTTGGCAAGGACAAGGTCACCAACATGAAACTCCTCGTCCCTACGTCTACGATCAGCCCACTTCTTGGTCCATTTTCTCGCCTTGTGTAAACAAGCTCAGGCTAGGTCATAATGCTCTTGCCACGCCTTGGCAATGTGGTATGCTACTGGATTGGGTCCCTCGTAACCAAGCACAATAGTGTTAGGTGTGAGTGGTTGTTATTCGGTCACAATCTCGAAAGGACTTTGATTGGTGGCCTCCGATCGTTGTAAGTTATAGGAAAATTAGGCCACGTCCAGTAGCTTTGGCCAGTCACATTGATTTGCACTTGCATAGTTCCTGAGATAAGTCTCAAAAAATGCATTCACTCGTTCAGTTTGCCCATCGGTTTGGGGATGAACACTTGTAGACATGTTCAGATCTGTCCCTATTAGTTTGAACAACTCAGTCCAAAACTTACTCGTGAAGCGAAGGTTTCGATCACTCACAATGACCCTTGGCTCCCCTCCAGTACTTCACCACGTGCTTGAGGAAAAGTCGAGCGGTGTACTCTTGGCACCCCTCTAATGGTAACGATCCGTTACCAATGCCATCGTGCGGTGTACTCTTGGATGGCCAGCCCACTTGGAATCATGGCATTCCTTCATGAGCTCTTTTTGCAACTTCATGTATTGCGGGACATAGAGGCGTCATCCCTTGGTGTACAATAGGTCATTCTCGAGCCAAAACTGCCTAGTATTGCCCTCTTTCACATAACTGATCAAGAATTAGGTTGTTGGGTCATGAGATAAGCCCTCATTGATTCGTGATAACAGTGATCCTTCGGGTCTACTGATGAACTCCATGTTGCACCTTCGACTTAGTGCATCGGCCACACAATTGGCCTTTCCCAGTTTGTACTCTATTGAAAAGTCAAACTCGGCTAAGAACATTTGACAACGAGCCTGTTTGGGATATAATTTCTTTGGGGTTAGAAAATAACTGTTAGCAACGTTGTTAGTGAATACCTGAAACCTCGAACCCAACAAGTAATGTCTCCAAGTCCGCAAAAAGTGCACAACCTCAGTCATCTCTTTCTCTTAGATGGTATATCACCTCTCTGTCTCATTGAGCTTTCGACTCTCGAAAGCAACAGGGTATCCTTCCTACATAAGCACTCCTCCAATGGCTACATCGAAAGCATAAGTATGAACCTCGAACGACTTGGCATGGTCTGGCAATGGTAGTACGGGCTCATTCACCATGGCTTTCTTGAGTTTCTCAAAGGCCTCTTGACACTCTCGGTTCCAATCCCATGCCTTGTCCTTTTTAGCAACTCAGTTAATGGTGTGGCGATCTTGGAATAGCCTTTGACAAAACATCGATAGTAGTTTGCCCATCCAAGGAATGATCTCAACTTTGTCACCTTGGTTGGCGGCTACCATTCTCCAATAGCCCAAACCTTTTCCCTGTCCATCCAAATCACGCCATCTCCAATGATGTGGCCTAAGAACGACACCTCATTCTGGGTGAAGCAGCACTTTTCCCTCTTAACAAACAACTCTTTCTCTTGAAGTTCCTGAAACACTTGCCTCAAGTGTTCTACATGCTCCTCTAGAGTCTCACTATACACCGCAATGTCATAAAGATAAACAACTACAAAACGATCCAAAAATGGGTGTAGTACCTTGTTCATGAGGGTGCAAAATATAGCTAGAGCGTTGGTGAGGCCAAAGGGCATCACAAGGAACTCATACGAGCCATACCGAGTCACACATACTATCTTTGGCTCATCTTATTCGGCTATCCTCACTTCACAGCACCCCGATCGAAGATCTAACTTGGTGAACCACCTTGGACTCCCAAGTTGACCAAACAGGTCTGCAATGAGGGGGATTGAGTACTTGATCTTCATTGTAAGCTTGTTCAAATCTCGGTAGTCAATGCACATTTGAAGAGAACCATTATGCTTCTTTTGGAACAAAATGGGTGCACCATAAGGGGCTTTACATGGTCTAATGAACCCGGCATCCAAAACCTCTTTTAGTTGTCTTCTCAACTCTTCCAACTCTGGTGGGGCCATTCGATATGGAGCCTTAGCTGGCGGCTCCGCATCAGGGACTAGCTCGATCTTGTGATCCACCTCTTTCTTCTGTTGCAATTGCTTTGGCAATTCGAAAGACATCGTGTCGACGGACTCTTTCAATATCTCCCTCACCTTTATTGGGATCTCTGTCGGCATCAAGGACTCGTTGTATTTCAAGGTGGCCATGTAGGTTGTATTCTCCTTGCGCACAACCCCCTTGGAAAACTGGATGGCAGAAATCATCTTGGCCCCCACTCTAGTCTCTCGGCTTACGGGCACAATGCATTTTTTATGAGGGTCAAGTATGCAAAGACAATCGATAAATCAGGCTAGTAACTCATTAATTTGGTTAGGGAAGTCTAAGCCAATAACACAATCAAAATCATCAAGTGGAATTACCTTGATGTTTTCCTTACTAGACCAACTTCCAAGCTCAATCTTGACCCCTTTTGCCAATCCCACAATTGGTGCTTCCTTGGAATTGACAGTCTTGATCCAGCCACTTGCCTTCTCCACCTGAAGGTCAAGTTTCTTAGTAGCTCTGTCAGATAAGAAAAGTTCTGAGGCACTGGTGTCCACCAATGCGCTCAACTTTTTGCTTGCAACATTGATGTCTACAAACATCAGTCCCTTCTGTTTATAGCCCCTCTTAACATGAATGGAGCTCATAATCGTGCTAAGCTTGGTTGCTACATTCTCGGCCTCCCTTTCCCCTTGGATGGCGTCGACCTTAGCTTTCTGAGGACAATTCCTTATAATATGTGGTCCTTTACAAAAGTAGCACTCTACTTGTCCCTGGGTCTTCTTATTATCCCACGACTTAGACATGTTCTTCCAAGGATTCAGCTGTTTCCCATTTCCACAGGAAGTATTCTCGGACCAGACCTTGGTTGGTTTCTCCATGTCTCCCCAACCATTGTTTCTAAACTTGGGCTTTGGTTTGGTAGACTCTGGCTTCTTGATTTCAAATTCTGTAATGGATTCGGCTGTGGCAATGGCTTTGGAGAGTTCTGTGACTTTCATTCGGTTGAACTCCATCTTGGCTCAACGTTGCAGCCCATTTGTGAAGGCATAAAACCCATCCGATTCGGTCAAGTCCTTGATATGGAGCTTAAGTTCCTTGAATCGCTTGACATAGTCAAGGATTGTGCCATCGTGCTTCAGTTGATGCATCTTTCCTCGGGCTTCTTGTTGAGCTTTCTTTGGGATGAACTAATCCTTGAATTCGAAATCAAATTCCTTCCATGTCTTGATGGGATTTCCTCAGAACATATATGAGTCGAAAGTAAACAGATATTGTGTTTACCTTTGTTGTATCATCCTCGATACACATGAGTCGAAAGTACTGCTCTATGCCCTAAATAAAGTTCTCCACATCTTGGACGGACCTTTCCCCGTTGAACTCCTTTGGTTTTGGAACATCGATCTTAGGCTTGGGCGCAGCTGCATCTACTAGTACTCTGCTCCTCATTGCTTCCTTGTAAATGAGCAACTCACTCTTGAGCTCGCTCATCTCTTCTTTCATAGCTGCCATCTCGACTTCAATGGAATCATCATGTTGGTCCAACTTTGCAAACATCTCATTGATGAGTTCTTACACCGATTCCAAGGCATTTACCTCGAGGGAATCAACTTTCTCATAGTATGACTATGCTTCATCTTAGGCCTCCTTGACCTCCTTCATGGAGTCTTCCAGTATGGTGACCCTCTTCTCTGTCGATGAGATAATGTCCTTAGAGCTTTCTCTTTTCTTTCCAGCAGTAGAACGAGTCTCTCGGTCAGTTGCTGGGACCTTGCTAGCATTCTGTGGTGCCATTTCTTTCGAAACAACTTGCTCTGATACCACTTGTCACGGATCTAGACTCGTTCTAGCAACACTGTGCGACCTTAGGTCTCGACGTGCCTAAGTTAGCCCCTAAACAAAGCCTGAAAGCTTTGTTATTTGTGAAAAAATGAGCAAACAAGAAATGACAAATAAGAGAAGCTTGAGTGAGTGAATGCACTGCTTTATTACTCAAAGATGAAGCGGAGAAATGAGGATAGGTGAGCCTCTATTTATAGTTGGCCCCCAATACATTCAATGACTTAGATTGAAATACATCAACGGTCAGGATCTAATACAATCAGGATAAGAAAGGAAACAAATGCCTAACAAATATACATTCTTTGTTGGGAGGGAATAAATGTCACAAATTGTGGGATTGGGTAGAATCTTCAAAGATGATGTTTTCTTTTCATAAATGACATGATTCTTATCCTTTAGCATTCTCCAAGTGTTGGGCCATCTCAGGTGGGTTAGACAGGCCCAAGAGCTTGTGTAGAGCCTCTTGGGCGGATTGGATCACAATAACCTTGATCATGGATTAGTGGCACGTGACATTGTGGTCAAAAGTTTTGCACCTTCAGTCTCTATTAACAGCACGAGGAATATGGGAAGGGAAGCACACGTTCCTACTTGTAATGTCTGTCAGAAGAATCATGCAGGTCATTGTAGAAGGCAAAGAAATTCCTATTTCTTGTGTGGAGAAACAAATCACTTCATCAAAGATTATCCTCAGAACCTGAATAAGCTTCAGACTCATGTGTCGAAGAATTCAAATTATGTTCAGTCATCAAAAGAAAAGGGGCCGAAACAAGCTCAGTCTGGTAATTATGGAAAGAATCAGGGTCGGGCTTCAAATGCTACTTATCAAGAATCTCGGGCACCATCTCATGTATACCATGTACGAGGCTGAGAAGAGGAAGATTCCCCTGACGTAATTGCAGGTATTATCAAGTTATTTATGCATCATGTCTATGCTTTATTTGATTCGGGATCGACACACCTTTTATATGTTCTTCCTTAATCGAAAAGTTTAACTTGAAGCCTGAACCCATAAATTTTAATTTGATAGCTACCAATCCTTTAGGAGATAAAGTAATTGTTAATAAAGCATGCAAAAATTGCCCCTTGTTTATTCAAGGAATTCCTTTTCTTGCCGATCTTCTAGCTTTACCATTCAATGAGTTTGGCCTTATATTAGGTTTAGATTGGTTGGGAATACATCAGGCTTGGGTAGACTGTGCTACGAAAAGAATTTTCCTTCTCGGGTTAGGAAAAGAATCAATAACCTTGTTAGATAAGAAATCTTCTAAAACAACCTTAGTGTTTGCTGCTATATCTGAGTTAAATGAAAACAAAATCGCCCTTGAATCCATTCTAACGATCTTTGAATTTCCTGATGTATTTCCCAAGGAGCTTCCGGGACTACCACCATCAAGAGAAGTGGAATTTGGAAATTGAAGTTCAACTGAAATCAGCTCCAGATTCCATTACACCTTATCGGATGGCCTCAATTGAACTTAAAGAACTTAAGAGTTAGTTGCAAGATTTACAAGATAAAGGCTTCATTAGGCCGAGTTCTTCTCCTTGGGGAGCCCCAGTTTTGTTTGTAAAGAAGAAAGATGGATCGATAAAGCTTTGCATCGACTACGATAATTGTACCTACTTACCATCAAGAACAAATACCCGTTACTTAGAATTGAATACTTGTTTGATCAGCTGAAAAATGCTATAGTGTTTTCCAAGATTGATTTCTGATCGGGATACTACCAGATGAAAGTTAAAGAGTCTGATATTCTTAAAATTGTATTCAGGACTCGATATGGTCATTACAAATTTCTAGTGATGCCTTTTGGCTTAACGAATGCCCCTGCTGCATTGATGGCCCTTATGAATCGAGTCTTTAAACCATATTTGGATAAGTTTGTAGTAGTCTTTATAGAAGATATCCTTGTTTACTCCAAGAATAAGGATGAACACTCGGAACATCTCTGAATTGTTTTACAAACCCTCGGAGATAACCAACTTTATGCCAAATTCAATAAATGCGAATTTTGGTTGTATGAGGTATATTCCCTTGGACATGTAATATCGCTGAAGGTATTAAAGTCGATCCAAAGAAGATATAGACTATAGTTGATTGGAGACCTTTGAAGAATATTGGCGAGGTTAGAAGCTTTCTTGGATTAGCAGGTTACTACCGAAGATTTGTAAAAGGGTTCTCCATGTTAGCTACCCTTTTAACCAAACTTCTTTGAAAAGATGTACCATTTATTTGGTCGAAAAAACAGCAAAGAAGTTTCGATCAATTAAAACAAGTCCTTACACAAGCTCCATTTTTAACACAACCGGAGTCAAGAAAAGAGTATACAGTCTTTAGTGATGCATCTCATCTCGGTTTGGGATGTGTTCTTATACTAGATGAAAAAGTGGTAGCTTATGCATCCCGACAATTAAAACCTCACGAATAGAATTATTCGAATCATGACCTCGAGCTAGTTGCAGTCATTTTTGCACTAAAGATATGGAGACATTATTTGTTTGGAGAGAAATGTTATCTATTTACAAACCACAAAAGCTTGAAGTATCTTTTAACCCAAAAAGAGTTGAAACTTAAACAAAGAAGATGGATGGAGTTACTCAAGGACTAAGATCAAGTCATCGATTATCACCCAGGAAAAGTGAATGTAGTAGCTGATGCACTCAGCCGCAAACGTTCAATTGGTAAGATCCTAAATAAATCATTTCTTGTCCTTTCATACTCAAAATCTACACCTCGTTATTTAAGTATGTTTCTTTACCCTGTAGCTCCTACTGCAGTCAATGCACATTTTAAATTGCAAAAAGATAAAAAAATTTCTAGATGAGCTTCATGTTCAATTCGATTTTGTAACACCCCGGTTTTGGGCCTAGGGGTTTTGGGATGGTTTAGTCGGTCCGGTGGACCGGAATTAGAGATTCGAGTCGGATTCGGGATTTAAATTGGATTGAATATTTTTATAAAGGATAAAAATTTGGGAAAATAGTCTAAAATATTTATTAATTATATAAATGATTTTGGTGGAAACAAATTCAGAAAAAGAAATTTGAAAATGGGACATTTTGAGTTAGTGACTAAAACACAAAGTTTGCAAAACTATTTTTAGTGACTGTTTTGAAAATGGGTCAAAACTTTGAATCTTTAAGGAGCTAATAATCCAAAAGGGTTTCATCAGATTTCTCCCATTAATTAACTATTTTTAATTAAGTTTTTAAGAGGTATAAATAGTGGAGAGAATTAATTAAACACAATTAAGCTTTTTAAAAGAATTTTACGTGACTAACTTTGTAACTTATTTCTCTCAAATTCTCTCCAGCCAAACACATTTTGTAACACCCCTTCCCATGACCGTATACCAGACACGAGTCGAAAATGTCACTTTTTTTTTAAAATAGTGTTTTAATCAAAAACCGGGGTAATTTAAAAAATTTTGAAAACTTCCCAGTGGTCACCCATCTTGAAATTTCCTTAGCTCAAACACCCTTAACTTTAATCAAATCAAAAATAAAATATTAACTCTAGATCCGATAATAAAACTTTTTTACATAAATAATACAGTCATATTAAGATAAATCATTTTATTAAAAAATGATTCTATTTAATATTATTCGAATCTAGCCTCTTATAGGATATGTCAAATCAGATCATATAATAGTTAAATTGTGAACATACTTATCGTCTATAAAAGATTTATAAAATATTTATTGATCTAGTTAAGGCACTTTAGTAAAATAGACTGGCTTATACAGTACATGTCACTATTAAATATATATATAAAAATACGAATGTCATTATTACCGAAATACTTGTCGATTTTCTTCTATACATAATGATGATGCAAAAGTTGCCATCTACTAATCCCAATCACCCACGTGTATAACATAAATACACGTTGAGTATATCTAAGTGAGGCATAAGATGAGTGACATTTAATACACTAATGCATGATAATTTATAAAACATGATAGTCATTAAATTACATATTCGGTAATGCAGGAACTTCTGTATTGTAAAATCATGTACCTGTACTGTAAAAGCATATACCTGTTTTGAAGTCCTGTTTTCTTACGTTTTGGTCCTTGGATGATGCGGGAATAATTGAATGAGTTTGGTTAGTCGATTGAAGTTGATTCTTGACATTCATGCATGAAATGTGTTATATTAGATGATGGTAACCCAAAATCTGAAGAAGTCCACATATTTTGTTAAAATTGCGATTTGGTCCTTAAGTGCATAAAGGTCCAATTGGATGTTAAATCGATGCTCGATTGGGATGAACTCCCACCTGATGACAGCTTGTACATATAAGATAATAATTTGGCATTTAGACAAGATAAAAGGAAAAAAAATGGATGCGTTTTGGTTTTATCTTTACGGTTTACCTCGGTAAACCTAATGTAGCTTTTTCGGTTCGTTCTTGCGACTAGGTCGGGTCGAGGGGGTTACATTTGGTGGTATCAGAGCTAGGTTATGATTGTTGGGAGTGGGTTATGGTTGGTTTATGCATGTTAGGAAGTTGTTTGATATATATGTAGATTGAATTGAGTTGATTGCTATACAGGGTGATTGATTGTGTGTTATATGCCATGTTGGGGTATGATTTGGGACACATTGCCTTACTACTAATTTTGAAGCTAAGGTCATACATGTCTACGTGAACCCTAACAACTCTATTATTTATTCAAGAACTCCCTTTTAGTCATTGAAACCCTAAGCGTCTAAGCCAGATTAAGTCTAAGTTAACAGCTTAGTCCCAGTATTCACGTGTGTATAACCTAACTCTCTCAATATTAAGCCACATATCGATAGTTAAAAGGATTCTCTCGATAGCTCTTACAATAACTACACATGAAAAATAATGAACAAAATAGATAATGGAAAAGAACTATAGTATTAAAATAAAGTATTCCAAACATAAAATCATGTAAAGCAATAAACCCACAAAAAGTATTTAGCTCATGTTTGAGCCTAAAACATCTATAATAGAATTTAAAAACACATGCAGTGTATCAAGCAAGGGATAGGAAAAGGTTAAGCGCCCTCGATCACCTTCCTCTTAGCTTTCCAACTATTGTCGCAGGTCCCGCACTCCTTGAACCTCTATCCATGGCTTTCGTCATGTGGATACTCTTTTAAAACTTCAAATTTAGTGGTTCTCCCATAATGGAAGACTAAGGACTGTTGTCTAAGATCGAGCTCACTTGAATTGTTGTCCAAGTTTTCTTTATGTAGGTGGAGAAGCTAGGGTTTCGTAACCCTAAAGCGTGCAACCTCATTTAAAAGGATATTTGCTTTCTCGCTATCTCTTAATGTTTCGTGTTTGGTAAAAATTCCACAAGTGGATCAAATTAGATATATTTCCATCTCTTCTGGCCTTGTCAGCTCCACCTGAGAGATCTACTACTCTTCTACTCCAGCCTTCCTTCAGCATCCACCAGGTCTTGCGCATGCACCACAAAAACGCTACCTTCCCATTAAAAGCACTAAAATATATAACATTTTAAGCACATGCAGTGTAACTCCGTAATTACATACAAACTATATGCAAACTACTCTAAATGCAACTAAATGAGCTTTAAAACACGCAAAAGACAAGTAAAAAAGGTATGCAAAATAGGGTATCTACACAGTCATCAAGAAGTAAAAACTATAGCAAAGTAAAATGTGGAAATTTAAAATGTAGAAAATAAAATGTGTAGAAATAAAAAAGGATAAAACTAGATGTTTACACATCTACTAACGTTACCAAAGATTTGTCACGATGAATCGGTGCTCATTTACAGGCTTTCAAGCATTGTCCATTGACTTTGAAGATTGGGCCTTCTTTGAGATCCTTGATCTCTATAGCACCATGTGGATACACCTTGACAACTTGGAATGGGCCGAACCAACGAGACTTCAGCTTGCTCGAGAAAAGCTTCAAATGTGAGTTGTAGAGCATGATTTTTTGGCCTTCAACAAAATGTTGAGGCAACAATTTAACATCATGCCATCTCTTAGTCTTTTCCTTGTATACTTTGGCATTCTCATATGCATCCAAATAATGCTCTTCTAGTCATCCAACTCGAGCAATCTTCTTTCTCCACCTAATTGGCAGTCCATATTGATCTTCTTGATAGCCCAAAAGGCTCTGTGCTCAAGTTCGACCGGTAGGTGACACGCCTTGCCATAGACAAGTCTAAAGGGAGACATGCCCAACGGTGTTTTCAATGTGATCCGATAGGCCCATAAGGTTTCATCCAGTTTCAAGGACCAATCTTTACGTGTAACCCCCTCGACCTGGCCTAGTCGCAAGACCAAACCGAGCAAGCTATATTAGGTTTACCGAAGTAAACCGGGAAGCTGAAACCTAAAACGCAGCCAATTTTTTCTTTTATCTTGTCTATATGCGTTATTACTTTCCTATATGTACATACTGCTCACAGGTGAGGACTCGTCTCAATCGGGCATCGAAACGATATCCAATTGGACTCAACCGCAATTTTGGGACCAAATTGCAATTTCGATTTTATGTTACCATCCTTTAATTAAATATATTCCATGCTTACATGTCAAAAATCAACTTAATACGATCGTCCATGCTCAGTCAATTGGTAAAACAAGACCCAAGGACCAAAGTGAACGAAACTAAAACTACCTTTCCATGACATTAATAGAAAAAAACTGACTCTATATCGATACGCTAAGGCCCGTATCGATATGGTATTGCAAACTCATTTCGGTACGTCGAGCACCGTACCGGTATGCCACTTCGAATACAAAAATCCCATTTAATTTCTTAATACACCATACTGATACGATCATGCAGTGTTTCGATACGTGGGCTCTTTCCAAAAGGTGAATTTCCAGTAGCAATAAAGCGCATCGAAATGCCTATACTCGTACCTAAACACCATGCAAAAAATTGCCTAGCTGTACCGATACGGTCCCCCGCGTATCGGTACGCCTGGGTCTGTAATGTCAAATTTAGCTGGTTTTTCACTCGAATGTAGATGCATTTGGGTCCTAGCAACTTGCATACATGTATACAAACATTCATAAACATATAAACTCACATTCAAACCAAGGTTAAACAACCACATCAAACTCAAGCTCCCAAAGGCCCACTCTAGAGGCATGCTTCCTAACCCACTTTACCAAACATGCCAAAATGCAAATTTAAGTTATTCTCAGCATAAGCAGCATGTCAACACAACCAACTCAGCATAATAGACTTGCTCAAACCATCACAACATGGCAATCAACAAGGAAGCTCTAGATGCATACCTAAGCAACCAATCATCCACAATTATAAGCAAGGGTTAACATCAAACTTAACAACATCAAACCATCCTCAAAATCCAGCATGGAAACGTACTCAAAAACCATAAGGAAGCAGAATTTCAACTCCCAAAAACCATGGTAAACACATTGCCTTATTAACTGGAAACATAAACCGAGTTCATACTCAAACTTGTAACAGTCCTTGGATCACTTAGCCTTGCCTCTTGCTGCCCCGACCCTTAATGTTCTGCATCATTAGGAAAAAGAGAGCGTAAGCACACTTCTTAGTGAGGATGCTCATACAACAATGATGCATTTAAAACCAATTGAAAGCCATATGTTCTTTTCCAAAAACATGCCTACAACCAAAGCATTTTCCATGGTTCCAACCGAATCAAAACATAATAACCTATATGCAACATCATGTACATTCCATGCCTAAATCTCCAAAGCATTACATCATAAACCATGCTTAAATCCCAAAGCATTAACAATTGGTTCAACACATGAACTTTCTCATATATTGGCATTTATAGTGACCCGGATAGACTACCTCTATCCTATACATATCGGATACACGGATCTCTCATACCATGCCTAGTTAAAACGCATGATATTCCAAACCTTGCCTAGTTAAACTGCAAGATTTGACACCCTCACCTAGTTAAACCGCGAGATTCCACCCTTGCCTAGTTAAACCGCAAGTGTACTGACCTTGCCTAGTTAAACTGCATGATCGCCATCAATTTGGGTTTCCTAGTTAAATCGCATGCCCCAAATGAGGTCCCTAACAGTCCGAGTGGCCTTGTTAAACTGCCATACCTCAAGGACCCATGGCCACGATCGATTTTTTTCATATTTTATAGAGCACTTTTAATCCTATGGCATGCCAACTATATCCGATTGTTTTCTCACCATGTTACATAGCCAATATACCATTTACAAACCATTTACTTAATGTTGTACAATGCATTATACAAAACATCACATATGCAAATCTCATTGCGAATGCAATAATACCATTCCCAATCGGAATGAAAACCAATGCTCACTAGCATTTAATATACTTTTAAACCCCTGCATATGTACTAAAAATCATGCATTTCCAGTAAGTAAATCATACCATGTTTATCACCGAAATATGCAAACAACATGCTCATATCCAAGCCGATATTCAAGAGCAAACTAAGGGAAACTTACTTCAGAGCTTAGGTAAGCGTCTAACGCTTACCCTAAACTCCCAACAACCTTTACAAACCTTTGTAAAGCATTTAAAACTAGTTTCCACTCACCGATACGCTTTGCCTTCCTTGCCAACGCGATACAAGCTCCTGGCAAGCAACAAAACAACTTCAAGCTTCATCACCTTGATTATCCCTTGTTTTAAAACATAAAACTAGAGGATAAATGCATCATTATGCATTGAAACCACTACCTCAAAGCAAAACCACGTAACTCTCAGGTTGCCCACTTAGAAACCATTCGAAACAAGCCGAAATCATCATCAAACGTTTTCGATACTTAACCCAACCACAAAACAATGATTCAACCCATCAATCAACATCAATTAACATCCAAAAATCCTTTCCCAACATCCTTTTACTTCCAGCAAAGATTAAACTCGAATATCATCACAAAAGCTCAAATCTAACAACCTAAATAATTAGAGATCCAAGAGTTTCGGGATTCTATTGATAAAAACAACTTATCAACAACATAATACATCCAAAATATGTATTAAATCAATCTTAAACACTTGAAATCAGATCCACTTCCAAAATTACATGTTACATCAATTTTACCCAATTTACTCAATCAAACATTGATAAATCATTAAAATCAGTTTACAATCAATAAATCAAGGATCAAATACTTGGGAATTTCAGTAAAGAACCATACAATAGAGGAGATCATGGACCTTACTCCTATTTTGAGATTTCTCCCTCAATTGGTTTGATAAAAGCTAAGAAAACACAAGATTTAGATGAGATTTTGTAAAAACAATATTAATTAATCAATTACCAATCATAAAAACAAGTTAAAAGACTTCTCACCTCTAGATTTTGATGAAAACTTGAGTGTTTGGCTGAGGAGAGAATGAAGAGAAAGAGTTGAGAGAAAAGTTACGTGAATTTGCTTTAAAGAACTTAACTAACTTTTTGACTAAAATCCATTTTTAATTAACTTTCAAACATATGTTAAAATATCTTTAATTAAGTGAGAATTCATCAGAAAAAACTTGGTAAAATAGCTCCTTAAATATTCTAAGCATTTGACCCTTTTTCAGTTTAGTCACCTTTAAAAACAATTTTCAAAACTTTCATTTTGGTCACCAGCCAAAATGTCCGATTTCCAACTCTTATTTTCCAAAATTGATTGAACCATTATCCTTAATATAATTAATAATGATTTTAGAATATTTCCCTCCATTTTATCACCTTCAAAAATATTTAAACTAATTAAACCCCGAAACTCTAATACCGGTCCACCAACCTCCGAACCAACCTTTAAAACATCTAAGCCCAGAGCTGGAGGAAACAAATGTGGAAATTGCTCCATCATATCCGCCTTGCTTTCCCAAGTGTCTTCCTCAACACCTCGGTGTCGCCACATGACCATCACAAGCTCAATCGTCTTACCACGAAGAGCTTTGCTGCTGGAATCAAGGATCTCCACCGGTTCCTCATCGTAGGACGAATCCGACCTTAACTCTCTATGCTCCACTGGCATAACATGCGAAGGATCTGACTGATACCTCCGTCACATAGATACATGGAACACATTATGTATTTTCTCCAGCTCGGGAGGCAACCTCAACCGATAAGCCACAGGACCTACATGCTCAATAACCTCGTACGGTCCAATAAACCTCGGACTAAGCTTACCCTTACGTCTGAATCTCATCACCTTTTTCTATGGTGACACTTTCAAGAATACACGATCGCCTACCGCATATTCAATTTCCCTACGCTTCAAATCTGCGTATGACTTCTGCCGATCCACAACTACTTTCAAGCGATCACACACAAGCTTTACCTTTTCATTCGTGTCCTTCAACACATTCGGTAAGGTAACATGCTTTTCCCCTACCTCAGCCCAATATAAGGGCGTATGACACCTCCGGCCATACAACGCCTCATATGGTGCCATCTGTATACTAGCTTGGTAGCTATTGTTATATGCAAACTCAACTAAAGGTAAATGCTTCTCCCAGGTTCCTTGAAACTCGATAATACAACACCTCATCATAATCTCCGAAACCTGGATAACCCGCTCAGACTGCCAATCCATCTGGGGTGATACGCGGTGCTAAAGCTCAACCTCAACCCCAAAGCCTGGTGTAAAATTTCCAAAACCTTGCCATAAACCTTGAATCTCTATCATACACAATGGACTTAGGTACCCCGTGCAAGCGCACAATCTCAGCAATACACAGATTTGCTAGTTTATCCAAAGTATCCATCGTGCGCACTGGCAAGAAATGTGCAGACTTCGTAAACTGATCAATAATCACCAAAATAGAATCCTTTTTAGCTGGTGTCAATGGTAGCCCGTCACAAAGTCCATGGTGATTCTCTCCCATTTCCACTCTAGAATTTTCAGCGGTTGCAACAACCCGAATGGAAACTGATGTTTAGTGACTCGCTGACACACCATACACTTGGAAACAAACTTGGCCACAACTTTTTCAACCCAACCCAGTAGTATGCATCCTTCAACCCACGATACATCTTAACACTGCGAGGATGGATAGCAAAAGGACTAGAGTGTGCCTTAACTCTGGATTATCCGGTACCACTATTCGACCCTTGAAACACAAAACTCTTTCATCATTAAAATGAAAATCCGTCAGATTACCCTTCGACATGTCCTTAACATGCTCAACCAAAGAATCATCATACGGTTGTTTAGCTTTGATCAATTGTGAGGACGTAGGCTTGAATTGCAACTCGGCCCACAAACCACCTTCCCGTGTCACACCCAACTTTTCAAACACAACTCTAAGCTCAACCGCAACCTTACGACTCAATGCATCTGTAACCACATTGGCTTTACCAGGATGATACTCAATTGTCAGGTCGTAATCCTTAAGCAACTCAAACCATCTACGTTGCCTAAGATTCAAATCTTTTTTGAGACATCAAATACTTCAAACTCTTATGGTCCGTGAAAACAACATATTTCTCACCATAGAGTTAATGTCTCCAGATTTTCAAATGAAAAACCACAACCGCAAGCTCCAAATCATGAGTTGGATAGTTTCGCTCATGAACTTTCAACTGCCTCGACGCATAGCTCAGAACCTTACCATCTTGAATTAGTACACAACACAATCCAATGTATAATGCATCGCTATAAACCACAAACTCCTTCCCCGATTTCGGTTGAATCAACACAGGAGCATGTGTCAGAACCTCCTTCAACATCTCAAAACTATGATGCTGGCTCTCCGTCCACACATAAGGAACATTCTTTTGCAACGCTTTGTTAACGGTGCTGAAATACTCGAAAACCCCTGAACAAAACGATGATAATAACCAGCCAACCCAAGAAAACTACGCACCTCAGATACAGATTTAGGTTGCTTCCAATTTAGAATTGCCTTAATTTTCTATAGATCAACATGTATACCCTCCACAGAAACCACAAGCCCAAGGAACATTACTTTCTTAATCCAAAACTCGCACTTACTCAGCTTATCATACAATTGATTATCCTTCAACACTTGCAACATAATTCGCAAATGCCAATCATGTTCCTCCTAGGTGCGCGAGTACACGAGAATATCATCTATGAACACCACAACAAACTGATCAAGATATTCATGGAACACCCTATTCATCATATCCATGAATGCAGCTGGGCATTTGTCAAACCAAAAGGCATGACCAGAAACTCATAATGCCTATACCTCGTACGGAATGGGGTCTTATGCATATCTTCATCCTTAACCTTCAGCTAATAATACCTCGATCTCAAATCTATCTTGGAAAACACTGCTGCCCCACATAATTAATCGGACAAGTCATCAATTCACGACAACGAATACTTGTTCCTCACCGTTAACTTATTTAATTACCGGTAATCGATGCACATACGCATCGTACCATCCTTCTTCTTCAGAAAGAGAACAGGAGCACCCCAAGGAGAAACACTCGGTCGAATGAACCCATGATCCAACAACTCCTGAACCTGTGACTTCTACTCCTTCAATTCCTTCATTGCCATCCTATAAGGAGCAATGGACACCGATGTCGTACCCGCAAACAATTCAATACCAAACTCTACCTCTATATTCGGCGGTAAACCTGACAACTCTTTAGGAAAAACCTCTGAAAAATCACAAACAACCCGAATGTCCTGCACTTGAACACCCTTAGCTTTAGGATTCATCACAATAGCCAAAAGCTTGGCAACCTTCATGCATCATCTTTTCTGCCTGGGTAGCCAAAATAAACATTGGACAAGAACTTTACATTCTCGCCAACCACCACAACTTCATAATTGTCAGCCAACCTCAAAGAAATCCTCTTGGATTCATAATCCACAATCGCCTTGTGCTCACTCAACCAATCCATACCCAAAATGATATCAAAACCATGGAATGGCAACTCCATCAGATCTGCGGTAAACTCATAACCTTGCACAACCAAAGGACACGGCATATACAGCTTTCTAGTAATAACTGTCTCACCAAAAGAACTAGTTACTAACATACCAACATCAAGGATCATAACAGGAACATTCAACAATGATGCATATTCAGTCAAGATGTATGAATGAGTAGACCCCGAATCAATCAAAGATAACAATGACAAGGATTGCAAAGTAAAGGTACCTGCAATGACATATGTGTCATTATGACCCTCACAGTGAGCAAAGACTCGAGTCGGTCCACCACCCTCCGATCTCACTGTTGTGGCATGAGCCAAACCCCTTTGACCATCCTCGCGCCTCTGAAAATTACCCCTGCCACAGCCTCGGCCCTTAGCAGGTGCAACAACCTATGCCAGTGCATCCCTCACAACTCGAGGACAATGACGCTTCAAGTGCTCCGACGATCCACAAATCCAACAACCTCCAGCATTACCCCAGCACATACCCATGTGCCGCCTACTGCATCGCTCACACTCCGCTACAACACGAGCTCCCTAAGCACCTTGGCAAACTCCGCCACCACTCCTGTGATCTAGCCTATGTCTTTTGTCCCTGAACTTCTTATTATGCCTCCCAGAGTAGCTAGAGTCAGCCAGTCTCTTACCAAACTCGCACCCGCAGCCTAAACTGGTGTACCCAAGAACTGCTCGATATCCTTGGCCCAGTTGACCAACACATCAAAATCCATATAATCCGCAACTAGAAGATATGTCTTAATGACCTTAACACGACCATAACGGAACCTGTCACATCTTTGTTGGTCAATAGGAACCAACTCCGGAGCATACTAACTCAGGCGGACAAACTTCACCTCGTATTTAGCAATAGACATGCCACCCTGCGTCAGCGCCATAAACTCACGCTTCTTTATATCCAAATATTGGGTACCAAAGTACTTCCTCTTAAAATCTCTTCGAAAGAACTCCCAAGTAACATCTGCCTCTGGAACGCCAGCAATGGTGGTCACCCACCGATGATATGCATCACCCTGCAATAGAGACACGGTGCACCCCAACTTGCGCTCCTCATTGCATCCCATCTGATTCATGATGCGAATCGTCTTTTCCAGCCATTCCTCGACTGCCTTAGGGCTCAAACCTTGAAATTCTACACCTCCCAAACTCCTTAAATGCTCCAAAGGTAACCCCTGATTTGCCACCATAGCAGTGTTGGTGCTTGAGCCTGCACTCTAGCCATTGCTGCTTGGAAAGCTCCCGTTATTTCCTAAACTAACGAAGTCAAATCACCATATACAGGCACTTGGTGAACCTGGGGTACTTCACCCGCCCCAACGTCAACTGGAGGAACCATTATAGGAGGAGAATGAGGAGGTAAAAAATGAGGGGGAATCTCTTCTATCTCGTTATTCTGCCTACCCCAGCAGTATTAGCCATCGATCGCGTCTCACGTCGAGCCATGCTATAAAAGCATCAAAACACATTAAAGTTAGGCTAGCATCAGGAAAGGATCCAAGACAACTTTAAAATGTATTTTAAAACCTCGGTAATAGGTAATGTGTCCTCAATTCATACCCCAACATGATATTAAACAATCACCGAATATATACACAATCGCCGTGCAACTCAAACAACATCAGTTAATCAAACAACAACCTCCCAACATTTTGCAAATCTGGCTTTGATACCACCAAAATAACTCCCTCGACCAGGCCTAGTTGCAAGATCGAATTGAGCTAGATCCATTAGGTTTACCGAAGTAAAATGGGAAGCTAAAACCTAAAACACGGCCATTTTCTTTTTCTTTTATCTTTTCTAGATGCGTTTTTACTTTCCTATATGTACATACTGCTCACAGGTGAGGACTCATCTCAATCGGGCATCGAAACGATATCCAACTTGACTTAATCGTAATTTCGAGACCAAATTGCAATTTCAACAAAACTCAAGGACTTTACCCAATTTTATGTTACCATCCTTTAATTAAATATATTCCATACTTACATGTCAAAAATCAACTTAATATGACCGTCCATGCTCATTCAATTGGTAAAACAAGACCCAGGAACCAAAATGAAAGAAACCAAAACTGCCTTTCCATGACAGTAACAGAAAATAACTGACTCCATATCGATAAGCTAAGGCCCGTATCGATACGGTATTGCAAACTCGTTTCGGTACGTCGAGCACCGTACCGGTACGCCATTTTGAAAGCAAAAATCCTATTTAATTTCTTAATACACCGTACCAATACAGTCATCTAGTGTTTTCGGTACGAAGGCTCATTCCAAAAAGGTGAATTTCCTGTAGCAATAAACCGTATCGAAATGCCTATACCCGTATCGAAACACCATGCCAAAAGTTGGCTAGCCGTACCAATACGATGCCCTGCGTATCGGTACACCTAGGCCTGTAATGTCAAATTTAGCTAGTTTTTCACTCGAATCTAGATGCATTTGGGTCTTAGCAACTTGCATACATGCATACAAACATTCATAAACATATCAACTCACATTCAAACCAAGGTTAAACAACCATATCATACTCAAGCTCCCAAAGGCCCACTCTAGAGGCATGCTTCCTAACCCACTTTACCAAACATGCCAAAATGCAAATTTAAGTTATTCTCAGCATAAGCAGCATATCAACACAACCTACTCAGCATAATAGACTTGTCAAACCATCACAACATGGAAATCAACAAAAAAGCTCTAGATGCATACCTAAGTAACCAATCATCGACAATTATAAGCAAGGGTTAACATCAAACTTAACAACATCAAACCATCCTCAAAATCCAGCATGGAAACGTACTCAAAAACCAAAAGGAAGCAGAATTTCAACTCCCAAAAACCATGGTAAACATATTGCCTTATTAACCAGAAACATAATCCGAGTTCATACTCAAACTTGTAAATATCATTGGATCACTTAGCCTTGCCTCTTGCTGCCCCGACCCTTAATGTTCTGCATCATTAGGAAAAAGAGAGCGTAAACACACTGGCTTAGTGAAGATGTTCATACAACAATGATGCATTTAAAACCAATTAAAAACCATATGTTTGTTTTCGAAAAACATGCTTACAACCAAAGCATTTTTCCATGATTCCAACCGAATCAAAACATAATAACCTTTATGCAACATCATGTACATTCCACGCTTAAATCTCCAACGCATTACATCATAAACTATGCTTAAATCCCACAGCATTAAAAATTGGTTCAACACACGAACATTCTCATATATTGGCATTTATAGTGACCTAGATAGATTACCTCTATCATATACATATCGGATACACAGATCTTTCATACCATGCCTAGTTAAACCACATGATATCCCAAACCTTGCCTAGATAAACTGCAAGATTTGACATCCTCGCCTAGGTAAACCGTGAGATTCCACCCTTGCCTAGTTAAACCATAAGTGTACCGACCTTGCCTAGTTAAACCGTAAGATCACCATCAATTTGGGTTGCCTAGTTAAACCGCATGCCCCAAATGAGGTCCCTAACAGTCTGAGTGGCCTTGTTAAGCCACCATACCTCAAGGACCTATGGCCACGATCGATTTTGTTCATATTTTATAGTGCACTTTTAATCCTATGGCATGCCAACTATATTTGATTGTTTTCTCACCATGTCACATAACCAATATGCCATTTACAAACCATTTCCTTACCGTTTTACAATGCATTATACAAAACATCACATATGCAAATCTCATTGCCAATGCAATAATACCATTCCCAACCGGAATGAAAACCAATGATCACTAGCATTTAATATACTTTTAATCCCCTGCATATGTACTCAAAATCATGCATTT
This sequence comes from Hibiscus mutabilis, assembly GCA_019671005.1. NCBI lineage: Eukaryota > Viridiplantae > Streptophyta > Magnoliopsida > Malvales > Malvaceae > Hibiscus > Hibiscus mutabilis. The sequence continues at coordinate 7,487,405 of CM033723.1, read as the reverse complement.
CCAATAAGTAAACCGATATTCAATAGCAAAATAAGGGAAACTTACTTCCGAGCACAGGTAAGTGTCTCACACTTACCTTAAACTCCCAACAACCTTTACAAACCTTTGCAGAGCATTTAAAACCAGTTTCCACTCACCGATACGCTTCGCCTTCTTTGCCAATGCAATACAAGCTCTCGACAAGCAACAAAACAACATCAAGCTTTGTCGCCTTGGTTATCCCCTATTTTGAACACATAAACCAGAGGATAAATGCATCATTATGCATTCAAACCACAACCTCAAAGAAAAACCCTACAACTCTCAAGTTGCCCACTTAGAAACCATCCGAAACAAACCGAAATCATCATCAAACGTTTCTGAAACTTAACCCAACCACAAAACAATGATTCAACCCATCAATCAACATTAATTAACATCCAAAAACCCTTTCCAAGCATTCTTTTACTTCCAGCAAAGATTAAACTCGAATATCATCACAAAAACTCAAATCTAACAACCTAAACAATTAGAGATCCAAAGAGTTTATGGATTCTATTGATAAAAACAACTTATCAACAACATAATACATCCAAAATACGTATTAAATCAATCTTAAAAAATGAAAATCAGATCCACTTCCAAAATTACCTTGTTACATCAATTTTACCCAATTTACTCAATCAAACATTGATAAATTATTAAAATCAGTTTACAATCAATAAATCAAGGATCAAATACTTGGGAATTTCAGTAAAGAACCATACAATAGAGGAGATCATGGACCTTACCCCTATTGTGAGATTTCTCCCTCATTGTGTTTGATAAAAGCTAAGAAAACACAAGATTTAGATGAGATTTTGTAAAAACAATATTAATTAATCAATTACCAACCATAAAAACAAGTTAAAAGATTTTTCACCTCTGGATTTTGATGAAAAGTTAAGTGTTTGGCTGAGGAGAGAATGGAGAGAAAAAGTTGAGAGAAAAGTTACGTGAATTTTCTTTAAAGAAATTAACTAACTTTTTAACTAAAATCCCTTTTTAATTAACTTTAAAACACATGTTAAAATATATTTAATTAAGGGAGAATTCATTAGAAAAACTTGGTAAAATAGCTTCTTAAAGATTCTAAGAATTTGACCCTTTTCATTTTAGTCACCTTTAAAAACAATTTTCAAAACTTGCATTTTGGTCACCAGCCAAAATGTCTGATTTCCAAATCTTATTTTCCAAAATAGATTGAACCATTATCCTTAATATAATTAATAATGATTTTATAATATTTTTCCTCCATTTTATCACCTTCAAAAATATTTAAACCATTTAAATCCTGAAACTGATCCGAAACTCTAATACCGGTCCACCAGACCTCTGAACCAACCTTTAAAACATCTAAGCCCAAAACCGGGGTGTTACATTACTTTCTCAAGGATCTACTTTATCTCTCGGTTGGACACTTTACCTTGTCCATTTGATTGTGGATGGTATGTTGTGGCAATCCTATGATGAACTCCATATCGACGCAACACCTTGGCAATCAACATGTTGTTGAAGTGACTTTCCTCATCACTAATAATAGCACGAGGTACTCCAAACTGAGTAAAGATATTCTTGTGCAAAAACCTCAAGACGGTATTTGCATCATTCTTGGTTGTAGCAATGGCCTCCACCGATTGAGACATATAATTAGCCATGAGTAAAATGTATAATTGTCCATTGGAGGATGGGAATGGTTCCATGAAGTCAATACCCCAAACATAAAAAAAATCAACTTCTAGGATAATTTGCATGGGCAACTCGTTACGTCGAGAGATTTTCCCAGTTCTTTGACAATTATCACAAGATTTGTAATATGCATGAGCAACTTTGAACAAGGTTGGCCAGTAGAACCTAGACTGTAAGACCTTTGCAGGAGTCCTTCACAAGGAGTGGAATGGCAATGGTAAAGGATGTATTATTCTTGTTCTTCTTCTTCCTCGGGTATGCATCTCTGGATCATCTTATCGACACATTGCTTGAAAAGAAATGGCCCTTCCCAGTAATAGTAGCGTGCATCATGTCAAAATTTCTTTCTTCCCTGTTGTTAAGATCACATAGAAAAATACCAATAACAAGGAAATTAACAATGTCAACATACCACGGCGGGGTCGTAGCTTTCAAAAGTTTCTTATCAGGGAATTCCTCCATAATATCGCATGCAACATCAGAATCACATGCATTCTCAAGCTTAGAAAGATGGTTGGCTACTTGATTTTCAATACCTTTTTCTATCAACTACCTCAATATCAAATTTTTGCAGCAGTAATATCCACCTAATAAGTCTAGGTTTAGCATCCTTTTTAGTGACTATATATTTAATGGTAGAATGATCAGTATGCACAATAACTTTAGTTCTTATAAGGTATGACCTAGATTTATCAAATGCAAAAACTACAGCAAACAACTCTTTTTTCAGTGGTAGTGTTGTTTACTTGTGCCTCATTTAGGGTACAACTATCATAGTATATAACATGAAATATCTTACTTCGACGCTGACCAAGAACGGGGCCAACAACATAGTCGCTAGCATCACACATAAGCTCAAAAGGTTGTGACCAATTGAATGGCACTACAGCCAGTGCAAAAATAAGTCCCTTAGGGTTTCGAACACTGCACAACATTTGTCATCAAACTCATATGCTCTATTCTGCTCCAACAATAGGCATAGGGGCTTCAATGTAACGCACCAGTTTTGGGCCTAGGAGTTGTCCAATTGGTTTAGACGGTCCAATGGGCCAAAATTAGAGGTTCGAGTTAGATCCAAGATTAAAATCAGAATAAATGATTTTATTGCAAAAAAAATATGGGAAAATATCTAAAAATCATAATTTAATATATGGATATTTTTGGTAAAGTTAATTTTGGAAATTGGACATTTTGGCTGGTGACCAAAATGTAAAGAATTAAAAGTGTTTTATTAGTGAATGTTTTGAAAAAGGGTCAAAACTTAGAATCTTTAAGGAGCTATTTTACCTAAGTGTTTTATCATACTTTTCTCTCAATTGGGATTATTTCAAAATATTTTTAATTGAATAATTAAAAGGAGGAGTAACAAAAAGGTAGTTATTTTCTTAAAACAAAAAATTTACGTAACTTTTTCTCCGTAACTTTTCTCTCGGAGTTCTTCAGCCAAGCACTCAATTTTTCATCCAAAATCTACGGTAACACTCTTGATTTCTTAAAGTCTTTTTTCTTAATTGGTTCTTTAATCTTGCTTTGCAAAACCTCATTGAATTTCTTTGTTTTCAAGATCTAAAACATCCAATTGAGAGGAAATTCACTCATTAGAGGTAAGGTTCATTTTTCTCCTCTAATGATTGGTTCTTTATTGAAATTCCAAGTATTTGATCCTTGTTTAATGTTTTCTAATGAGTTTTGATGATTTAACTATGGATTTTGGTTAAATCAAGGTTTAATTGAGACGATTAAGTGATTTTCGTATGGATTCTGTTTTGTTGGGTTCTTGGTTGATTTTAATCATAATTTTGATGTTGAGTAATTTTCATAGATGGGTTTTAACATTGGAATCCCGAAGCTATGTGATTCGCTAATTTTCAAGGTTGTTAGTTGTCTGTTTTTGAGGAGTTGTGGTGGTTAATTGTTGTTGTAGATATAAGGATGTTAGATTTATATTTTTAGATGTTGATTGATGTTAATTGATGTGTTGAAACATTAGATTGTGGCTGGGTTAAGTTTGGAAGAGTTTTGTTGTTGGTTTTGGGTGTTGTGGAGGGAATTTGGATAAAGGATGTTGAAGTTTAGTGTTGTTGTGATGTTGATTGCATTTTGATGCAATGCACCTCTGTTTTGTGTGGATAAAAGCATGGGAAATTAGGCCTCAAGCTTGAACGTTGGGTTCAGAAGTTTTGGAGGCGTGGTTGTTGCATCGGCAAGCGAGGCTTTGCAAGTCGGTGAGTTGTGTTTGGGTGTTTAGATCGAGCTTGAAACGCTGGTCTAAGCTCAGAAGTAAGTAAGGATGAATTCTCTCTCGAACTCGGTTTGCTAATAGTTTGATGCACTTGTTTTACAAGGTTTAGTTACTCACTGTATATCTATGTTTTGAGCATGATTTAATGCTGGAAATTGGTTACCAAATGATGTTGTTGCATGTAACCCCCTCGACCCGGCCTAGACGCCCGACCAAACCGAGAGAGCTACATTAGGTTTGTCGAAGCAAACCGGGGAAAGGTTACAAAAAGTCAGTCCATTTTTTTCTTTTATCTTGTCTAGATGCAAATTATTATTCCTACATGTTCATACTCACAATTCTCGAAGGAAACAAATCACAAAAAGCAACCAATTACATCATTTCAAAATTGAGGACTAAAACGTAAATACTTTAAATTATAAGACCAAAATTGAATTTAAGGTTACCAATCCTCAATTAGTCCATTTACATGCCAACATGACAAATTTCAGGTCAATTTAATCATCCCAACTCATACAATTGCATTCCCAAGACTCAAGGACCAAAATGAAAGAACTAGAAACCTTCAAGATTCCAAAATTACCGATTTAACGGTATCTATACCAGTACGCTTACTAGTGTTTCGATACACCCTTATGTTTTAAAAAACTCATAATCCAAAAGCTAAAACTCGTACCGAAACGCTTGATTGCGTATCAAAATGCCTGGCAAAAATGCCTATAACCGTATCGAAACACTTGCTCGAGTACCGAAACGTAAGCCCGGAAAGGCTGGCCCGTATCGAAACACCCTCCCGCATAACGAAATGCTATGCCTGAAATGGCCTAGCCGTATCAGTACGGGGACTCCTGTTTCAATACGCCTGGACCTATAATGTCAATTTTAGTTGGTTTCTCACACAAATCTAGATACATTTAGGCTCTAGCAACTTGCATACATACATATAAGCATCCAACATCACATTTAACAACACTTGTACTATGGTTTAACTACAACACCAGATTATGCCACCAAAAGATTGATCTAGAGGCATGCTCCCTATAACTCACCACCAAATATACCAAGATGCTCAATTAAACATTTACCAACAAGAACACCTTACCATCCACACATCAATACCATATTTAACAGGATAAGCTCAATAAATCAGCCATCCAAGCAAAACCATCTAGATGCATACCTAGGTAACCACATAACATCAACCATAGGTAACGATGCACAATATGCGTAACAACAACAATCAAGCTCTAGAATCGCATCATTATACATGCTCAAAACCAGGGAAAACTGAATTACAAATCCCAAAAAATCCATTGGCAAACACATTGCCTTATTAACCGGAAACTAAAACTGAGCTCATACTCAAATAGTCTTGTCTTTGGATCACTACGACTTTACCCTTGCTACCCCAAGCCTTAATTCTCTTCATCATTAGGAAAAAGAGAGCGTAAGCACACTTGCTTAGTGATGATGGACTTAAAACAATGATGCATTAAAACCCTTGAAAACCAACACTTGTTATCAAACCATGCTTACGACCTACGCAAGTTCCAATGATTCCAATTCAAAATATGCATATCGACCATATGCAAAACATTATAAACCACATGCTTAAGTCCCCAAAGCATTATATACAAAACCATGCTTAAATTCCAAAGCATTAAATCATAAACCATGCTTAAATTCCAAAGCATTAAATCATAAAACCATGCTTAAATCCCAAGGCATAAATAAATAGGTTCAACAAAAGAACTTTCATATATTGGAAATTATAGTGACCCCGGACAGTTGACCACTATCCTTGATTAGCCGACCCCTAATCTTTGTTAACTGACTATTAACTTTATACATCGGATACACGGATCTCCCTTGATGACCGACCATCATCAAGACCACACCATGCCGACCGCATGAGTTAGCAACCTTGCCAACTGCAAGCTTTACGTCAACAAGGGGAACTGACCGCTCAACCAAAGTGATAACAACATAGTTTGAGTAGTCGACCGCTATACCTCAAGGACCCTTAACCACGATCGATTTTAAACATATTATAGTGTACTTTATCCTATGGCATGCCAAATATATCTGAATGTTTTCTCACCTTGTCACATAGCCAATATATCATTTACAAAACCATTCACTCACTGTTTTACAATACATTACACAAAATCCCCACATATGCAAATCACATTGCCATAGCAATATCACATTCCCGACCGGAATAAAAACCAATGCTCACTAGCATTTAATACACTTTTAAGCTTCTGCATATGTACCTAGAAACTATGTATTTACAGTAAGTAAAACCAACCATGTTTACGACCAAAACATGAATCACACATGCTCATATCCGAACCGATATTAAAGAGCAAAGGAGGGAAACTTACTTCCAATCTTAGGTAAGTGTTTCAAACTTAACCTAAACTTCCAAACCACTTTCAAAGCTTTGAAAGACTTTTAAAGCCATTTCCACTCACCGATTTCACTTAGCTTTGCTTGCTACCACGAAACAAGCTCCTGGCAAGCCTCAAACCACCTCAAGATGCTACGCATTGATTATCCCCTATTTTTGCCACACAAAACTAGAGGAAACATGCATTAAAATGCATCCAACTCTCTGCTTCAAACCAAAATCCCGTAGCTCTCAAGATGCCCACTCAAAACTCAACCGAAACTTACCGAAATCAACCTCAGACACTACTCAATCTTAACCCAGCCATACTATAACGATTCAACACATCAAATCTCACCAATTAACATCTAAAAACTCATTCACATCATCCTTTTTCGTCCAACACTGATTAAACTCCTTAAACAACCCAAAAACCCTTATCTAAAACCTAAACAATTAGAGATTCTACCAATTTTGGGATTTCATTATTAAAAAAACTTATCCACATTATAATACATCCAAAATAAGATTGAAATCAATCCACAACACTGGAAAAATAGATCCAAATCAAAAATCACAAGATCCATCAATTAAACCTCAATTAAGCTAAAATCCATAATTAATTATCAAAACCTATTAGAAAACATATGTAAAGAGTCAGGAACTTGGAAATTTCACTAAAGAACTTTTCATTAGAGGAAAAGAACGAAACTTATCTCCAATGAATGAGTTTCCCTTTAATTGGATGGTTTTTCCTCTTGAAAAACAAAGAACTTTAAATTAGATTTTTGGAAAACCAATTGAGAAATCATTTAGGAAATCAATGAGTTAAGAAATTAAGATCATTACCTTAAATCTCTGGTGGAAAAAGTGTGTTTGGCTGAGAGTGTTTCGAGAGAAAATGTGAGAGAAGAAAAGCTACGTCAAATTTGTTTTAGAAAAATAACCACCTAATTAAAAGAAATCTCAGATTATACCAAATGGTAAAATATGTCCTTAAAGATTCAAAGTTTTGACTCTTTACAAAACAGTCACCTTTTAAAACCAGTTTTCAAAAATTACATTTTGGTCACTAGCCAAAATGTCACCCTTCCAAAGCTCATTTTCTAAAACTGCTTTCACTAATATTTTTAATATAATAAAATATGATTTTTAAACATTTTTTTCCATATTTTTATCTTTTGAAAAAATATTCTCTCTCGAAACCGACTCGAATCTCTAACCTTGTAACACTCCCTTCCTGTATCCATACACCGTACACGAGTCGCAAATGTCATATTAATATAAAAATCATCTTATATTAAAAATCGGGACTATTTAAAAATATATAGTTAATTTTACTTAAAGATAATAATATTATTATGTCAAATATTCTATCATAAAACACAAAGATTTTACATATAGCATATCATAAACAAAATCATTAGAAGGTAGGCTGGTTTAAGTAGTTTAACAAAATAAACAGATTAGTTTGTACATGCCACTATTATATAATTAAAAACTAGGATGCCATAAGTACTGGAAATAACCTGTTGGTTCTATGTCTCCCCACCAAATTGATGCAAAAGCTTCGTCCGACCTTTAGTTTACCTAGCCGTATTACAGAAATACATGCTGAGAATATACTCAGTGAGGCATAAGGTAAGTAACATATATAAAACATTATATAAACATGATACCTTTCAAAACATGATAATCAGTAATATCACTTACTTTATAATGCAGGAATGTAACACCCTATCCTGGGTTAGCCGTAACCCGGTTCGGGAGCGTTACCAAAGTAGAAGCAAAGCGATTGATAGGTTACTTATCGAACAAGTAACCTCGGGATACTTGCCTTGTTGCGCAAGTAACCCAATCTAAATCGAACCTTTCAAAACATTCAATACAATCAAGCAAAGCCACATTAAGCAACCAAACAACATTCATAACATATAATTTTAGGTACCATTTTGTTTCATTCTTTACTTATAACTTAAGTTACTATTATCTTGTTTCTATTCTATTCAATTACATGCATCAATCAAACAACAACACAAGTGTAGCATACTTCTCATTTAAGTTACTATTAGACATGATTTAACTTTCATTCATTCTATCATTCCACAGCCATATTCGAATTCTCTAGGTGGTCACTAAGTATGTCTTAACTAGTTTACTTGCAACTTAAGAAACTACACAATCAACCATTCTACATGAACATTACAAGCATTCAACTTACATTCTTTTTACATGATCTAGCATCCTATTCGATTTTCATGTAATCCCAACCACATTCATGCATCCATTCGATCAACATGGTGTTCCTAATAGTATTGCAATTGTTTCTTTGCAATCAAGTCATCACATTACATAGCATATTTGGTTATTACATTGATAATGCATGATTGAACATACCTTGGCCTTATTCTCCATGTTGCCGAATCATGTCATTAAACATAGGAACAATGCATGATCATACAACATTTGTTTAGTATTCGAATCATACATAATTTCATAAAACATTGGATTTCAATCACCATATGTGCAACATCTATTTCATATATACATCACTTAAGTTCAAACATAGTTTTAAGTCATTCAAATTGATTACATGTTAGGCCCATCAAAACAATACACATACTAGTCATAAACACATGTTCAAATGCATGTCCAAAGCTAACTATTACAAAATCTAGTGCCACCAAACTAGGAGTATACAAAGAGCATGAATTCATACTTTCAAGATTGCCTCAAGTGTTGCTTCAAACCCAGGATATCCTCTTGAAATAATCTTTAATCTGTTATGGGAAGAATGAAGAGTAGAGTGGTAACTACAAGGTATGTACTTAGTGAGGTAACACTAAGTATAGTCAATTTCTCAAAGCAACTAAATTCAAGTAGTCATGTATTTCAAAGGATCAAACCCATCTTTACAATACATATTCTATTCGAATTGCATAGGGAAATTTAGACAATCCTTACATAACATACAATAAACATAAAATATTCATCATGGTACTCATAAACCATTCGAACAACATGCTTGGAAGACAAGAAATCCATCATTCAATCCATTAAGTAGGCATTTATACATAAACCATCAACATACATTTCTTCCATGACAAGAAACAAGTTTAGCAACCATTCATGTGTCATCTTCAAAAGCAATGAAGTTCATACAACTTTCTTACAATACAAGCAATACTCATTTGTTTTATTAAGTCCTTTTACAATCTCCTTGGTAAGTAGCTTACTAGATAATCAAATCTTAACAATATGCACTGAAGTGCCAATATGCACCGTACTGCCAATATGCATCGAAATGCCAATATGCATCGAAATGCCAATATGCACCGTCGTGCCAATATGCACCGTAGTGCCAATATGAGCTCAAGATTCTAAGGCATGCCCTCCTATCTATCAAACTAACTACCAAGGTTGTTGATTATCCATTTCATTTAATCTTTATACATTTCATGATTCAATATAACAATAAGCCATTCAATGGCCAAGCCCTTAGGCTTATGGAGTCTTAACTCCCAATACATAACAATCCATAACATTCAAATCATTCAGCCATGTATATCATTCACAAACACAAGCATATGTATGCATTGTGCGTACCTTATTCTCCAAGCAAGCATGCCATTTCATACCTTAGGCATAAGCAATGCACATGAACATACATTTCATTTCAATTGCTTAACACCCAAGTAAACACAAAGATCATGAGATCAATCATGTTATCATACATTTCATTCTTCCCTTAATTAGCCAAATATTCTTTAAGTCATGTTACATGGCATTAGCATTTCATTTAAACAATAACAAGGTTGGTTAGGACCTAAATCCCAACCCTACCATAGTTACACTCACAATACTCCTAGCAATTCAACTATCTTGGATCCAAATCCCTTTGCCTCTAGCTTTGGGATGTCCACTCCTATCCTCTTCTTCCCCAATCTGCTGCCCTTGATCTAGCAAGCATAACATATGCACATATCATCAAAACAAGCACATAAAGTCATACAATCAAAGTAGCAATGTTACTACATTTTACCTAACATTTAGCTACTGTTTTTATGCTTCTTTTTAAGCATTTCTTACCATTTCAATTCCATATTGCTATTACCTTATTTTAAAGCATAATTGGACAGGTTACATTTGTCCCAAAACTATTTTGGAAACAGTTTCTTACTAGGTAAAAAACAGTCCCAAATTGCCTGGCAGTTTGCACATTGTCCCTTAAAATGGTCATATCTTTTAATCCGTACGTCGGAATTTCGATTTCTATATACCGTTGGAAATCTTACAAAATTTACTATAATACCATAATATACTTGCATTTTATTTCTTAGCGAATTAATACAGTTTATTGTTCAAAGACAGGGCATTTACACTGCTTGGACAGTTTGCACTGTCCAGCAATACTTATTTACAGTTTTCAGTACAAGACCCAGTTTTCAGTTCTGTTTTCACCTAATGAAAATAGATACTCTCAGGATCATGTCATTAAAATTTAATCCCTGAATTCAAACTGTACAATTTTTGGTGAATTTTCAAAGTGACTGCCCAGAATAGAGCAATTCTGGGCAGATTGCATCTAATTACATTTTAATACCTTTAATCCATTTTAACCAATGTCTCATCCCTATAATTCATTTCATATGACATTCTAAACATGTTAGGTCCATGTTAGTTCATTAAACAAGGCTTTCAAAACAAGGAAAGTTGATTACAAAGCTTAATCTTGCATGTTTACTCAATTTCAATACCCCAAACAGTTTCTAGATTATATAACTATGTTCATGTTCTTATCCTTCATTTCCAGCATTGTTTACCTACAATTCAATTTTTTAACCTCTTCTTTACATTACCTATTCATGATCATCATCAATTCATTATTTCCTTAGCTCAATTTCATATTCAAATCAATTTCCATTTTAACATCACAATACAAATTTCCAACAACCTAGGTTTATTTCACTAGCATGAACACATAATTTCCAGCCTTGTACCTAATTTCATTCTTCAATTTTGCATGATTCAACAACCATATAATCACCTAACAACATATTCAAAGTCTAATTCCATCAATAATAATAAAAAATAGTCCAATTTCAACAAGATAGTTTCCTATTCAATTAATCACAAGAAGAGCTATACTTACTTTTCTTCTTGCTTAATTTCCTTGAAAAATCACTACACATGCAAGCTTAAATTCTTTCTTCAATGGTGTTTTCCTTAGCTTTTTCTCTCAATTTTCTTTCTCTCTATAATCGGCCAACATAGGAATAATGAAGAAGATGACAACAATTCCTTATTATTGGAATTGTGTATTGTCTAAATTGCCCCTTAATTAGTTACTAATCATGTGATTAGCCAAGGTCAAATAAGAGATTCATGATATTTATCATGCAATCTCAATCTTTCTCTTTTAATTCATTATAGTCATTCTAATTTGGTCACTTATTTCATTCATTCTTTCAATTAGGCCTTTAACTATTCAAATTAGCTTAATTCTTAATTCAATTAAGCTATCAGCTTATTCATTTAATTCCAATACTTCTAGACTAGAATTTGGGGTGTTACAAGGAATGTTTATGAAAGAAAACATAACGAAATCATTTTTAACATAAAAGCATACTTCATCTTGTGAAATCACATAGCCCAAGGTAAAAATCAAGTGTCTAATATTCGAGTCCGTACTTGAAAAGTACTATCATTGACATACTTGTAAGACACAATAAAGTGCCTATCTTTATGATACAATTTCAAGTGTCGGTAACTTTATAATACACTTGAAGTATCAATAACTTACTTTATAATACTCTTAATGGTATACTAATATATTATCCTACTTGATATTTTATTACCAAGGGCAAACACTAAGAACAATTCCTGCAAATAATGGCAAGTAACCCAATTTCCATACATATATCATGTAAAACATCATTATATTGGAGCAGTTCATACTCCCATATTTTATAACATTCATGGTACTGCCATTTAAAAACTGTATTAAATAAAATAACTTTGTCATACAATTGTCATGCTACAAAACATTTATAAGCATGAAAATATGGCATAATCTTAAAATCAATAAAATCAAGTATCATGCTAAAAAAACATTTTATGCTTTTTTAAAATCTTTACCTTTTGGTCGACTTATCACAAGTCTTCCTATAATATGTATGTTAACTAACATACAATTTAAAAACATGTATGCACTCACCTTAGCCTTGCAATGCCTTTCTTCACTATAAGATATTATTCTCGAACCTTCTCTTTTCCTTTTCTATTAAAACGAGCTTGATTGATATCAGGATCTACAATAAAATAACATATACCATTTCAATGTATATGTTAGAACATACTCAATCCATATACAATAATGGAAAGTAAACAAATAACTATCCATTAAATATAAACTTGATCCGATAAAACTTTCTATATTCGAATCATATTCTTCACATTTTCCCATGATTCCACAACTTATTCCTAAATTCATATTTTAGTCCCTAAGGACTCTTTTAGGCCTCCAACCACCATTTTCAAGTATAATCCTTTCATTTCTCATCCTTTACACTTTAGGACCCCAAACTTTAAAAATTTACATATTGGTCCTTGACATTTCCAAATTTTCCAGAATGGTCCTAAAGTCACTATAAACTTCAAAATCAACATTCCAATCACTTAATTTAATTTTCCAACACAATATACTTTAAAAACAAGCTCAACCATAAAGTCCCTAAACTTCCCAAAATTTACAATTTGGTCCCTAATGCAAAATAATTAGGGACTTTCATTCCAAACAACTTATATCATCATAATAAACTATTCTTCCTTCAATCATGTCCCTAAATTTCATATTTGACATAAACCCTAATTTTCCCATCTTTCAAGAGCATGAATATTTCTTCATCCAAACAATAAATTCAAGCTAATATTTCATTCTCATCATTTCCTTCATCAAAATAAATTTTGCAAGAATTTCCCCTAATTATTTCATCATAGCCGAATGGTCCCTAACCTTATTTTCCGTGGAATTTCATCATTTGAACCATAGAAACAACATCACAAACATATTTCCAGCATGAACAACCATTAAAACTCAAAAATCCAACATGCTCTTCATCCACGAAGTTCACCAAATTCAACTTAGAGACATGAAAACTAAGCAAAACATATACCAAAAGATAGAGAATTTAATGGAGAACAATTCCTTATTTCATGTCTCAAGCTTAAATCCAACCATGAAAGCTTAAAAATTGAATCAAACTTATTCTTACCTTGTCGTGGTGGTTCACAGCAAGAAGGAAGAAAGATGAACAAAATTTCTCCAAATTTTCTATCTTATTTTAATGCCAAATGGCATTATAAACACCATAATAATGTAATAACCCTTTTAATAGTCAAAAGACCATTTTACCCTTAAGTTATGACCAATCACAAACCAACACTTGTTTATTCTTATCCTTAAAATAATAGTTATTCATAAAGTAAGGGTGAAATGACCATTTTGCCCTTAATGAACCAACTTATCTTAAAAAATGCCATTTTCACCTATTTCACACAATACTGCATAGAATCGAACTTAACTCGAATAAAAACGATTCAAAAGCCACAATTTCATGTTCTTCTAGTCTTTCTAAGATTCCCATAAAATTTTCATAATTTTCTGAATTCGAATAATCATCCAAATTAATTTTTGAAACTTATTCCCCTTATAATTTTTCACACAAATCCCGTAACAAAAATTTGATTCCCACCAAAATTCTTATACCGGAATAAACTATTCATTTTTGCCATAAAAATAATTATTGGGAAAATTACCACGTTGGTCCCTAAACTTTTCCAAACTTTTCACTCTATTCACCAAACTTTAAAATTTTACATTTTAATCACTGAACTAAAACCACTAACTTTTGATTCTTTACATTTTAGTCACTAAGAAAATATTGGGGTATTACACACCTGGTCCACCAAACCGTCTAACCAGCCCTAAAACCGGGGCGTTAGAACTCTCCCCCTCTTAAGAAATTTTGCCCTCGAAATTTACCTGGAGGAAAAAGATGCGGAAATTGCTCCATCATATCCGCCTTGTTTTCCCAAGTGGCTTCCTCGACACCCCGATGTCATCACAAGACTTTAACCAGTTCTACCATCTTACCACGTAGAACCTTGCTACTGGAATCAAGGATTTCCATCGGCTCCTTATCAAAGGATAAATCCGGTCTCAAATCAATATGCTCCATCGACATAACATGCGAAGGATCCGACTGATACCTCTGTAACATGGATACATGGAACACATCATGTATTTTCTCAAGTTCGGGAGGCAACCTCAACCGATAAGCCACAAGACCAACCCACTCCACGATCTCACATGGTCCAATAAACGTCGGACTAATCTTAACCTTACGTCCGAACCGCATCACCTTTTTCATGGTGACACCTTCAAGAACACACAATCACCCACTGCATATTCAATCTCCCTACACTTTAAACCCGTGTAAGATTTCTGCCGATCTGTAGTCGCTTTCAAGCATCCACACACAAGCTTAACTTTCTCATCTATGTCTTTCAACACATGCGGTAAGGAAACATGCTTTTCCCCTACCTCAGCCCAACATAAGGGCGTACGACACCTCCGACCATACAATGCCTCATACAGTGCCATCTGAATACTCGTTTGATAGCTGTTGTTATAAGAAAATTCAACCAAAGGTAAATGATTCTCCTAGGTTCATTGGAACTCAATAATACAACACCTCAGCATATCATCCAAGACCTGGATAACACGCTCAGACTGCTCATCTGTCTGAGGATGATCCGCGGTACTAAACTCAACCTCAAACCCAAAGCCTGATGTAAACATCTCCAAAACCTTACTGTGAACCTCGGATCTCTATCCAAAATGATAGACCTTGGTACCCCGTGCATACGCACAATCTCAGCAATGTACAAATCCGCTAGCTTGTCCAAGGTGTATGTCGTATGCACTGGTAGAAAATGTGCACACTTTGTAAAGTGATTAACGATCACCCAAATGGAATCCTTTTTAGTCGGTGTCAACGACAACCCTATCACAATGTGTATGGTGATTCTCCCCCATTTCCACTCTAGAATTTTCAGCGGTTGCAACATCCCGAATGGAAATTGATGTTTAGCTTTAACCTGCTTGCGCACCATACACTTGGAAACAAACTCCACCACATCCTTTTTCAAACCAACCCAATAGTACCTTTCCTTCAAATCACGATGCATTTTGGTACTACCAGAATGCATAGCAAAAGGGCTAGAATGTGCCTCCGCCAAAATAGTGTGCCTGAGCTCTGAAACTTTCGGCACCACTATTCGGCCTTTAAAGCACAAAATACCATCATTGTCAAAATGGAAATCCGTCGGATTACCATCTGTTATGTCCTTAACATGAGGAACCAAAGGATCATCACATGTTTGCTTAGCCTTATTCAACTGTGACAACGTAGGCTTAACTTGCAATTTAGCCAACAACCCACCTTCTCGTGTCACACTCAACTTTGCGAACATCGCCCTAACCTCAACCGCTACCTTACGACTCAACGCATCTGCAACAACATTGGCCTTTCTAGGATGATACTCAATTGTCAAGTCGTAATCCTTAAGTAACTCCAACCACCTTCGTTGCCTAAGATTCAGATTTTTTTGAGACATCAAATATTTCAAACTCTCATGATCTGTAAATACCACACACTTCTCTCCATAAAGGTAGTATCACCAAATCTTCAAGGCAAACACCACACAGCAAGCTCCAAATCATGAGTTGGATAATTGCGCACATGAAACTTCACCTGCCTCGGCGCATTGGCCACAACCTTTCCATCCTACATCAGCACACAACCCAAACCAACATACGATGCATCGCTACAAACCACAAACTCCTTCCCAGATTCTGGTTGAATCAAAACAAGAGCATGTGTCAAAACCTCCTTCAACTTCTCAAAACCCTACTTTTGCTTCTCCGTCCATACAAAAGAAACATTCGTCAATGGCGATAATAACCTGTCAACCCAAGAAAACTGCGCAATTTTGGCACGGTCTTAGGTTGTTTCCAATTGAGAATAGCCTTAATTTTTTGTGGATCAACACGAATTCCCTCTGCGGATACCATATGTCCGAGAAACATCACCTCCTTGAGCCAAAACTCACACTTGCTCAACTTGGCATACAACCGATTATTCTTCAAGACTTGCAGTACAATCTGCAAATGCTGATCACGCTCCTCCTCGGTACGAGAGTACACGAGTATATAATCGATAAAAACCACCACAAACTGATCAAGGTATGCATGAAACACCCTATTCATCATGTCTAAAAAACAACTGGGGCATTCGTCAAACCAAATGGCATCACCAAAAAATTGTAATGCCCGTACCTCGTATGAAACGCGATCTTATGAACATCCACATCCTTAACTTTTAACTGATAATACCCCGACCTTAAATCTATCTTCAAAAACATTGCTACCCTCAAAATTGACCGAACAAGTTATCAATTTGTGGTAACAGATACTAGTTTTTCACCGTCAACTTATTCAACTGACGATAATCAGTGCACATATGCATTGATCCATCCTTCCTTTTTCACAAAGAGAACCTGAGCACCCCAAGGAGAAACAGTCGGTCGAATGAACCCATGATTTAACAACTTCTAAAGCTGCGATTTCAACTCCTTTAACTCCTTCAGTGTCATCTGATAAGGAGCAAGACACCAGAGTTGTACCTTCCTAAGTTTTAATACGAAACTCCACCTCCATATCCGGAGGTAAACCCGACAACTCTTCAAGAAAATCTTCCAGATAATCACATACAGCTCAAATGTCCTGTACCTAAACACCCTTGGCTTTCAGATTCATAACAATAGCCAAGTAAGCTTTGCAACCATCAAACATCATCTTCTTTACATGGGTAGCTGAAACAACATTGGACAAGAATTTCATATTATCACCAACAACCACAACTTCATAATCATCAGCCAACTTCAGAGAAATCCTTTTGGACTCACAATCCACCACCGCCTTATGCTCACATAACCAATCCATACCCAAAATAACGTCAAAACCATGGAATGGCAACTCCATCAAATTTGCAGCACATTTTGTTGGGTGGGTTTGAAAAGAATGTAGCTAATTTTGTTTCTAGATGTATGGTATGTCAGCGTGTGAAAACTGAGCACCAGTTTCCTTCTGGGTTATTGCAGTCGTTGAGAATTCAAGAGTGGAAATGGAAGAGAATCACCATGGATTTTGTGTCGAGATTGCTTTTGACACCGACTAAAAAAGATTCCATTTGGGTGATTGTTGATCGATTTACGAAGTGTGCACATTTTCTGCCAGTGCATACGATGTATTCGTTAGATAGATTGGCGGGTTTGTATGTTACTGAAATTGTAAGGTTGCACGGGGTACCCAAGTCGATTGTTTCGAATAGAGATCCGTGATTTACAATAAGGTTTTGGAAATATTTTTGTAGACTCTCTAAGTGAATGCTGGCAAAAGTGGCAAAAGGTATATGTTAGGAAAGTATAAAATAGTGCCAAGACGAGTCTTTTGCGTGCAAGTATACACGGTTTGCAAGTAGTACAGCTGGTAAGCTGAGTATCGATTCCACAGAGATTGACTTGGAATTCAATTGCCTTGATTGTTACATGCCTTAAGAAAACGTGATTTGATTTGAAGTTGGTTTTAAAAACAATTAAAAAGAAAAGGAATGAAAGAAAAGTAAAGATGTTGGCAAGGAAGGTGCTTTAATGAATGATGAGTGTTGGCAGGGAATGCCTGGTTTTCACGTTATTCATGTCGTGCCAGCCTTTAAAAACAACCTATCTTAGCATTATTTACCGAGCAGATTCAAAATTAGAAAGGTCTTTCTCGATGGTCATTGCCCTAAATTGATCATGTAAAAAACCCTATATCTCTATAGTACTTGCTTTTAAATAAACCAATTTGATTAAGATCCAATCTATACTCCTAAGGGGTAGATTTCACTCCTGAAGTAAGTTCATCTACTTGAACGACTTCTTTCGAAGCTTCTCTCCTCAGTATTTGATAAGTGTTCAAAAGTACTATTTTTCTTACCCTTTTTACTCATATTATTGTTAGACTTGGGCTCATATTTTTTGCATAATTAGCCATTCATGCATTAAATCCATGTTTCCTTCCATCGTTGAGCTTGATTACATAACTTGGTAGTTTTTGTGGGAAAAGATGCTGCTTTGGTGTGTTTTGTGTGTATGTGCAGGATCACTTGCCAAAGCAAGGCTAGATCTAGTTGCCAGGACAATGCATGAAGGAGATGCCGAGCTAGTTGCCAGGGCAATACATGCCGAGCCAGTTGCCAGGGCAATTGTCGACAAGAGCAAATGTGATATGGTAGTCGAAATTGATGACTAGATAAGCCCAAGATGACGTGGAGCAAAGCCCAATCCCAAAGGAATTTGATTTCCATGAAGATATTAAAGAAGAATTAAATTTAGGAGAAGTTCTAGTAGGAATATAATTATAATAAAGAATTATACTCTTTAAAGATAATTTAATTCCAACTTAACTTCCTCCTCAAAGAAGGACTTTGACCTAGCCCTATAAATAAGAGGCCATATCGTCAACTTGAGAGAGGAAGAGAGGGGAATTTTGACAACTCCAAGGAAGGCAAGAGGAGAGAATTTTCGACAAGCATCTAGGGCAAGGAGGATTTCGACAAGCCTCCTTCTTCATCCTTTTCTTTCTTGTTCGATCGGGTTCATGCTAGGGATTATTTATCCTGTGTTTCTTTGGAACCTAGCCATGAACTAAATCTATTTGGCTATGGTTATTGTGTTTTGTGGTTGTGAGAAACTATTGGTTTTTGTTTAGGTAATAAGAGTTTGCACTTTTCTATTCAAGGTTTATTCATTCTTGGTTCTTATTCTTGTTTGCGAGTGAATTGGGAGAGGATCTCGTGATTTCATCTATTTATCTAATATCGGGAGAGTTAGATTCAAGAAACAAATGAATATGATCTTTATTCAATCTATTGATGGTGAAGATTAATCTGGCTTAGGAATAAGTCAAGGATTTCAACGGCTAAGAGGAGCGCAAGATTGGTTGTTGTTCACCCTTGATTCACGCAGGGATGTATTATCAAGGCATGCACAAGTAGCTAGAGTTTCAACTTAGGGATAAGAAGAAACCATTCAAGAACGCTCTGCCGAACCTTGAAGGTTTCTGCCCAGATGCCCAAGTAGTTGCCCAACTAGTCGCCCAGGCAACCATCGATTAGTTGCCAAGGCAACCCCATTGTGCAAGTTGCCACGGCAACTGAGTTGCCCGTGCACTCTTTTACGAAGATGATCCAATCGGCTATCACACCTCAACTCACGATAACCTGGCCTATCTCTCTCTCATTTGATCTCATCTTTTAATTTTACTTTATTGCTTTCTAGTTTAGTTATTAGTTAAACTCCTATAATCCTTTATTTGTGTTTTTACTTTTTACAGTGCAAGAGACTAGATTCTTGAAGTGGCACCAATCCCTGTGGAGACGATATTTTTTATACTATAACTTGCAACGTGTATACTTTCACAATTGCGTAGCACTTATTACGCGCAACAAGTTTTTGGCGCCGTTGCCGGGGATTGGCAATAGCGACTTTGTTTTTATTTTCTTGCACTTTCTTTTTACTTTTCTTGTTTAAGATTCAAAGGGCTAACAAACTTTGGTTTTGCATTGGTATATGACCAGGGCGAGACCGACTACACCAGAATATCCCTTTGGTCCAGAAATCGAACGAACCTTATAAAGACTTAGACGAAGGATAAGAGTAGCAATGGCTAATCAAGACGACAATATGAATCAAGATGTTCCAACAGGAGGAGGAGTGATTCTTGCACGAAACAGAACTATTCGAGACTATCTTGAAGAAGATCTTGATTGACTTAATCTAGGAGTTGTCGCACCTGAAATTGAAGCCGATCACTTTGAGTTAAAACCGATAATGTTTAATATGATCAACACAATTGGTCAATTTGGCGGCTCAGCAACTGAAGATGCACGACAACATCTGAAATCTTTCCTCGAGATTTGCAACTCGTTCAAAATACACGGAGTCACCCCCGATGTCTTGCGATTAAGATTATTCCCCTATTCACTGAGGGATAGGGCGAAAGCATGGTTGAATAGCATTCCTGCCGGATCAATAGCATCTTGGACCGATCTTTGTCGTGATTTCCTTGCTCGATTTAATCCTACAAATTTGACTGATAAGCTTCGTAACGACATTACTTCTTTTCGGCAGGCAGATGATGAATCCATGTACGAGGCTTGGGAGCGATATAGAGAACTTCTACACAAATGCCCCCTACACGGATTCCCGGTGTGGACTCAAGTAACAATGTTTTACAACACCGTGAATACACCAACAAGGATGATGCTAGATGCCTCGGCAAACGGCATACTCCTAGATAAGTCACCGGAGGAAGCAATGCAAATTTTAAACAGGCTGCCCAAGAATGATTATCAATTCCCCTCTACTAGAATAGGAGGAGTTAGACGCCAAGCCACAATTCATGAACTAGGATCATCAGATTCAATTTCGGCACAATTGGCCACTTTAACCAAGATGGTCCAGAACATGCAAAAACCAAACAACACGCATGAGGTCAAGGTAATGGATTCTTTTTGTGAGTTATGTGGTGATAACCATAATTCTTCTGAATGTATGCAGAATTCGAAATCCAGCTTCTATGTGGGGAATTACAATCGGAACAACAATGTGATGTCCAATACATACAATCTAGCTTGGAAGAAGCACCAAAATTTTTCATGGACTTATCCCAACAATGCTCTAAACCAAAACAATCAGAATGCACAAGCATCGGGATTCGAGCAGAATATGCCACGGTAACAGTTGCCGCAGCAACAACCGACAACATCCAGTTCTTTAGAAAATTCTCTAAATGCTTTTATGATGAAAACTGAATCTTATATGGCTGAGAATATTAACTTCATAAAAAGAACTTATGCTTTTATTAACAGGACCGAGATGGGATTGCAAAACCAAGAGGCGGCAATCAAATTATTGGAAAATCAAGTCGGACAGTTTGCTCAAAATATGAATACTAGACCGCAAGAAGGTTTACCTAGCGATATTGAAGTCGCAAGAGGAACTGGCCATGAGCAATGTAAGGCAATCACCACTAGAAGTGGCCAACAACTTAGAGAGGCTCAAACCCGCTCATCAAACAAAACTCCACAAAAACATCAAGACGAACCTAGCGGCAAAGCCTCAAATGCTGAACCAGGAATTACCGCGGCAACCGGCAATAAGCATGCCTCGGTAACCGACGATAAAGATTCCTCGGCAACTTGCGATAAGCATGCCTCGGCAACGCCAATTGATAACGCCTCGGCAACTCCAGTTGTCCCGGCAATGCCGTCAATTAGGTTCCAAACTAATGAAAGGATCGAAGATATCCGACTTCCACAACCATTCCCACAAAGGTTGAAGCGACAAAAACAAGAATATCAATTCAAGAAGTTTCTCGATATCCTAAAGCAAGTCCACATCAACTTGCCATTGGTGGAAGCAATTGAACAAATGCCGAACTATGCCAAGTTTCTTAAAGACATTGTGTCCAAGAGAACAAGGCTAGGAGAGTTTGAAATAGTTGCCGCAATAGAGGGATGCATGGCCATGTTGCACAATCGTATGCCACCCAAGTTGAAGGATCCAGGAAGTTTCACAATACCCTGTTCCATTGGAAACCACTATGTCGGGAAAGCACTATGCGACCTTGGGGCTAGCATAAACTTGATGCCTAAATCGGTTTTCCAGAAACTAGGAATCGGGAAGGCAAGACCTACAACAGTTATGTTACAGCTAGCCGACCGATCTTATGTGCATCCAGAGGGAAAAATTGAGGACATACTGGTAAAAGTTGATAAATTTATTTTTCCCGCTGACTTTATTGTTTTGGATTGTGAAGCAGATGAGCATGCACCCATCATTCTCGGGAGACCATTCCTAGCAACAGGGAGAGCCTTGATCGATGTTGAAAATGGAGAACTCACAATGAGGGTGAATGACCAGCAAGTTAAACTAAATGTGTTCCAAACACTAAGGCATGCCGATGATCCAGAAGAATGACAACTTCTTTATGCCACGACAGAGTTTAACTTCGAAGAGGAATTTAGTTGCCTCGGCAACTACATTGCCGATCAAGAGGAATCTGAGAAGTATGAAGAACCGGTCGATGAGGAACAACAAGAAGAGGCAAATTGGCTAGTCAATCGACCAGGTACATACTTTGAACCACTAGATTACTCAAGTAAGGAAGGTAAACTCAAAAAACCCTCTATTGCACAACCATTGATTCTTGAGTTGAAACAATTACCAGAGCAACTAAAATATGCATACTTAGGAACCGATAATACATTGCCTGTAATTATTTCTTCTAAGTTACAACTTGAGCAGGAAAAGAAGCTGATCAAGATGTTGAAGCTACACAAAAAGGCAATAGGGTGGACAATTGCCGACTTGAAGGGAATTAGCCCGGCAGTGTGCATGCACAAGATTTTGTTAGAAGATTATCACAAACCTTCAATTGAGGCCCAGAGGAGACTGAATCATGCCATGAAAGGGGTTGTAATGAAAGAAATCATCAAGTGGCTTGACGCCGGCATTATATACCTATCTCTGATAGTACATGGGTAAGTCCGGTACAATGTGGACCGAAAAAGAGAGGTATAATAGTGGTAAGTAATGAAAATAATAAACTCATTCCAACCAGGACTGTGACTGGTTGGAGGGTTTGTATGGATTATCGAAAGCTAAACAAAGCCACTAGGAAAGATCACTTCCTATTACCCTTTATTGATCAAATGCTTGACCGTCTTGCAGGTAAACCCTTTTATTGTTTTCTTGATGGTTATTCAGGTTACAATCAAATTGCCATAGCACCAGAAGATCAAGAAAAGACAACCTTCAGATGCCCATACGGTACTTATGCTTTCCGAAGAATACCGTTCGGATTGTGTAATGCTCCAGCAACCTTCCAAAGATGCATGATGGCACTCTTTTCAGACATGGTCGAAGACTTCCTTGAGATCTTCATGGATGATTTTTCTATTTTTGGTAATGACTTCGACAGCTGTCTCGGCAATTTAGAGAGGGTGTTGGTAAGATGTGAAGAAACTGATTTAGTCCTCAATTGGGAGAAATGACATTTTATGGTAGATGAAGGAATAGTGCTCGGCCACAAGATTTCATCCAAGGAAATTGAAGTAGACAAAGCCAAGGTGGACGTGATTGAGAGATTACCCCCACCAAGTTCGGTTAAAGGAATTCGAAGCTTTCTTGGACATGCAGGTTTTTACAGGAGGTTCATTCATAACTTTTCTAAAATCACTAAACACTTGTGCAATTTGCTTGAACAGGATAAAGTCTTCGATTTTGATGATTCTTGCACCCAAGCATTCGAAACCCTAAAGGAAAAGCTTGCCTCGGCACCCATTGTCGTTCCACCAGATTGGACGCTACCTTTTGAGCTCATGTGTGATGCAAGTGATTTCGCGGTAGGAGCAGTCCTAGGCCAACGCACAAGTAAGACCTTCCATGTGATATACTATGCTAGTAAAACTCTTAATAGTGCTCAAGTGAATTACACAACAACGGAGAAAGAGTTACTAGATGTAGTTTTCGCATTTGACAAGTTTCAATCCTATTTGATTGGTACAAAGGTAATTGTTCATACGGACCATTCGGCAATCAAATACCTATTTGCTAAAAAGGATTCTAAACCTCGTTTGATTTGTTGGATATTACTTTTACAAGAATTTGATATTGAAATTAAGGACAGGAAAGGAACAGAAAATCAAGTGGCCGATCACTTCTCACGTTTAGAACGCAACAGGGAGGAGGACGCGGATCTAGAGATATGCGATGCATTCTCGGATGAACAAATTTTAGTTGCCTCGGCAACCATGGACGTGCATGCCTCCGCAACCCTCGACGCCGCTGTAGCCTTTGACGCACATGCCTCGGCAATTCTGGGAGCAGTCGCCGCGGCAGCACATGCCTCGGTAATACCCTGGTATGCGGATTTAGTTAATTTCCTTGTTTGTGGTATTTTACCTTATGGGATTACTCACCAAGGGAAGAAGCGGTTCCGCCATGATGCTAAGCATTACTTTTGGGACGAGCCTCTTTTGTTTAAACAATGTGCAGATCAGGTTATACGCTGATGTGTCCCTGAAGAAGAGCAACAGAATGTACTCCGGCAATGCCATTCTTCACCCTATGGAGGACATTTTGGAGGAACTCGTACCGCAGCCAAAGTTTTGCAATCCGGTTTGTATTGGCCAACATTGTACAAAGATGCCCAAGACTTTTACAAGCAATGTGATCGTTGCCGGAGGACGGGCAATATCTCTAGACGACATGGGATGCCACTCCAGAACATCATCGAGGTGGAATTGTTTGATGTATGGGGGATCAATTTTATGGGATCTTTCCCATCTTCATTCGGCAACCTCTACATTTTACTTGCCGTCGACTACGTGTCTAAATGGGTTGAGGCAGCTGTAGTTCCCAACAACGATTCCAAGACCGTGCAACGATTCTTGCAGAAAAACATATTTACACAGTTTGGGATGCCAAGAGCAATTATCAGTGATGAAGGCAAGCATTTTGAAAACAGATTAATTGGCAAGATGTTGCAACGCTTCGGCATATCACACAAGATCGCCACGGCATATCACCCACAAACCAACGGGCAAGCAGAAAATTCCAACCGGGAATTGAAGGGTATACTCGAGAAAGTTGTAAATCCCTCTAGGAAGGATTGGTCATTAATACTAGATGACGCACTTTGGGCATATCGCACTGCATTCAAAACATCCTTACGTATGTCCCCCTTCCGACTTGTCTATGGCAAACCATGCCATCTACCGGTGGAAATCGAACACAAGGCATACTGGGCAATCAAGACCGTGAATATGGATTGGGAAAGTGCTGGACAAAAGCGTTTGTTGGACCTCAATGAGATAGAATAATTTCGTGCACTCGCCATAACAATGCACGAATCTACAAGGAGAAAACAAAGCAATGGCATGACAAGAAACTATTGCCGCGACAATTCACGCCAGGGCAACTAGTTCTCTTATTCAATTCTCAGCTAAAACTTTTCTCGGGAAAGCTGAAATCAAGATGGTCGGGACCATTCGAAGTTGTTAAACCATTCTCCCATGGTGCCATGATAATCAAGTCCATCTTCGACAACCATGAATTCAAAGTTAATGGACAAAGATTGAAGCACTACAATGGTGCCCATGTGGAACGTAACAAAGAAGTGGTCAACTTAGGACATGCACGAGCATGCTCTCCCTTTGATATATATATATATATATATATATATATATATATATATATATTTTTTTTTTTTTTCGATTAATATTTTTTTATTTTTCTTATTTTTTTATTTTTTCTTTATTATTTTTCTGATTAGTATTATTCTTTAGGATAGTTTTTTTATTGATTTATCTTTTTAAGTTTAAGAATCCTATTACACATCTTTATTTATTTTCTTTATTAGTTTATCTTTAATTTTAATCTTTATTTGATTTGTATTTGAATTGTAGGAAAAAAAAGTTCAAGATAAAGAGGAATTTTAATCCAAGAAGGAAAATATCTTCAACAAGGAAACTAATGGGCCGAATCTAAGGCTTATATAAAGCATCCAATTTACCCTAATCAAACCCCTTTTTGCCGTCACCCTCTCCCTAACCCAAAACCTTTTTTTTCGTTTTCCTCTAATCCCACCCACCATATTTACCACCTATCTTTTCTATAAAACCCATCACCCTTAACCTATTCCTACTTTTTATCTTGCAACTTTTTAGTTTCTTTTCTTTTCTTCTCTTTGTTTTTACAAAACTCACAACCAAGATCATCTATGACATCCAAGATTAAATTTTTAGTTCATGAAAGTTCCTCCAAAGAACCAAGATACAAGAAGCTTGCTACACCGGTGGTTCAAGAAAGATTTCAATCCAAGTGTGAAAGCCGGAAGATTCATGAAGAACAAGGCTTTGAATACTCCAACTCTCATCAAGATTTCGGCCTTGAACCATTCATCTTCGAGAGGATTGCACATCAAAACTGGCAAAGCTTTTGCCATCAACCAGAACCGGGTAACATCTCATGGGTAAGAGAATTCTATGCTCACTCACCTAACCCGGATAATCCTTATGTTTTTGTTCGTGACAAGGCCATACTTATAAGTCCCGAAAACGTCAACACCTTTTACGGGCTTTACATTGAGAAGGACGAGCATCAAGCCTTCGTTGATCAAATCACTCCCAAGCAACTCGACAAGGTGCTTCAAGAACTCACTCAACCGGGAACTCATTGGAACGACGGTAAATACAAGGGCACGGTAAATCGCCTTCGGCTTAAACCCGAGGTAAAACTATGGAATAAGTTTGTTAAAACTTCTTTAATGCCCACCACACACAATACTACCGTTGATATACCACGTCTTTTGCTCATACATTCTATTTTGCATAATCGCATCATTAACATTGGAAAAATTATTTGTGATGAGATTTTTGTATGTAGCTCAAAAGATAAGGGTTCTCTTTTCTTCCCTTGCTTAATTTCTAATCTTTGCAAGGAGATGCATGTCCCAAGTGAGTCCACCGATGAAAAGGCCCTACAAAAGTCCGGTTGGAATCAAGCACTAATCCAAAAACTAATGGGAGAGGCAGCGGGAAATTCTTCAAAGCCTCCAATTGCCACGGCAACTCCTGTCGCCCCGGCAATCCCTAATGCCCAAGCGCCTAACGCCCAGGCAACTTGGCCATCAACATCGGGACACTTTGAAGCACTCTTGCAACCATTGGCAAGCCACCTAAGGCAAATTGAAGACCGGCAACTAATGTTCATGAGGTACATGAAGGAGCACAACAATGCCATCACCCAAGTCATCCTAGAAAAGTACCCCGGACAATCACGTGTCGTTCCCAATCTTTCCTGCCGAAATCCTTGCCCCGGCAACCAAACAAGCTAATGCCACAACAACCAACCCTGAAGATGCCACGACAACCAAAGCTAAAGACATCCCGACAACCACTGCAAAAGCCAAAGGTAAAGCACCTATGCCCGAATCAACTCCTACAGAATCATTTTTTGATTTTTTAGATTCGGACGAGTCCTCCATTGCACCAACAAAGACCGAACCAATTGAATCCTCCAAGCGAAAAGCCAATGACATTGATGAAGAGGACGATGAGGACAACCCTGTATGAGGATCGATTCCACTACCGGCAACAAGAAAAGCACCATCGCGTTCAAGCAAGAGGATCGAGACACCGACCAAAAGGAAACTAATCATCCACGATGACGAACTTTCGGAGTAAGTCCTCATATGCATTTTATTTTTTCGTTATTTTTATTTTTCTTTAATGCATGCATTGAGGACAATGCCTCACTCGAGTTTGGGGGGATTGTTATTAGTAGTTACATTCATCTTAAGTATTACATTTAGGGTACATAAATTGCTTGCCATACCTTTAATTGGAACAAGAATTACTTAGATTTGATGAATATCCGATGATGACTTTGCCAATGCACTTAATTGATAGAATTTTTATTCTAGGATAACCATGGAAAAACTTAGAATGTTACTATGATGCTAAATTTGATGAAACACTATTGTGGTTTGATTGATTTAAGGAATTCAAGTGAACTTAGGTTGATAATTAACAAATTGGGGGATTAGAATAAAAATTGGATGAATGCTAGAGGTGCCCGAAATTGTCTCTAGCATGTGCTAAAAAAATTTGATCACTAGAGGTGCCTGAAACTGGCTCTGGTATGTGTTAAAAAAATTGATCGCTAGAGGTGCCCGAAACCGGCTCTAGTCGAATAAATTAACTTAAGAAAACTAAAAACAAAACACTAGAGGTGCCCAAAACTGGCTCTAGTTAAAACATGTTAAAAAGAACCCAATGAAGTAATTTGAAAACCTCTTGTTTGCATAGAATCCGAAAAATCAACTTGCACACAACTCCGCACACACTCACAAGCATTATAGTTTAATTCCGAGTAACTCCTAAGTTTTCTGAAAAGTGAAAAGCCAATCATACTTTGTGCCCCGGTTCAGAGAATTGAAATCAAGTTCAAAGCTAAGTTTGTGAAAATTGAAGTCTTGGCAGGTAATTGTTAGTTTGCATTGCTTGAGGACAAGCAATAGTTCGAGTTTGGGGGTGTGATAAGTGTTCAGAAGTACTATTTTTCTTACCTTTTTTACTCATATTGTTGTTAGACTTAGGCTCATATTAGTTGCATAATTAGCCATTCATGCATTAAATCCATGTTTCCTTCCATCGTTGAGCTTGATTACATAACTTGGTAGTTTTTGTGGGAAAAGATGTTGCTTTGGTATGTTTTGTATGTATGTGCAGGATCACTTGCCAAAGCAAGGCTAGAGCTAGTTGCCAGGGCAATGCATGAAGGAGATGCCGAGCTAGTTGCCAGGGCAATGCATGAAGGAGACGCCGAGCCAGTTGCCAGGGCAATTGTCGACAAGAGCAAAGGTGATATGGTAGTCGAAATTGATGACTAGACAAGCCCAAGATGACATGGAGCAAAGCCCAATCGCAAAGGAATTTGATTTCCATGAAGAGATTAAAGAAAAAATAAATTCCAAGAATTAAATTGATGACTAGATTCTTGAAGTGGCACCAATCCCTGTGGAGACGATATCTTTTATACTATAACTTGGAACATGTATACTTGCACAATTGCATAGCACTTATTACGCACAATAGTATTCAACAACTTATTCGTTGCCACCCAACTCTATTAAGATATTGAGGCGTAATAGGCCAATAGTGCCAGCTCTCGCTTGTCATAGTATTTAGGAAATATTAAAGTACACCGAATAGTGAAAACATTGCCAATATAGATTTATTATTAAAATCTAAAATATAAAAATAGCGTTCAACGCGAACATCCCACACCAACTATGAAATTAGTTCATGGTGAGGGACTTAACCAAAAAACCACAAACATTTTCGAAATACATCATCATTAAAAGCAAAATAAATAACTTGAAAGAGAGGAAGGGGTCTCTCGATGTAGCCCTTCAAGATCCAAGCTTCTCGACCAAGCTGGTCAAACCACCCTTCCTAGTTGCAGCCGGTTATCAATCATCACACACCAACTCCTCTCGATCCAATCTTCTTCAATTCCAAAGTCTAGCTTGGTTGGTGTTTAAATAGGCGTGCGAGGAAGGGATAGGATTAGCTCTTCAAATTTTGAATTTCAACAGCCCAAGGGATAAAGGATAATCTTCTTATCCAAATTTGAATGAGAGCTGATTAGGCTAGGGCTGACGTCATACTTCCGTCGCTACCCTAGCATCCAAGCTTGGCATGAATCTGCCAAAAACTATTGGCACCATCTTATCTGTTATTTTTTCAAAGGTTGTTCCAATTGCTATCTTTTTGGAGCCTGACCATGTCCTATTTTTTTGGGGTCCAACAGCTTCTTGGCGTGGCATCAAGTTCACTTCTCTGCCAACTGGTGCTTGGCATTGTCTGGTCCATCTGTGCCAACAAAACTCGGCATTCTCTCTGGCATTCCTTCTCGCGGTGCTTTTCTGGGCCAAATCCTATGCCAAACCTACAAAATTGCCAACAAAACAACCCTTCACATTGGCATAGACAGAATTCTAAACTCCTTATGCAAATGCATGGTTTTAACATCATAATGCAACTAAATGTACCTAAAAACAAGCAAAAGCATTGTAAGATTGGCATTAAAAATAGTACTTTTGGAGAGGTAACAGTTTGCATCAAGCTTTGGGTACTCGCTTGAATTTCAGTACATTGTATCATCCTTAGACGGATGATCAATCTGAGCGGGTGATTCAGATCATGGAGGATATGTTGAGATGTTGTATTATTGAGTTTCAAGGAACATGGGAAAGATAGATGCCTTTGGTTGAATTTGCGTACAACACTAGTTATCAAGCAAGTATAAAGATGGCACCGTACGAAGCCCTGTAAAGTAGGAAGTGTCATACACCTTTGTGTTGGGCTGAGGCTGGGGAAATGTATGTTTCCATGCCTGATGTGTTGAAGGACACAAATGAGAAAATAAAATGACTTGTTATCATTTAAAATAGGCCTCAGATAGGTAGAAATCCTATGCAGATTTGAATCGTAAAGAGATTGAGTACGCTGTGGGAGAAGGTGATGCGTTTTAGGCATAAAGGAAAGTTGAGCCCAAGGTTTATTAGACCGTATGAGGTACTGGAACACATTGGTCCTGTAGCTTATCGGTTGAGGTTGCCTCTTGATTTGGAGAAGATTCATGATGTGTTTCATGTGTCCATGTTGCGGAGACATCGCAGTGTTGAGGAGGCCACGTAGGAGAGTAAGTCAGACATGGTTGCTCAGTTTTGCATCTGTTTCCATTAGGTAAATTTTGAGGATGAAATTTCTTAGGGGGGAGAGTTGTAATGCCCCTGTGTTGGGCCTAGGAGTTGTCCCATTGGTTTAGATGGTCCAATGGGCCGAAATTAGAGATTCGAGTCAGATTCAGGATTAAAATCAAAATAAATGATTTTGGTGCGATAAAAATAAGGGAAAAACATCTAAAATCATAATTTAATATATGGATATTTTTGGTAAAGTTAATTTTGGAAATTGTACATTTTGGTTGGTGACCAAAATGAAAGAATGAAAACTATTTTATTAGTGACTGTTTTGAAAAAGGGTGCTTACGCTCTCTTTTCCATCAATGGAGAGAATTAAGGTTTGAGACAGCAAGGGAACAAGGAAAGCAGTTCCCAAGACTTGTTTTCAAAGTATGGCTTGAAACGTTGATATGTAGTAATAATGGCAATGTGTAGTTTGGGGTTTTTGGGAGTGTATTGGTGAACTCCCTGTTGTTGCAAGTTTTGTTTTCTATTTTGGAATTGTAATAAGTATTAAAGTGGTTGTGGTATGGTTGCTCTAATGATTTTAAAGTGGACTAGGAAGCATGCATCTAGAATTGAATGCTTGTGTATGTTAGAAAAGCTAGGATGGCTTTTGATGATGTTATGTTGTTGCTTAAGCATGTTGTTGATGTTGTATGATGTTTAGCTTAGAGTTGAGTGGTTTGAAATGAGCCAAAGTGTCATATGTTGGACCGAGAGGTCATTATAGGTCTCACTATACCGGTACACACCTTAGGGTTTCGGTACGCGGGGACCTGTTCTGGCTTAAGATGTTTAAAATAGCCTAGGCGTACCGATACGGCTGGTAACCGTATTGATATGCATAGCTGGGAAATAGTAAAGGTGTCGGTACGAATAATACCATTTCGATACGGCCAATGGCTATTGGAATCATAGTTTTCAAAATATACAATATCATATCGATACGCTTGAGGATTGTATTGGTACGCCTTTGTCTTTTAGCACCGTTTTGATACGGTGGACACTTGTACCAATACGCTGACCGTTAAATCTGTTGAGATGCTTTATGATGCTTTTGGATACCTTGTATTTTGGTCCCTATTTCGTAAATGTGAAATTAAATGAGTTTGAATGGTTAATTAGGGATGAGTTTAAACATGAAGGCATGAAATATGACTAATTGAGGATTGGTAACTTTAACTTGGTAAAAGTATTTTTGAAGTTTGGAAATTATGTTTTAGTCCCTTTGAAGTGTAATCGAGCAATTAGATGTCAAATTGATGCCCAATTGAGTTGTATCTTTAACTGCAACATGTATGATCACCTTAGGACCTAAAAATCCGTTTATAAAAGTTAAAAGAAAAATTAGACCATTCCCGTTGTGAATCTTCAGGGTTAATCTTGGTAAACCCTAATGTAGCTCGCTCGGCTCGGTCATGCGTCTAGGCTGGGTCAAGGGGGTTATATTCAAGATTTTGGAGAAGTATCTAATGAATCTCCTGTAGAAACAAATATGGACATGGAAGGTCCAAATGGCTTTGACATTGGCTAGGGGTGGAAGTTTCTCTATGACTTCAATCTTGGCTTTATCAACTTCAATGCCTCTATCAGAAATACGGTGACCTAAGACAATTCCCTTAGACACCTTGAAGTGACACTTTTCCTAGTTAAGAGATCTGTAGAAAATCATCCATCATGTATGAGAAGATGACCATCATACAACACTGGAAAGTTGCTGGAGCATTGCATAGGCCAAAAGGCATTCGACGAAAAACATAAATGTCATATGGACATGTGAATGTTGTTTTCTCTTGGTCCTCCAATTCTATAGCATTCTGCTTCTATCTAGAGTAACCATATAGGAAGCAATAGTAGGGTTTCTTGATAAGCTAGTCGAGCATCTGGTCAGTAAATGACAACGGGAAGTGATCATTTTTGTGGTTTTGTTCAGCTTCTGGTAGTCAATACAGATCCACCATCTAATGACAGTTCTGGTTGGGAAGAGCTCATTGACATTGTCCTTTATCACGGTCATACCTTCTTTTTTGGCACAAACTCGACAGAACTCACCCACGAACTATCTTAGATAGGGTAGATGATTATAGCATTGAGCCATTTGATGATCTCCTTTATAACAATAGTCCGCATGATTGGATTGAGTCTCCTCTGTGGTGGTATTGAGCTAATGTGTTTATCTGCAAGCAAAATCTTATACACACACAAAATATGGCTTAGACCCTTCAAGTCAGGAATAGTCTAACCAATAGCCTTCTTATGTCAAGATAAGACATGTAAACTTGAATACTTGAATTACCTAGACAAACTATAAACCAAGGATTGTATTAAAAGAATATAAATGAGCTAATAAATATTAATTGCTTGATTTCTTGTCTTTCAAACATGAATAGCTTATTACTTGACATGTAAACTTGCTACTTGGATTACTTGACATGTAAACTTGAATACTTGAATTACATGACATGTAAACTTGAATACTTGAATTACTTGACATGTACGCTTGAATACTTGAATTACTACTTGGATTACTTGACATGTATTCTTGAAATAACAAAGTTGAAAAGAAAAATGGTTATACTTGACTTGAGATGCCTGTATATTGCCTAAACATGTACTTGACTTGAATTGAAATGTGTATATTGCTTGAAAATGTTATTTGACTTGAAATGAAGATTGAGCAAAGCTTGAATTTGAATGTTTCCAACCTTGACTAGGCTCAAACTTAGCTAATTGATACATGTCTTATTAATTGGTTAGAACTAGTTACTACCTACATTCTTGTACTTATCACTCTTGTTTTCATTCTTCCTAACCACAGGATAAAGGATTCGATCGTTGCTTGATCCTGAAGCCTAATTTCTTGAGCTCAAAGCAAGGCACAAGCATAGCTAAAGTATGGTTCATACTTGTTTTGTACTCCCTAGTTGGTGGCACTTAGATTGTATATAATGACTGGTGCATGCATTTTGAATATTTGAACTTGTATATATATATATATATATGTTTTGAATGGGCTTACTATGTATGAACTTGGTTGATATTATGAATCAAGTAATGGACTCTTTGTTGTGCATTTGAATAGAAATATTGAATGATTCAAAGTAATTAAACTAGCCTTGTGCCATTCGAATGACTTGTGATATGTGATAATTACTTGTGTAAACATACCACGTTGTAGTATTGTTATAAACTTGTATGGTAAATTCCGAATGGTAAGGCTTGGCATATTGCTTGCTTGGAGACAAGGTATGTACAATTGAAATGTTACATGTATCAATCTAAGGAGCAATAAAATGTAATGGAAACATGTGTAGTCACTTAAGTTATTCGAATGATACTTGTTTGATGACGTTAATTAAATTGTTTGGTAACCTATAATGTCTTGAAATCAAAATATGAGATTGCTTACATGTTAAGTTATAGATACTTGATTAATTGCTAGTTAAGTAACTCATCTAGTAGGGATGAGTTAACTTATTCTTGCCTTGTTCTTGCTTGTTTATTTCTTGATAATGCTCCCGAATTGGTTTTTTGCTAACTCGGGTAGGGGGTTTTACATTTATTGGTACCAGAGTTTTTTAGTCGGTTCTAGGACTAATCTGGGCTCTCTTGCATCATTAGGATACTTGTGCCACCTAGGAGACTTGAATTGTATAGCTTGTGTCTTTGCTTAACTAAACTGAATTCCTAATTGTTCTATTTGAACGTAGAATGTCTGAAACATGGCTTGGCCAAGATGATGAAAGTCCCATAGTCTCATCGAATGAAGGAGATAGTGTGAGGATGGAGCAAAATCCTCCACATCAACAAGCTAAACCTAGAGCGCAAGCTCAACCTTGAATGTAAAGTTGAACTTAAAGCCTGAAATTGTAGAACAAAGCCTTGTAGTTTCGAACCCTATAGGGGGAATTACAAACATAAGCGTTATCTGTAGAAACTATTCCCTATTCATTCGAAATGTACCCTTTATTGTTAATCTATATGTACTACCAACTTGTAAGTTTGATCTAGTATTGGTACTAGACTGGTTAAGCAAGCATGAAGCCTGGGTAGATTGCCTAAATAGGAGACTTTACCTCCAGGATTTAGGAAAGGAATCAATGCTTCTAATTGACAAGAAACCGGCTTCAATCTTTGCTACTATGGCCTTACAAGATGAACTTGAATTCGTCTTGCCTAGTATGCCTATTGTATTTGAATATCTCGATGATTTTCCCGAGGAACTCTCTAGTCTCCCTCCAACCAGAGAAGTAGAGTTCGGGATTGATGTCCAACCTGGAACAACTCCGATGTCCATCACACCTTATCGAATGGAACCTGTTGAGTTGAAAGAACTCAAGAAGCAACTCCAAGAGCTACAAGGCAATGGTTTCATTAGGCCTAGCTTGTCTCCCTAGGGTGCTCCAGTCTTGTTCGTGAAGAAGAAAGATGGGACTACGAGACTCTGTATTGTCTACAGACAATTGAACAAGCTTACTATCAAGAATCGATATCCTCTCCCAAGGATTGAAGATCTTTTTGATCAACTTAAGGATGCTGCAGTATTCTCAAAGATTGATCTACGATCGGGATACTACCAAATGAGGGTAAAAGAAGATGTACACAAGACAGCCTTTCATACTCTATATGGCCATTTTGAATTCCTTGTAACACCATTCGGGTTAACGAATGCTCTAGCTGCTTTCATGGTTCTCATAAACCATGTATTCAAGCCCTATCTTGACAAGTTTGTGGTCGTCTTTATTGATGACATTTTGGTGTATTCTCGGAATAAATAAGAACATTCTGAACACCTTCGAATTGTATTGCAAACTCTCCAAGAATGTCAATTGTTTGCAAAGTTCTCTAAATGCGAATTTTGGCTATTAAAAGTGTCGTTCCTTGGCCATGTCATCTCAGCAAAAGGGATTAAAGTAGATCCAAGGAAAATTCAATCCATCTTGAATTAGAGATCTCTGAGGAATGTTGGTGAGGTCAGAAGCTTTCTCGGTTTAACCGGGTATTATCAACGTTTTGTCAAGGGATTCTCATCCATTTCCACAAGTTTGACTAAGCTAACTCGCAAAGATACACCCTTTGTTTGGTCAGAGAACCAACAACGAAGCTTCGATCAGCTTAAACAAGCCCTGATTCATGCTCTGGTTCTCATCCATTTCCACAATCTTCTTGCCATTGATATGCCATGTTAATGATCTTAATTGAACTTGAATATTAATAAAAGGGAAGATTGAACTAAACTAAAATTATGAGTAAGTAATAGCCTGCAAATTGATAAATTAATTAGAAAGAAAAGTGAAAACAAATGTATGATTTCATGCCTTGGATATGATTTATTATAATGCTTGTTTGATAGTGCTCCATAGTGTAAATGCTTGATTCTTGATGCCTTGGGTGTGAACCATCGAATGCTTGCTTGTATGGATTTATGTGAATAACAGGAATTATGTCATGAAATAAAGATCTTGCTTGATACCTAAGATGGCATATGTAAAATGTTTACTTGAATAAAAAGTTAAATTGCAAAATGAAGAGCTAAGGCTCAATTGGCCTAAGGGCTAAAGCATAATGTTGCTATACCTAGCTTGAATTGATTATTAAACTTGGAAAGCTTGAAATCCTTGAATAAATAAAGTGTAATCAAACAACCTTGGTTGCTAGTTGAATAGGTAGAAGGGCATGTCTTAGAGTCTAAAGCTCATTGTGTCAGTGTGGACTACGGTCCAGGGCTAGGGCCCCTAATTGGCGACAGACGAAGGGTACGTATGTGGTCTTTCGCGACAGTAGGAGGGTTGACCAGTACTACGGTACATCTTGTCATGACAGTTGGTTGGAGACTCGATTACCTAGACAAACTATAAACCAAGGATTGTATTAAAAAAATATAAATGAGCTAATAAATATTAATTGCTTGATTTCTTGTCTTGCAAGCATGAATATCTTATTACTTGACATGTAAACTTGCTACTTGGATTACTTGACATGTAAACTTGAATACTTGAATTACTTGACATGTAAACTTGAATACTTGAATTACTTGAGATGTACGCTTGAATACTTGAATTACTACTTGGATTACTTGACATGTATTCTTGAAATAACAAACTTGAAAAGAAAAGTGGTCATACTTGACTTGAGATGAATGTATATTGCCTGAACATGTACTTGACTTGAATTGATATGTGTATATTGCTTGAATATGTTATTTGACTTGAAATGAAGATTGATCAAAGCTTGAATTCGAATGTTTCCAACCTTGACTAGGCTGAAACTTAGCTAATGGATACATGTCTTATTAATTGATTAGAACTAGTTACTACCTCACTAAGTACATTCTTGTACTTATCACTCTTGTTTTCATTCTTCCCTACCACATGATAAAGGATTCGATCGTTGCTTGATCCTGAAGTCTGATTTCTTTTGCTAAAAGTAAGGCACAAGCATAGCTAAAGTATGGTTCATACTTGTTTTGTACTCCCCTAGTTGGTGGCACTTGGATTGTATATAATGACCGGTGCAGGCACTTTGAATATTTGAACTTGTATAAATATATGTTTTGAATGGGCTTATTATGTATGAACTTGGTTGATATTATGAATCAAGTAATAGACTCTTTGCTGCGCATATGAATATAAATATTGAATGATTCAAAGTAATTAAACTAGCCTTGTGCCATTCAAATGACTTGTGGCATGTGATAAATACTTGTGTAAACATACCATATTGTAGTATTGTTATAAGCATGTATGGTAAATGCCGAATGGTAAGGCTTGGCATATTGCTTACTTGGACACAAGGTATGTACAATTGAAATGTTACATGTATCAATCTAAGGAACAATGAAATGTAATGGAAACATGTGTACTCACTTAAGTTATTCGAATGAAACATGTATGATGATGTTAATTAAATTGTTTGGTAACCTATGATGTCTTGAAATCAAAATATGAGATTGCTTACATGTTAAGTTATAGATACTTGATTAATTGCTAGTTAAGTAACTCATCTAGTAGGGATGAGTTAATTTATTCTTGCCTTGTTCTTACTTGTTTATTTCTTGGTAAAGCTCTTGAACCAGTTTCCTGCTAACCCGGGGTAGGGGTGTTACAATTTAGCTCATGTCTGAGTGTAAAACATCCATAACAAAATTAATTAAGTACAGTAGTTTATCAAGCAAGGAAAAGAAATGAGTTGAGCATCCTCGACAAACTCCCTCCAAGCCGTCTAACAATGTTGTAGATCTTCCACTCCGTCGGGCTCCCATGATGGCTCTGTCGTGAGGAGAATTCTCTAGCTTCTACTCTGGTGGTTCTCTATAAGCTTTAGACTAGGACTGTTGCCTATAATCGCGCCCCTCCTTGAAGTAGCGTCCAATTCTCTCTTATATAGGCGGTGAAACTAGGGTTTTAGTACCCTAAAGTGCACACTTCATTAAAGAAAGCCATTGGTTTCCCGCTTCATTTAATGTTGCGTATCTAGGAGAAATCTATGTGGGCAAAAGCATATTCATCTCCAACTCTTTATGCCTCGTCAGCTCCAGCCATGAGATATACTCCTCTTCAGCTCCAGCGATCCTCTAGCATCCACTAGCATCCTATACATGCATCACAAAGCACCACATTTCCTGTGAAAAGTGCCAATATATATGACATTTAAAGCACACGCGGTGTAACACCCTATCTACATGCAAATATGTACAATCTATCCTAAATGCAAACTACATGAGCATAAAAACATGCAAAGACAAGGAATAAGGGCATATAAAATAGATCAATTATGCACTCTTCAAAGACATCTAAACTTGAACTGTTGCTTGTGTTCAAGAGATGAAAAATGGATGCAAGAAAAAATAGAAAATAAGAACAGTAAACAACCCCTAAGTCCTAAGGTTCCACTAAGATATGATTACAGTGATTCCAAGTTATGATGTAGCAGTAATTCATTCCTCATCTATGTTAATGATAAGCAAATGTATTAGAGCTTACAGCTTTGTTCAAAAGATCAAATCTACTGTAGGCGCAGTGTGTGCTAAGTTACATGCATTCATAACTTAATAGCCTTAGGGAAGCTTAAGGGTTGTTTTTTTTTATGCCTCGGCATATTGTTTTCCTTTTTCAGAACACTTTTACTCCATTTTCTTTTTAAGTTTGAAAATTGTATCCTTTGGGCTTCAGCTCATCACACTAACTCTTCAGTACTTGAAGATGGAGTGGAGCAAATAGCCCATCCTCGAGCCCTACGAGCAGTGTCATCTTGTGAAGACTTTAATTCACTCTTTGTCACTACTATCATTCCTACCAGGGAATGTTAAAGGGAGCAAACACAACTCACCTAGTGTACTAAGATGACAAGATGCATAGAAGAGTGCCATTCAATAGTTTTGTTTAAATTATCAAGTCCCAATTTATTTTCTTGATTTTTCAGGGAGTTTTTAAGCCTTTATTTTGCTACTTTGAGCATTAAGATCAGCTACTTTGACTCATGCTTTGGCATCAGAAAGTTGACCTAGTGCATCCCTAAGGTTTTTCAAATGTTCAGATTGCATGTAACATGTGGTTTTAAGGGCTATATCAGATTCATCATTAAGTTCAAAACCTAAAGCTCCTAATGCCTTGCAAAGCATCAACATAGATTCATTATGGGAAGTCATAATTAACACATCAACATATTCAGAATCAAAGGAATCATAGCAAAGAGAACTTGTTGGGGATACTAGGCTAATTAAAATTCTAAAAAATAAATTTTACCTAAATTTAACCTAATATATATGTGGGTATGTACTCCCCCAAACTTGAGAAGAGAATTGTCCTCAATGCAAAAAAGAAAAGGCAAAACAAATCAAGGAAAAACAAAATATGAAAGATATGAAATATTAAAAAGAAAATAAAAACTAACCCAAGGAGTTACTGGGTGGTGGTTCTCGGATTATGATACCCTTGCCTTTGTCCCGCAAGGATGTTGGTTTCTTGGCAGAGCAGGACGATGCACCAGCATTAGTATATGCCCGCTATCTCCTTATTTTGTTGATGGTGGTAGGTGCAGGTACTTATGCAATCTCATTGTGCTTGTTCTGGGTATCTGGTAGGAATTTTTGACTAAGGAATGCTCTACCGCTGCTAGGTCTCCATGAAACTAGCAATATCACCCTAGATAATCTAGCAAATATCATAAGTAGACGTGGCAACAAGCTCAGAGGTCATATTGTATCCTTTCATTTGTTGTACCTGAGAGGGCAACCAACATGTTTGGTGTTCACTGATATCATCTTCCCTCGATTCTTCAACCCTTGCTTTCTGGCACAAGGCTGTAATGAGATTGGGGAATGGTAAATCCTTGGGTTTTCTTGTTAATGCTACCCTATTTACGATGGTCTCGTAAATATACTCATACGTGTTGATGTCCCAATTATGGAGGATAGAGTGCAAGAAACTCAATTGTAGCAAGAAATTGTAGATCAATTTCTTGTTCGAAAAATACGGTTGTTGATGAAGTGCATCAAGAACTTTGACGTTAGATTAAGTTGTGCCCAATTTATCTTCTGGACATAGTTGTAACGTCCTGAAATTGGGCTTAGATGTGGAGCGAATCGGGTAAGTGGTTCGAGAGAATTCGTTTAGGCAATTCGGATAGTTTCGAGAATTTAATTTTATAAAATTGATTTTTGTCAAAATGAAATATGGAAAAATGCTATAAATTACTTAATTAATATTTTAAGTAATTTGGTAAATTCAATTTGAGGAAATTAATTCTAATTTTATGACATTTTGGTCTAGTGACTAAATTTAAAGTTTTCAAAACTGTTTTTGGTGCCTAAATCGTAAAAGGGTCAAAACTTAGAATCTTTAAGGAGCTATTTGACCAATCTTTTGAACAGATTTTTCTCTTAATTTAGATTATTTTAACGTGTTTTTAAATTATTTTATAATAAATAAAATATGATTCATTAAAAGGACCTTTAATTTCCAAAATCACTTTCTTATGTAACTACTTTTCTTCCAACCTTTTTCTCTAAACTTTCTAAGCAACCAAACCAAGATTTCTACTCTAAAAAATCTAGGAATCAGTTCCTATTGATTTCCTTTTTGATTTCTAATTGATTTCTTCAAATTCTATTGTAAAATCTCTTTGGATTTCATCAAAGCTTGGCCAATTAAGGGAGAAATGAGCAATTAGAGGTTACTTTCATTTCTCTCCTCAAATTAAAGGTTCTTTATTGAAATTCCCAAGTTCTTGATCCTTTGTTATTGATTTATGTTAAGAAATTATGATTTTAATATGGAATAATTGATTAAATAGAGTTTTATTTGGAAAATTGTTGGAAATTGATTTGGATCTATTTTGTGACAAATAAAATTGATTAAGATCTCTATTTGGAAGTGTTGTAATGTTGAAAGAATTGATTAATCAATGAAATCCCGAAACTATATGGATTGCTAGTTTTCTAGGTTGTTTATAGTTAGGTTTGGTGTGATCTTACTGTTGTAGAGTTGCTAGAAGTATAAGGACGTTGTTAGGATGTTTTTGGATTTTGATTGATGACGTTGATGTGGTAGAATTATTGGATGTTGGCTGGGCTTTGTTTGAGTAAGGTTTGGTGGTGTTCTTGATTGATTTAGAGAGGTGTTTGACAGGTTCTTAGGGGGAGGTTGTGTTTGTTGGTTGCTAGAGATTTGTGATACAAAGATGTGTTTTAATCCTCTATTTTTCATTGGGTAAAGTAGGGAAGGTGAATCCTTTACCTTTCGAAGAAGGTGTGGATGCTTCGAAAGCTTGATTCGCGCATCTTGGATTGTTGGTGAGTGGAAAAGTGTTTTACTGCGGTTTAAAGGTTTGAAAAGGAGTTATAGGATTTTAGATAAAGTTTGATACACTTATCTAAGCTCAAAAATAAGTATTGGTTAAGTCTTCTCTTGATTCCGGTTTTGGAAAATGAAATCTCATGTACATATTTATGGTTTTGATTACATACTGTATTATGCACGTTTTGAAAGTGAATGATGTTCTAAATGATCATAGATGCTGATTTTTTAGAATGGAATAAGGTTTATGAAAGTATTTTAAGAATATTTAAATACATTGTTAAATGTATTTCTGTTGGAATAATTTGATGCATATGTAAAACAGCGAGGTAATGTTGTTTATTGAATATATTGGCAAGTGGATGTTTTTAAAATGTTATCGGATATAGTTGGCTAGCCATCAGATTTAAAGTGCACTATAAAAGGTTGCCTCGTGTGTGTCGAGGGGTGTAAGTATTCGTAATCTCCATCATGAGAACCGCAGCGACTGAGGTGGGTAAATGTTTCATTTTCTCCCGCTGGTGGATTTATACATGTGATTTGAATCAAATGGTTTTAAATGCATTGATGAGTGTTTTATCGATTTCCTCACTAAGCTTATAGCTTACGCTCTCTCTTCCTCATCAATGCAGAGAACTAGCTTTCTCGAACAGCACGCAAGCAAGGAGGGATCCAACGATTAATATATTTCACAGTATGGTTTCATAAGTACTAAGTAGTAATACAAAGGCAATGTGACTGGTTGTTTTGGGAGATGTATTTTGGTTACTCCCTGTTTGTATAAGTTTGGATTAATATTTTGGACTTGTATGATGCTTTATACTAGGTTTTAAGGGGTTGTGAGACATTAAGCACGCTTGGGTAGAAATTATGCTCTTAGGAGAATAATTGAGTATGCCATGCTTAGTATGATTTCTTTCCATGTTGCCATGTTTGATGATTGGATGTTTGGGATGCTATATGTTGATTAGAGGTTGAACTAAGGGTATTAGATTGAGCCAAAG
This sequence comes from Hibiscus mutabilis, assembly GCA_019671005.1. Classification (NCBI taxonomy): domain Eukaryota; kingdom Viridiplantae; phylum Streptophyta; class Magnoliopsida; order Malvales; family Malvaceae; genus Hibiscus; species Hibiscus mutabilis. The sequence continues at coordinate 7,444,774 of CM033723.1, read as the reverse complement.
TGTCATATGTTGGACCTAGAGGTCATTTCAGGTTTTACCGTACTGATACGGATCCTCAGGGTTTCGGTATGCAGGGATCTTTTTTGGCTCTGATTGTGCAACATAGCTTAGGCATACCGATACACCTGGTAACCGTATCGGTACGCATAGTTGATCAATATTGAAGGTGTCGGTACACGAGTTACCGTTTTGATACAGTCTTTGGCTACTAGAATCTGAATTTTCAAAACACACAAGCCCATACATTTACGCTTCCTTTAGTTTTGTTTCAATACGGTAAACACTTGTACCATTACACTGACCATTAATTTGGATGAGATGTTTCCTGATGTTTAAAATCTTTGCATTTTGGTCCATGCTTCTTAGTTATACAATTAAATGAGTTTGAATGGTTATTTTGAGATGAAGTTTAACATGAAGGCATGAAATATGACTTATCTAGGATTGGTAACCTTAATTTGGTAAAAGTCTTTGTAAATATTGGAAATTATGTTTTAGTCCATATGAAGCGAATTTGATCAATTAGATGCCTAATTGACACCCATTGAGTTGTACATTTAACCTTAACCAACATGATAACCTTAGGACTTAATTATGCATTTAGATAAGATAACAGAAAAAATAGACTTTTTTATTGTAATTTTTCTGGGTTTGTCTCGGTAAACCTTAATATAGCTCATTTGGTTCGGTCTTGCAACTAGACTGGGTCAAGAGGGTTACATTTAGTGGTATCAGAGACATGTTATGATTATTGGGAGGTGGACTATGGGTGTTTGGTTGATTGATATTGTATGAACATGTTGTTTGATATGTACAGTGATTGAATCTGTGAAATTGTATTAGATATGTGGTATGTTTGGGTGTTTAAACTCGAGACACATTGCCTTATTACTACTTGAGTTAAATGATTTTGTTTTTAAGCAAGAGTGACTTGGATCCTTGCTTCAAGCTTGCCCAATTGTTTAGATTTATTGCATTATCATGTTTTAAATTCATATTTTGAGTATGCGAACGAGATGAGAGATGAGATCAAATATGTTCCCATATTATGGGGAGAATGATAAGTTATGAATCAATTAGGGGTTGAAGATGTTTGGGTTCCTAAAGTTGTGTGGTTAGGGATCCTTCCCTGAAATGTTTTAGATGATGTTAGGAGTTGTCTTTTATTTGTGAAGTTAGATCAGTGTTGAGACGTATTTGGGAATGGCTCCCAAATTCTTCTAAGCTAAGACGACAAGTATTTAGGAAATGCAAAGTGGTGGTATCTTTGTGTTTTGAGGATGCGATTAAGATGTGTAAGTCCGGTCTGAGAGTGTTGTTAGTAAGCGTGAACTGTTGAACATGCACAGGACAAAACACTTATATGTATATATTTAAATATGTTATAACATACAAGCATTTGGGCATGACATTAGAGGTTTTGCATACATGTGCATAGGCATCTGCAAGGGCATATAGGAAATCATGCATACATGTGTTCACACTTGCGAATGACCTTTCAGGGATCGATGAACTACCAAGGGAAGTATGTCAACGTATGAGTAGGAGATCCAGTCTGTTCGGTTGAGCCAATATGCTCCTAAACTGGTTTTGAATGAACGATAATAGCGTGATCGGTTTTGTTATGGGTTGATCAAGGAAGTGAAGATGTACATGTTGGCTACAGACTATAGAGAGTTTGATGTCTTAGTTTCTCGAGCAAAGGACATAGAACTGAATTTGGGTTTGTCTGCTCGTTCTGAAAGTTCCTCGGCTGGTAAGAGAAGTGTGGAGTCTGATGATAGTAAGGATCGTTACAAGAGTCACAAAGATAAAAGGTACCGTTCGGATCAAAGGCATGGAGAAAATGGTGCTGGGCGTGGATTTCAGGGTTAGAATACCTATGCTGGAGCTCCCGAGTGTAGGAGGTGTGGCAGGTGGTATTTGGGGAATGCTAGGGGTGTTTTGGGCATTTCTTGGAGCTATGGATTGAGGGATCATCTCAAAAGGGGCTGTCTGCAATTATTCAGAGAGAGCCACGCTCATGTGCCTGTTGCTATGGCACAGAGAGGTCATGGGCGCGGCCGTGGACATTTCAGCGCAAGGATGATGGACAGAGAATGGTAGCGCATACCATAGCATTTTAGCCAGAGGGCAGAGGACCGTCGAGGTTTTTTGCTCACCGTGTAAGGAGGAATAATATCGATGTGATCGCAGGTACCTTTACCTTGTAGTCTATACCTTTGTTATCTTTGATTGATTCTAATTCTACGCATTCCTACATTTTGCATGAGCATGCGTGTTTGTTGGATTTACATATAGAGTTGTTAGATGTTGGTATACGGGTAACAAGTTCCTTTGGTGAGACGGTTGTAGCTAGGAAGTTGTATAGGAGTTGTTCCTTGATGGTTCAAGGACACGTGTTTGAGGCTGACCTAATGGAGTTATCACTTCATGGTTTCGATGTGATTCTAGGTATGGTTTGGTTGTCTGAACACAAGGTTGTAGTGGATTTTGAGGCAAAATGAGTTTCTCTAAAACTTGCTGAGGAATACGAAGTTATGGTTATGGGTGAGAATGTCAAGTTCATGTCGAATGTGGTTTTAGCGCTTGAAGCGCAAAAGTTGTTAGAATGTGGGGGTCAAGCATACCTAACTTATGTGATGAACCCGAATATGAAAGAAATACATGCCCAGGATATTTGCACAGTTTGTGATTTTCTAAGAGTGTTTCCAGAAGAGTTGCCTGGTTTACCGCCGGATAGGGAGATGGAGTTTTGCATTGAGACATACGTGAATACAGCTCTGATGTCGATTGCACTATATCAAATGGCACCAAAAACGTTAAAAGAGTTGCAAGAGTTGTTGGATCAAGGTTTCATTCGGCCAAGTGTGTTATCGTGGGGAGCACCGGTGTTGTTTGTGAAAAAGAGTAATGCACGATGAGAATGTGCATTGATTATCGGCAACTGGACAAGTTGACGATTAAGAACAAGTATCCTTTGCTAAGGATTGATTATCTGTTTGATTATTTTCAGGGAGCTACGGTGTTTTCTAAGATTGATCTGAGGTTGGGGTATTACCGGTTAAAAGTAAAGGATAAGGATGTGCCGAAGATAGCTTTTCGCACACGCTATGAGCATTATGAGTTTTTGGTGATGCCGTTTGGTTTGACCAATGCACCGGCAACGTTCATGGATATGATGAATAGGGTGTTCATGAATTCTTAGACCAATTTGTGGTAGTGTTCATCGATGATATTCTTGTGTGCTCTCGTACCGAGAAAGATCACGATCGACATCTACAGAATGTGTTATAGGCTCTGTTGGATAACAAGCTTTACGCCAAGTTGAGTAAATATGAGTTTTGGATAAACAGGTGGTTTTTCTTGGTCATGTTGTGTCGGCCGAGTGTATTCGTGTGGATCCGCAGAAGATTAAAGCTGTTGTGAATTGGAAGCAGCCATAGTCAGTATCAAAAGTTCGTAGTTTTCTAGGGTTGACGAGATATTACTGACGATTCGTAGATGGGTTTTCGAGGATTGCAGCTCCTTTGACAAAGTTGTTGCAAAAGGATGTGGGTTTTGAGTGGATAGAAGGTAGACAACAAGCATTCGATAAGCTAAAAGAAGCTTTGGCGCATGCTCCAATTTTGATTCAGCTTGAATTAGGGAAGGAGTTTGTTGTGTATAGCGATGCATCCTACATGGGTTTAGGATGCGTGTTGATGCAAGAATGAAGGGTTGTCGCCTATGCATCTCGGCAATTGAAGGTGCACGAACGTGTTAAGGTAGTTTGAAAAAGAAGTATTTTTGGGTTGTTTTGAAAAAGGATGTTGTAGATTCTGTGGCTCGTTGCATGGTTTGCCACCGTGTTAAGGCGAAACATCAGTTTCCTTCGGGGTTGTTGTAACCGTTAGGGGTTCTAGAGTGGAAATGGGAGAAAATCACCATGGATTTTGTGTCTAGTCTACCTTTGACGTCGTCAAAGAAGAATTATGTTTGGGTGATTGTGGATAGGTTTACGAAGTGTGCACATTTTCTGGCTGTGCATACGACGTATACTTTGGATAAGTTGGCAGAGTTGTACATTGCCGAGATTGTGAGGTTGCACGGTGTGCCAAGGTCTATTGTGTCAGATAGAGATTTGTATTTCACTATGAGGTTCTATGAATGTTTGCATAGAGCCTTGGGCACACGGTTGGACTTTAGTACCTCGTATCATCTGCAAATGGGTGGTCAGTCAGAACGTGTTATCCAAGAGTTGGAGGATATGTTGCGGTGTTGTATCATAGATTTTCAAGGGTTGTGGGAGAAGCAGTTTCCGTTGATGGAGTCCACTTATAATAACAGTTATCAAGCTAGTATCCAGATGGCACCATATGAGGCTTTGTATGGTAGAAGATGTCGTACACCACTTTGTTAGGAGGAGGCAGGAGAGAAGTATGTTTGTTATCTGGATGTGTTAAAGGATACCAATGAGAAAGTGAAGCTTATTAGTGACCGTTTGAAAGCGGCTTCGGATCAGAAAAGTCTTACACTGACTTGAAGCAAAGGGAGATTGAGTATGCAGTTGATGATCGTGTTTCTAAAAGTTTTGCCTTGGAAGAAGGTGATGAGGTTTGGTCGAAAGGCAAGTTGAATCCTAGGATTATTGGGCCATATGAGGTGTTGGAGCGCGTTGGTCCAGTTGCATATAGATTGAGGTTGCCAGCTGAGCTAGAAAAGGTACATCATATTTTCCATCTGTCGATGCTACAGAGGTATAGATTGGATCCTTTGCATGTTATGCTTGTTGAGGATATTGAGTTTAATTCGGATTTGACCTATGATGAGGAGCCGGTAATAATTTTGGATTCGAGTAGCAAGGTTCTCCGTGCCTCATCTTTTTTCTGCCAGATAAATTTCGAGGACGAAATTTCTTAAGAGGGGGAGAGTTGTAACGCCCTGAAATTGGGCCTAGATGTGGAGCGGATCGGGTAAGTGGTTCGAGAGAATTGGTTTAGGCAATTCGAATAGTTTCAAGAATTTAATTTTATAAAGTTGATTTTTTGGTCAAAATGAAATATGGAAAAATACTAAAAATTACTTAATTAGTATTTTAAGTAATTTGGTAAATTCAATTTGAGGAAATTAATTCTGATTTTTAAGACATTTTTGTATAGTGACTAAATTGAAAGTTTTCAAAACTGTTTTTGGTGACTAAATCGTAAAAGGGTCAAAAGATAGAATCTTTAAGGAGCTATTTGACCAATCTTTTTCAACATATTTTTCTCTTAATTTAGGCCATTTTAAGTGTTTTTAAATTATTTTATAATAAATAAAATAGGATTCTTTGAAAGGATCTTTAATTTGCAAAATCACTTTCTTACGTAACTCCTTTTCTTCCAACCTTTTTCTCTCAACACTCTAAGCAACCAAACTAAGATTTCTACTCTAAAAATTCTAGGAATTAGTTCCTATTGATTTCCTTTTTGATTTCTAATTGTTTCCCTCAAATTCTATTGCAAAATCTCTTTGGATTTCATCAAAGCATGGCCAATTAAGGGAGAAATTAGCAATTAGAGGTGATTTTCATTTCTCTCCTCTAATTAAAGGTTCTTTATTGAAATTCCCAAGTTCTTTATCCTTTGTTATTGATTCATGTTAAGGAATTATGAATTTAATATGAAATAGTTTATTAAATAGAGTTTTATTTGGAAAATTGTTGGAAATTGATTTGGATCTGTTTTGGTGATGAATCAAATTGATTTAGATCTCTATTTGGAAGTGTTTTAATGTTGAAAGAATTGATTAATCAATGAAATCCCAAAACTACATGGATTGCTAGTTTTCTAGGTTGTTTATAGTTAGTTTTGGTGTGATCTTGTTGTTGTAGAGTTGCTGGAAGTATAAAGACATGGTTAAGATGTTTTTGGATATCGATTGATCATGTTGATGTGATAAAATCATTGGATGTTGACTGGGCTTTGATTGAGTAAGGTTTGGTTGTGTTCTTGATAGATTTAGAAATGTGTTTGATGGGTTCTTGTGAGGTGAGGTTGTGTTTGTTGGTTGCTTGAGGTTTGTGATACAAAGATGTGCTTTAATCCTCTGTTTTTTATTGGGTAAAGCAGGGGAGGTGAATCCATTACCTTTTGAAGAAGGCGCGGAGGCTTTGGAAGATTGATTCGCGCATCAGCAAGCAAGCGTTGGATTATTGGTGAGTGGAAAAGTGTTTTTACTACGGTTTAAAGGTTTAAAAAGGAGTTGTGGGAGTTTAGATAAAGTTTTATACACTTATCTAAGCTCAGAAGTACGTATTGGTTGAGTCTTCTCTTGATTTTAGTTTTGCAAAATGAAATCTCATACACATGTTTATAGTTTTGGTTACTCACTGTATTATGCACGTTTCGAAAGTGAAAGATGTAAAAGATCATAGATGATGATTTTAGAGAATGGCATATGGTTTATGAAAGTATTTTGAGAATATTTAAATACATGGTTAAATGTATTTGTGTTGGAATGATTTGATGCATCTGTAAAATAGTGAGGTAATGTTGTTTATTGAATATATTGGCAAGTGGCCGTGTTTAAAATGTTATCGAATATAGTTGGCTAGCCTAGGGTTTAAAGTGCACTATAAAAAGTTGTTTGATGTGTATGGAGGGGTGTAAGTGTCCGTAATCTCCACCATGAGAACTGCAGCGGTTAGGTGTGTAAATGTTCCATTTTCTCCCACTGGTAGATTTATAAATCCAAACCATAGAGGTGGGTAAATGTTTTGTTACTCTGGTTTGAACCGTTGAGGTGGGCAAGCATGTCGTTGCTCCAGTTGAGGTATGTATGTGAAGTGTTTGTGTGAACCAAACGATAAATCCGTGCATCTGATGTGTTTTATGAAAAGAAAGGTTGCTAGTTTTGAGTCACTTGAAAGCCAATATATGAGATAATGTATCACGAAGATTGGATTATGTTTGTATAATGTGATTTATACATGTGGTACTCTTTAAACTTGTTATAAATGAGTGGTGTTGTGAAGCTTAAATTGAGGTAGAGATTGAATCCATGATACATGTGTTGAAAATGACTTGAATGCGCATAATTGAGATGTGTTGAGAAGTACGAGATGTTTTGCCACGAGACAATAACATGTGATTTGAATTAAATGGTTTTAAATGCATTGATTAGTGTTTTCGTGATTTCCTCACTAAGCTTATATCTTACGCTCTCTTTTCCTCATCAATGCAGAGAAATAGATTTCTCGAACAGCACGCGAGCAAGGAGGGATCCAAGGATTGATATATTTCAAAGTATGGTTTCATAAGTACTAAGTAGTAATAAGAAGGCAATATGACCAGGTTGTTTTGGGAGATGTATTTTGGTTACTCCCTGTTTCTATAAGTTTGGAATAATATTTTGACTTGTATGATGCTTTATACTTGGTTTTGAGGGGTTGGGAGACACTAAGCATGCTTGGGTAGAAGTTATGCTCTTAGGAGAATGATTGAGTATGCCCTATTGAGTATGATTTCTTGCCATGTTGCCACGTTTGATGATTGGATGTTTGGGATGGTATATGTTGATTAGAGGTTGAATTGAGGGTGTTAGATTGAGCCAATGTGTCATATGTTAGACCTAGAGGTCATTTCAGGTCTCACCGTACCGGTACGGATCCTCAAGGTTTCACTACACGGGGATTTGTTTCAGCTCAGATTATGCAAAATAGCCTGGTAACCGTATTGGTACGCATGGTTGAGAAATAGTGAAGGTGTTGGTACACGGGTTACCATTTCAATATTGTCTTTGGCTATTGGAATCCTAATTTTCAAAACACACAAGCCCGTACCGATACGCTTGAGGACCGTATCGGTACACATTTTTCCTTTAGTGTTGTTTTGATATGGTAGACACATGTACTGATACGCTGACTGTTAATTCAGTTGAGATGCTTCCTGATGTTAGAAATCTTTGCATTTTGGTCCCTACTTCTTAGTTATGCAATTAAATGAGTTTGAATTGTTATTTTGAGATGAGGTTTGACATGAAGGCATTAAATATGACTAATTGAGGATTGGTAACCTTAACTTGGTAAAAGTCTTTGTGAATATTGGAAATTACGTTTTAGTATATGTAAAGCGAATTCGAGCAATTGGATGCCTAATTAACGCCCAATTGAGTTGTACCTTTAACCTTAACCAACATGATCACCTTGGGACTTAATTACGCATTTAGATAATATAAAAGAAAAAAATAGACCGTTTTGATTATAATTGTTTGGGGTTTATCTCGACAAACCCTAATGTAGCTCGCTCGGTTCGGTCTTGCGACTAGCCCAAGTCTAGGGGGTTACAATAGTATTTTTTTGGTTCCACGTAGTCTCATGAATGCAGAGGTTAGCCAACAACTAGGCATATGTATTGACTGTTGCTGTGGCAACAAAATTCCTATGGCCGCCGTCGGTTGTGGAAAGGTTTTAGTGTTATGCGATCGCCTCAGCCGAGAGTGCAATTGTCATCCCACGCACATAGGTCCTTCCAATTGGCATATACCCTACATGAGTGTAAAATTCATGTACCCAATTGGCGTTAATTTGTCCTGGTTGTCGAACAAAGTCTCCCCATCCTTGTGTAGTTATGACTGTGTGTGTGCCGATTTCAAACTTGTTGCAGATGTTTGGAGTAAACTCCAACCCTACCTCTAAAATGAGGTCTTGTTGGATAATGTGTTTATATATGGATGTTTGGACACTATCTACTTTGTATAGATGGGCTTCAAGTTCTATAAATTCTTCATAAGCCATATCTTCGAATGATTCCTGGTTATCTTCTAGGGATGCATGAGGGGATGGAAAAGGAGGGCTATTGTTTCTCTCCATCTAAGATGACTGTTGGTTTCTACGGGTTATTGTGAGTTGTCAGACCATGGTCCAAGGAGATAAGTGAGCTAGTTAGGATTTTAGGGTTTTAGAATTATTGATTGTAGGAGACGAGAAGTTCGTTGGAGGTCAAAGTGTTATTTTTAAAAGGTGAATCCGGAAGGGTACAAAAGGAAAAGAGTAGTTATAATCATGAAAGGTCACACCCATCATTAATGCGGAATACTGACTTCGTGTGGAAGTCGAATGGTATGTGGCATAATGAATAGTGAAACAACATGTGGCAAGATATGGGTAGAGGAAAAATGTGTAAAGTGATAGAATCGATCCGTCTAAGAGTATTTCATCTTTGAGAAACATGATATATCAACCCCTAATTGTCAGGGAGTCCGTTATTAGCACAACTTGCTTTTTGGTTTGAACTTAATATCTGCTAGTGAAAACAAATGAATTTAAGTAGAATCTAATCCTAGAAATAAAAACTAAAAGTAAAGCAAGAAATTAAAGTACAAAATAAATGAAAAAGGCTAGAATTTAGATGTGCTATGTAACCCCCTCGACCCGGCATAGTTGCAAGACCTAACCGAGTGAGCCACATTAGGTTTACCGAAGTAAACCATGAAAATAAAACTTGAAACACATCCATTTTTTATCTTGTCTAGATGCATAGTTATTGTCCTAGATGCATAGTTATTGTCCTACATGTACATACTAGACTCAGGTGAAAACCCAACACAATCGGGCATCAAATCGATGTCCAATTGACCATAATTGTCGTTTAGGGACCAAATTGCAATTTCATAAAATTACAAGGACTTTAATCTAATTTATGTTACCAACCTTTAATTAGACAGAATTCATGCTTACACACCAAAAATCATATCAAAAAGATCTTCCAATCTCATTCAATTGCAACACCAATATTTAGGGACTAAAATGCAAGAAAACATAAATTCAGAAGATTCAAAAATAACCAAATTAACTACCTCCGTACTGGTACGGACAAGGGTGTTTCGATAAGCCTTCATTATTATAAAACCCCATAATTCTAGTAGCTAAAACCCGTTCCGATACGCCCCCGCGTATCAAACGCCCTTCATGAAAACACAGTACCGTATCGAAACGCCTTCTCGAGTATCGAAACACTGGCCAAATTTGCCTAGACCCGTACCGAAACAGTTGCCCGCGTATCGGTACGCTAAGCCTAGAGTGGCTTACTCGTACCGAAACAGGAACACCCGTACCGGTACGCCTAGACCTGAAATGTCCATTTTTACTGGTTTAACATGCTTTTGACCAAACCAAAATATCCTAACATGCCCCTAACACACATTCAACATATTTCAAAGTCAAACCACAACATTACATCACAGATTCAACATCATTTCATGGTGTCTTGCGTCAATTGTAAATCTATAGGCATGCAACCTAGAAAACCAAACAAGAAAAGCATGAAACCTTAAACCATCACCAAAGTCAATCCATAATGGCCATTTACAACTCAAGAGCAGCGAAACAAACTTGTTGAACAGGGAGTTCAACAAAATATCTCCCAAATAACAACGGAAACCCCCATTGCCCTTATTAATTATAGTCTAGTTCAAAACATACTTTGATTACCAAGTCCTGCACCGATCACTTGCTTCCCTTTGCCTTCCGAGACCTTAATTCTATGCATTGATGGACATAGAGAGCGTAAGCACACTTGGCTTAGTGAGGAGTGCTAAAAAACAACACACCATCAATGCATTCAAACCATTACTTAACATTACATTGAAATCTCATTTCAATAATCCTTTAAAACATTATCATGACTTGAAAACCATGCACGTAACATCTTTAAAAACCAGCATATTAAACCATATTCAACATGCATCATTAATCAACATCAAATCCCATCGCTCAACCTCAATTTAAGCCTTCCCATGCATAACAACCATATGCAAAGTTTAAAGAGTAATCATGTATAAATCACATTATACAACATAAACCTTTCAATGATACATCAACAATTATATTGGCATGCAAGTGATCATAACCAAGTTCCTTTACCAAAATCGTTCATCGGATACACAGATTCAAACAAGTGTCCTCTCAACACTTCAAGCCATCTCACCAGAATAGCGATACAATCATAATCATGCTACATTATAACCGGGTACACTTTCAACCCACAGGGACACCAACCCAAACCCTCGATTAGATGCTTAATCCACTAACGGAAGTCTATGGTACCATATAACCCCTCTACTGTTAGGGTACTTGGATGGAGTTTACGGTACACGGATCAAAACCCCTCAATATCCAAGGCGACTTATTATAGTGCACTATCAATCCTATGGCCGGCCAACTATATCCGATAACAATTTTAAAACCACATCACTTGCCAATATAATTAACCATTTACCGTTTACCTCACTGTTTTTCCAAGCATTAAACCAAACCGTATCCAAAGCAACATACCATGCTTTAAACCACAAGTATAAACCTTATACTTACATGGATCACTTACCACGTGCATCCATCATCATTTCATGATCAAAAATAGTATTTTACATACTTTAAAACATGTTTAACAGTAGGTACAATGTAAACCGAAACAAGTGCATAAAACCATTTCGTAAAAGTACGGTCGAGAAAAGAACCACTTTATACTTACATCCGAGCTTAAACCAGTGTTTCAAGCTAAGTTTAAACTTCCATAAACCACTTTTGAAACATTCCAAAGCTAGAATTCACGTTTTTACTCACTAATACGCGAAACCTCGATTCACCGACGCGAAATCAAGCGTCTGAATCCTCCAAAGCTTCCCCTATCACTTTCGGATCAACCTCCCTATTTTAATCACATTGCAGCAGAGGATTAATGCATCTCAATGCATTTTAAACGCTACAACAACAAATCCTCACGGACTTCCATAATCCTCTCACAAATACTCAATCACAACAACCGAAATCATCATCTAATCCTTTCCAAACACAACCAGTCACAATCTAACAATCTAGCGCTTCCATAATCGTCAAATAACACTTAAAAATAGGATTAATCCATCCAAATACTTCCAGCAACTACACAACCACTACAACTCCACAAAAACACAATTCTAGCAATCTAAGCAATTAGAGAATCTAGAGTTTCGGGATTCCATTATTGAAATCAACTTAACGACATTATAATACATCCAAAATATGCTTAAAATCAATCATCAACACTAGAAAATAGATCCAATTTGGATCTCACGTCAAAGCTTCCTTCAACTTTTTGAAAGCTTGCTTCTTATCCTCCATCCACTTAAAACAAACATTCTTATGCAATAGCTTGGTCAACCGAGCAACTATACTGGAGAACCCCTCAACAAACCTATGGTAATAACCCGCTAAACTAAGGAAACTCCGAACTTCTATCACAAATTTAAGCACCTTCCAACTCATCAAAACATCAATCTTATGCGGGTCAACACGAATCCCCTCGGACCACACCACATGCCCAAGGAAAACAACCTCCTTAAGACAAACCTCACACTTTCTTAGCTTATCAAATAGCTAAATAACCAACAATGTCTGAAGTGCAATCCGCAAATGCTTATCATGATCCTCCTCATTACGATAGTACACGAGTATATCATCGATAAACACAACAACAAACTGATCCAAAAACTCATGGAACACTCGGTTCATCATGTCCATGAAAGTAGCCAGCGCATTGGTCAAGCCAAAAGGCATCACCAAAAAGTCATAATGCCCGTATCTCGTACGAAAAGCTGTCATGGGCACATCCACATCCTTCACCTTTAACTAGTAGTACCCAAACCTCTAATCTATCTTAGATAACACCGAAGCACCCCTGAACTGGTCAAACGGATCATCTATCCGCGGTAAAGGATACTTGTTCTTTATCGTCAATTTGTTCAACTATCGATAATCTACACACATCTGCAACGTACCATCCTTTTTTTTCATGAACAACACCGGGGCACCCCACGGTGAAATACTAGGTCTAATGAAACCTCGATCAAGCAACTCCTATAGCTGCATTTTCAACTTCTTTAACTCATTTGGGACCATGCGATACGGAGCAATAAACACTGGAGCCATATTCGCATAAACCTCAATACCGAACTCCACCTCTCGATCCGGTGGCAACCTTGGCAATTCTTCTGGAGAAACACCTGAAAACTCGCATACTGTGCAAATATCCTGCACCCTCAACTCCTTCGATCCCCGATTCATAACGTAGGCCAAGAAAGCTTCATTTGCAGAATCCAACAACCATTTCGCTTCCAAAGCCAAAACAGCATTAAACAAGAACTTAGCATTCTCACCAACAGCCACCACCTCAAAATCATCAGTCGCTTGATCTCAAAAATTACCACAGCCCTGTGCTCGGTCAACCAATCCATCCCCAAAATAACATCAAAACCGTGGAATGGCAACTCCATCAAATCTACGATAAACACATGTCCTTGAACCATTAGTGGACACCTACGATACAACTTCCTAACTACAACCATCTCTCCCAGAGAACTGGTCACCCTAGTGCCCACATTAAGAATTTCAACAGGTATATCAAGCAACTGTGCATGCTAACTCAAGATGTATGAATGAGTAGAACTAGAATCAACCAACGAATACAACGACAAAGACTATAAAGTGAAAGTACCTGCAATAACATTGGTGGTATTGCGACCCTCATGGTGCGCATACACCCTAGCTGGTCCACCTCCCTCAGGCTGGATAGTAATGGTATAAGCCAGAGTCCTTTGCCCACCATCTCTGCGCTGAAACAGCCTATGACCAGAGCCTCTCTACGGAGCAACAACAGGTGCAGCACCTTGCCCACCTACAACCAACAAAGGACAATCACGTCTCAGGTGGTCGCTAGACCCAAAACTCCAACAAGCATTGGACACAACAGCCACAGGTGCTTGACCCTCCCTGGCCAAATGAGGGCAATCTCACCTCAAATGCTCACGCAATCCACAAGCCCAACAAGTGTTGAACGCAGCTTAAACCTAGGCACCCTGCCTCTGATCCAGGCGATACCTTCTGTCATGGTGTCTCTTAGCCTGACCACCGCCAAAACTAGAATCAACCGCCCTCTTACCAGAGCTAAAGCCTCGAGATCCAAAAGTCAAACCAAGATTCTGCTCAACATTCTTGGCTCGCATAACCAACACATCAAAATTTGTATAATCAGTAGTAAGCATGTTTATCTTAACCTTATAGACTAGCCCATATCAAAAATGATCACAGCGTTGTCGCTCATCAAGGACTAACTAGGGAGCATACTGGCTCAACCTCACAAACTGTACTTCATACTCAGCTACAGACATGCTGCCCTGCACCAAAGCCATAAACTCTCGTTTCTTCTCGTCCTAATACTGGACTCCAGATACTTCTTCTGAAAAGCGCCACAAAAGAACTCCTAAGTTACATCCTCAGTGACCATCCCGGATATCATGGTAGTCCACCATGTATAAGAACCTCCATGCAACAGGGATAGAACACAGCCCAGCTTACGAGCATCTAAACAACCCATCTGCTTCAAAATCCTCTTTGTACTAGCCAACCAGTCTTCAGAAGCCTCTACTGCTAGACTACGGAACTCAACTCCTCCCAGACTACAGAGACGCTCTAGTGGCAAACCTACATGCTCAACCACTGGTGCAAGTACATGAGCACCCGCAATAGCTGCCTAGAAAGCATCAGTCATGGCCTGAATCAACGGTGCCATGTCAACGGTCTGGTGGACCAGGTTAGAGATTTGAGTCAGATTCAGGATCATATATTTTTTTGTGAGATAAAAATATGTAAAAATGGTTAAAAATCATGTTTTAATATATAATTAATATTGGTGGAATCAATTTTGGAAAATGAGATTTGGAGGTATGACATTTTGGCTAGTGCCGAAAATGCAATTTTTGAAAACTATTTTTGAAGTGACTAAAATGAAAAGGGTCAAATTCTTAGAATCCTTAAGGAGCTATTTTACCAAGTTTTTGCTGGTGATTTCTCCCTTCAATTAAATCATTTTAACAAGTGTTTTAAAAGTTAATTAAAAGGGGTTTTAGATATTGAAGTTATTTATTTGCTTTTAAACAAATTTGATGTAACTTTTCTCTCCACTTCTTTTCTACCAAACACTCAAGTTTTCATCAAAAACTAGAGGTGAGGGATCCTTTTTACTTAGATTCTTGATCGACAATTGATTATTTGACTTTGATTTACAAAACCTCATTAAAATCTTGTGTTTTCCTAGCTTTAAACAAGCCAATTGATGGAGAAATCACACAAAAGGGGTAAGGTTCGTGATCTCCTCTATTGAATGGTTCTTTATTGATATTCCCAAGTATTTGATCCTTGATTTATGGTTTATAATCTGATTTAGTGTTTTTATATTGAATTAATTGATTTAATTGGGTAAAATTGATGAAATAGCGAAAGATCTGAATTGGATCTATTTTGCAGTGATGTAGATTGATTTTAAACATATTATGGATGTATAATAATGTTGATAAGTCGTTTTTAACAATGGAATCCCGAAACTCTTGAATCTCTAATTGTTTAGGTTGTTAGAATTGTGTTTTTGTGGAGTTGTGGTTGCTGGAAGTGTTAGGATGTTTTGATCATGTTTTTAGATGTTAATTGATGATATTGAAGGTGTCTAATTGTTAGATTATGGCTGGGTTGTGTTTGGAAAGGATTAGATAATGCTTTCGATTGTTGTGGTTGGGTAATTGAGAAGTGATTGTGAGGATCTGTTGATGTAGTGTTTGAAGGCATTGAGATGCATAAATCCTCTATTGTTATGTGGTTAATACAGGGGAGGTTGATCCGGAAGTGATCATTGAGGTTTTGCAAGCTTCAGACGCTTGACTTCACGTCGGCGAATCAAGGTTTCGCGTATCGAGGAGTGAGAACGTGGATTCCAACTTTGCAAGCTTCGGACGCTTGACTTCGCGTCGGCGAATCAAGCTTCAAACGCTAGTTTAAACTCGGAAGTAAGTATAAAGTGGATTTCTCTCTCGGTCGTGCTAGTTTGAAATGGTTTTATGCACTTGTTTTAATTTACATGTTACCTACTGTTTAAGCATGTTTTAAAGTATTTGATATACTGTTTTTAAGCATGAAATGCTGAATGATGCACATGGTAAGTGATCCTTGTAAGTATGTGGTTTATACTTGCGTTTAAAGCATGTGTTGTTGCTTTGGAAAAGTGATTTGGTGAATGCTTATTAAAACAGTGAGGTAAATGGTAAATGGTGAATTATATTGGCAAGTGATATGGTTTTAAAATTGTTATCGGATATAATTGGCCGGTCATAGGATTGAGTGCACTGTAAATAAGTCACCTTGGATGTTGAGGGATTTATACGGTGTACCGAATACTCCATCCAAGTACCCTAACGGTTGAGGGGTTATACGGTATCGAAAACTCCCGTTCGTGGGTTAAGCATCTAACCGATGAAAGGGGCTGGTGTCCCCGTGCGTTGAAAGTGTACCCAGTTGTTAATGTACCGCGATTGTGATTGTATCGCTATTCCGGTTGAGATGGCTTAAAGTGTTGGGTTAACACTTGTTGAATCTGTGTATCCGATAAATTCTTTTGTTAATGGACTTGTTTAATGATCACTTGTAAGCCAATATAATTGTTAATGTATCATTGAAAGGTTTATGTTGTATAATGTGATTTATACATGTTTACTCTTTAAGCTTTGCATATGGTTGTTATGCATGGGAATGCTTAAATTGAGGTTAGCAATGGGATTTGATGTTGGTTAATGATACATGTTGCATATGGTTTAATATGCTAGTTTTGAAAGTGTTAAAGTGCATGGTTTTAAAGGCATGATGTATTATATGATGATAAACATGGTTTGAAATGGGAATTTCATAGTGTTGATGGAAAATGGTTTTAAATGCATTGATGGTGTGTTGTTTTTTAGCACTCCTCACTAAGCCTAGTGTGCTTACGCTCCCTTTGTCCATTAATGCAGAGAACTAAAGGTTTGGGAGGCAGCGGGAAGTAAGGGATCTCAACCAGACTTTGTAATCAAAGTATGTTTTTGGAATTATACTATAAGTAATAAGGGCAATGGGGATTCCGTTGATGTTTCGGGAGATGGTTGTTAAACTCCCTGTTCGAGCAAGTTTGTTTAGTTGCTCTCGAATTGTAAATGGCCATTATAAAGTTTTTTTGGTGATGGTTTGAAGTTTCATGCTTTTCTTGATTGGTTTCTAGGAAGCATGTCTATAGATTTTCATTTGATGCAAGATGCCATGAATCGATATTGAATCTGTGATGCTTTGATGTGGTTCAATCCTTGAATATGTTGGATATAAGTTTGAAGCATGTTTAAGTGTTTTAAAAATCATAAATGGATGAAAAACCAGTTAAAATTCTCATTCCATGCCCAGAGGTTTCGAAACCTGGACCTGATTTCGAAACCTGTAGGCCAATTTTGGCTATGGGGTGCGGTACGCAGGGAGTCGTACCGGTACGTGTTTTAAGTTCTGGAGGCCTGGTTTCGAAACCTATAGGGGTGGTTTTGAAACCTCTAATACAATTTGGCCCCGTATCGATCCGGAAACCCGTGTACCAAAACCAAGGACCTTTATTTCAGTTATATGTTCGATTTAAGCTTTGAAATCTTGCAGTTTGGTCCCTAGATGTTGTGTATGCAATTGAATGAGTTTGGATGGTTGTTTTAAGGTGAAATTTGACATGTATGCATGAAACATGACTAGTTAAAGATTGGTAAATCAAATTTTAGGCAAGTCACTATAGTTTTGCAGATTTACAATTTGGTCCCTAAATGTTTGAATGATAAATTGAGGGTGCTGTGGTGATCTAATTGTGATGAAATTTCATGAGCTTGTATGAAATGAACTTAATTGTTGATTGGTAAACTTAATTTGTTAATTGAATCCTTAACTTATGGAAATTACATTTTGGTCCCTATTTTGTAATAGTATTCAATTGGATGTCAATTTGATGCCTGATTGAGTTGAGTTTACACTTATGATTAGTATGTACATGTAGGTTAATAATTATTCCTCTAGATAAGATAAAAGAAAAAAATAGTCGTGTTTTAAGTTTCATCTTCATGGTTTACCTCTGTAAACTTAATGTAGCTTGCTCGGTTCGATCTTGCAACTAGGCCGAGCCGAAGGGGTTACACTTGCTCCACATTCCCAGGTGGATCAAGAGAGGGCAGCGGCAACCCTCTAGGAGGCACAACATCCTCCTTGTTTCCCTGCCCAACGATAGCAATAATCGTACCAGATCGCAGCTCTCTCTTCGGTCCCATCGTGCTAACAATATATCTAAGGCATGATAATCATTTCAAAACAAAAATAGTTAGGCCAGCTTTAAGCAAGGATCCAAGACTCTCATTTCAAAATCATATCATTTCAGACTATAATAATAAGGTAATGGGTTCCCTAAATTTTTCCCCCCAACAAGGCATGCAACAACCACCGTGTATATCAAACATCATATTACAATTCACAATAACATCACAACAATCATACCAACTCCCACTTATTGCAAACCTGGCTCTGATACCACCAAATGTAACCCCCTCAACCTGATCTAGTTGCAAGACCGAATTCAGTGAGCCACATTAGGTTTACCGAAGTAAACAGTGAAATGCAAGATCATCCAATTGCATCATCAATCTCATTCAATTGCATCACCAATATTCAGGGACTAAAATGCAAGAAAATAGAACTTCAGAAGAATCTAAAATAAGCAAATTAACTACCACCGTACCAGTACAGACAAGGGTATTTCGATACGCCTTCATTATTATAAACCCCAGAATTCCAGTAGCTAAAACCAGTTCCGACATGCCCCCGCGTATCAAAACGCCTTTCATTAAAACACTGTACCGTATCAAAACGCCTTCCCAAGTACCGAAACACTGCCAAATTTACCTAAACCCCTACCAAAATAGTTACACGTATATCAGTACGCTAAGCTTGGAATGGCTTACTTGTACCGAAATAGGAACACCCGTACCGGTACGCCTAGACCTGAAATGTCCATTTTTACTGTTTTAACATGCTTTTGACCAAACCAAAACATCCTAACATGCCCCTAACACACATTCAACATATTTCAAAGTCAAACCACAACATTACATCACATATTCAACATCATTTCATGGCATCTTGCATCAATTGTATATCTATAGGCATGCAACCTAAAAAACCAAACAAGTAAAGCATGAAACCTCAAACCATCACCAAAGTCAATCCATAATGGCCATTTGCAACTCAAGAGCAGTAAAACAAACTTGCTGAATAGGGAGTTCAACAAAATATAACAACGGAAACCCCCATTGCCCTTATTACTTATAGTCTAGTTCAAAACATACTTTGATTACCAAGTCTTGTACCGATCACTTGCTTCCCACTGCCTTCTGAGACCTTAATTCTCTACATTGATGGACATAGAGAGCGTAAGCACACTTGTCTTAGTGAGGAGTGCTCAAAAACAACACACCATCATGCCTTAAAAACCATGCAGTTAACATCTTTAAAAACCAGCATATTAAACCA
Source organism: Hibiscus mutabilis (assembly GCA_019671005.1). NCBI lineage: Eukaryota > Viridiplantae > Streptophyta > Magnoliopsida > Malvales > Malvaceae > Hibiscus > Hibiscus mutabilis. The sequence goes on along the minus strand of CM033723.1, from coordinate 7,425,375 downwards.
TATGCAACATGCATCATTAATCAACAACAAATCCTATTGCTCAACCTCAATTTAAGCCTTCCCATGCATAACAACCATATGAAAAGCTTAAAGAGTAAACATGTATAAATCACATTATATAACATAAACCTTTCAATGATACATCAACAATTATATTGGCTTACAAGAGATCATAACCAAGTTCCTTTACCAAAATCGTTCATCAGACCGTCTAGCATACCACAAAACTGCTAGGCCCAAAACTGGGGCGTTACATGCTAATTATCCGATGGTGGTGTAGAAGATTTATCCCTTAAGACATATGCTCTTGTGAACATTTCTATTCGTTGCAATGTTTGAGTGAATTTGCTCCGGTGCTAGTCCAAGAATTAAAATGGGTAGTGTTCTACTAAGTCATCCAGTATAAGATAGATTTGTTCATCATGCCATTTAATGATCTCCAATTCATCCACAGTTCGCACAATTGGGGTGAGTTTCCACTATGTTGTTGTCTGCCAGTTGGAATAACATGCAAGCATAACCTTATACAAACATAAAGTAAGACTTATGTCCTCCAAGTTAGTAACATTCCATCCAAAACCTTTCTTATGTTGCGACAAGGTATTTAACAGTTTATCTTCTTGGTCAGTTTGTAAGAAAGAAAATATGACAACAACAATGTATTATTTTCCCCTAAAAATGCATATTTTTAATTGAGGGGGAAGATGTTTATGTTCAAGTACCGGTTGATGCTTAAGCGATGGTTTGGGAGATTTGAAGTCAACATAATCCAAAGGCTCAAAAGTCATTCCTGGTCTGGTGAGCACAATGTTGGATTGTTCAATCTCATCGTTACCTTCTTCTTTAGCTGCATGCATGGCCTCATCAAAAGCAGATTGCTTCTCAGCAGTGAGTATGTTGCTACAACAGATCTTGGGTAAACTCTCTTTTGCTAAGGCATCTTCAGTGTCCACAAGCTGGTATTCTACACGGTCATTTGCGTACTTGAATGTGCTGAAGACGTTGAATCTGATCTTTTGGTCATTCATCTTATTGGTGAATTCACCTTTCTCACAATCAATCACGATGTGCCCGATGGCCAGAAATGGTCTCCCCAAGATGATGGGAGCATTCTCAGCAGCTTAGCAATCAAGGATGATAAAGTCCACTGGGAAGACAAACTTTTCTGCCTCAATTAACACATCTTCAATTCTGCCCTCAGGTCAGATTTGAGATCGATCGGCTAATTAAAGGATCACCAATGTAGGCATTGCTTTACCCATCCCTAATATTTTAAACACAAATTTTGACATCAAATTCACACTTGCACCGAGATTGCATAATGCATGGCCGGAGTAGTTGTAGCCTATGGAACATGGAATGGAAAAGATGCTAGGGTCCTTCATCTTTGGTGGCAAATCACTCAGCATAGCCACACACTCACCCGTAGTAGTAATAGTTTCAACTTTACTAACCTTCTTCTTCTTTATCACAATCTTTTTCAGAAACTTGGTGTAGATAGGCATCTGATCAATGGCCTCCAAAAGTAGGACATTGATGTGCAACTGCTTGAGCATCTCTAGGAATTTATAGTACTAGACATCTTGTTTCTGAGCTTTCAATCACTGTGAGAATGAAGGTGGTGCTCTAGGTTCATCATGTGGTTTACTAGATGTAAGAGCATCTTTTTCTTTGTCTTATTTGCCTTCAGTAGCGAGGTTATTCACTGTATTAGACATGGGAGCTGGTTCCTTCGGTGTAGGAGCATCGGTGGATGGCTTGCTTGAAGTTGAATCAACTAGAGAGTCTCCCCCAAACTTGGCTTTTGTCCTCAGTTGTGTGCCACTACATAGAGTGGTCACTGCATTTCTCTACATTAAAATGCTTTAGTGACTTTAGTATCACTAGGTAATCTATCGGGTGGCCTCGTCTTTAATGTTTGGGTAATTTGGCCAACTTGAGTCTCCAAAGACTGGATAGAGGCGGTGTTGTTTTGCATTATTGATTGTTGGTTTTGCAACATGGCAGCCTGCGTTGTGAGCATGTCACTATGATGCTTAAGATGAGCTGCTTGATCCTGCATAATGACACAAGCAGTTTCCATCAAAGTTTTGTAACACCCCAATTTTGGGCCTAGCAGTTTAAGGGCTAGTTAGACGGTCATGTAACCCCCTTGACCCGGCCTAGACGCCCGACCGAACTGAGAGAACTACATTAGGTTTGAAGAAGAAAACCAGAGAAATATTATAAAAAGTCAGTCCATTTTTTTCTTTTATCTTATCTAGATGCGTAATATTTGTAACCCCCTTGACCCAGCCTAGACGCCCGACCAAACCGAGAGTACTACACTATGTTTGTCGAGGCAAATCGAAGAAAGGTTGCGAAAAGTCGGTCCATTTTTTATCTTATCTTGTTTAGATGCAAATTATTAATCCTACATGTACATACTCGCATTAGGTGAATATTCGATGGAAGTGAATCAAAAAAGAGCAACCAATTGCAACACATTTATTACGAGGACTAAAACATAAATCTTTTAAATTAAAGGACCAAAATTGAATTTAAGGTTACCAATCCTCAATTAGTCCATTTACATGCTAACATGTCAAATTTCAGGTCAAAAAGTTCATCCATACTCATTCAATTGCATCACTAACATTCGAGGACTAAAATGAGAGGAAACATAACCTTCTTTCCATGACATTAACAGATTTAATGGCCACAGGTATCGATACGCCACTAGCCGTATCGATACAGCCTAACAACCCCATTTCGATACGGAGTAAGCCATACCGGTATGCCACATCGGATTAAAACCTGATTTGAAATTTGCCAAAGGCTGTACCGATACAGGTCACAGGGGTTTCGATACACGGGATCCATCCCAAAAAGCATTTTCTAGTAGCGTAAAATTGTACCGATACTATTGAGCCTGTACCGATACGCTTAAGCTTATATTGCCTAATCGTACCGATACCCGAACACCCGTACCTATCCTAGATGCCAGAATTTGCCTATCCGTACCGATACGGTCCACCGCGTATTAATATGCTTGGGCCTGTAATGTCATTTTTAGCTAGTTTTTCACACAAGTCTATATGCATTTAGTCCCTAAAAACTTGCATACATACATATAAGCATCAAACAATACATTTATAAACACTTGCACCAAGATTTAGCTACCATAAAACTTAGGCCACCAAAAGGATTAATCTAGAGGCATGCTCCCTAAAACACTCCACCAAACATACCAAGATGCTCAATTATACATTTACCATCACAAGCATCAAACCACATCACCTTAATACCATATTCAACATGTTAAGCTCATCAAAGCTTGCCATCCAAGCAAAACCATCTTGATGCATACCTAGAAAACCACATAACTGTAATACCCCTTTCCCGTATTCATAGCTGAATACGAGTCAAACATATCACAAAACATTTGTAAAACCCTCTACATTTGTAACTCGATAAAAAGTTTGATTCTGCTAAAAATATTACAATATATTTAGTTTCTATTTACAAATGTAGTTAATCGCGTATAGTTTAAATATAATATTTTAATCTTCAAATTGAGTTTAATTTCAAGCAGCAACTTATTAATTTAATTTAACTTTGTATAATTAATAAAACTGCCTAATTTAAAATTCATCCAGATACCACATAAAATACAAATTCTATCATAGCAGTCATATCATTTTAATATACATGCCAACTAGTAAATATCAAACAGTTCATAGCCGAAATAACATTCATATTATACAATCATCAATAACTAGTGATCAATGCATTTATTTTCAACCTTTGACATAATTATCAATATATATGTCAAATATATGATCAATGACATAAATATCATGACAATATATAAACCAGGTAGACTCATCGCAAGTCCTACCGGTGATGTATGAAACATCCATGTATAATGTTATGTATGCATGCACTCACATGGGCCATTTATTAGTATGCCTCACTAAGTCCTCTTTGATCCTTTCCTTCATTTTACCTTGAACCTCCCTTGATTCAAACTTAACTTCATAATTCAAATATGTAAAATATTTGTTAGATCCCAATCTAACAATATCTTAGACATATTGTCCAAAATAATCACTCGAATACAAAATCTCCAAACGTTTTCCTTTCTTCCTTGTATTGTTCAAAAATTCATTATGCTCCTTAGTAACCACTTTGAACTTCCATTAACCCCTTTCAAGCTTACTAATCAACCTTAGATACAAAGTGTATCAATTCTCATTTTCTGGCAGTTTGCAGTACCTCCAAATAAATATTTTTATAAAATAATTTATAACTCAGAATTCGACTCCGTTTGTTCTGAAAGAAACTAGATTCGATAAGCTTTTCAACCATATAAATTAATAGCCCAAATTCAACTTGTACGATTTATGGCGAATTTTCAAAGCCAGTTACAATGCTGAAATTCGGAACAGACTGGTGTTCTGTTTTCCGACCTTTCGTCACTCAAAAATTCATATCTTTTGACTCGAAACTCAAAATCAGATTCCGTTTGTTGGACATGAAACTAGAGGAACAAATCTTTACATCGGTATAAAATTAACCATCCAATCATATTTTTAGAATTTATGGTGAATTTTCAAAGTCACTTCCATAAACCAGTTTTTCTACACAGCTTCCATAAACAACTTCAACTTTTATACTAACTTCTCCTTACTTTTATACTTTTCAATTTAGTCAAATCACTAGCTTTAAACCACCAACTCATCACATTCTTCACCAAATAATTATTCACAATAATTCTCCTTAATTTTCCTTCTTTACCAAAATAGTCACTAAAATGCAAAGATAAGGATTCAAGCTTCTTAACTTTGTAATTTGGTCCTCAATTTAACATTACTACCTTAATTCCATTATTACAACTAAAAATCAGATTTAGCCCCATGCAACTTCAATTTCGATTTGGTCACTTAACTTTAACAAATTGTCAAAATGGTCACTAATTCAATTCAACATCAATTTGGCATTCTAAGTTCAGTTTCTTATCTCTAACATCATTAATAACACAAATACACTCCAAATTCTAAAAATTCAGATTTGGTCCTTCAACTTTTCAAGTTGTCAAAATGGTCCCTACACAATTTAACTTATGGTTTTGCTTCCAAACAACAATTCAAGCTTACTAGATCATTATTTCAATATCACAAACCCTAAATTAAACTTGAATCCATAAACCCTAATCATCTTCAAAGAAATCAAAACATGTAAAACTTAAATCCCAACTCAATATCATGATTTTAACATTATACTAGCTTGATTTCAACTTAAATTCAATCATGGAATCATAAAATCTCAAAAGCCCCAATTTGATCCATAAACCCTAATTTCTTTCTCATGTAAATTATCATCAATCAAGCATGGATTCCATGAATTATTGATATCAAAAGATAGAGCTTGAAGAGTAGAACAACATTGTAGTTAAAGAGATTACCTGAAAACCGAGTTTCGGAGCTTGAATCGAGCTTGGAAATTTTTTTGTCTTTCTTTCCCTAGCCCTCGCATTTGTTGCTGGAAAAGATGAACAAAATGTTCATATTTTCACTATTATTTTGCACATATATCTATTAAATGAATATTAAATTCATTTAATAGTAAAATTACAATTTTGTCATTTTTATCCAATGGTTGAGATTGATTTTATCATCAATCAAGGGCCAAGATTTAAACTTCCATTTTATCTTTCCAAAATTACCCTTATAACTTTTTAAATATTTCAAAATTGCCATTGGGGCCAAATGACCAATTTCCCTCCAACTTGTCTTTATTTACTAGTTTGTTTCCAAATTGCCATTCCATTAAAATCTAACTAAATCTACTTAGAATTCAACCAATCATAATAAAATATTCATAAAATCACATTTTATGACTTTTCCATAGCTTTTGGATCAGCCTCCAAAATTTCCATTCGATCCAATATACCGATAAATAATCCTTTACTCAGAAATAAACTGTAGGATTCATCTTGAATCAAACTAAAAATATTTCCAACACTTGGAAATAACTTTTATAACCTTTCTCTATCATATGGCAAAATTTAAAAATTTTCCAGTTCGATCCGGGTATCCGAATTCCACTTAAACTTTAACTATGATTTTCCCAATAATCGAAGTATCATATCGAACCAATAATTTCGCATTCGATTCACACCCTTAGGTGATCTGTTTATTTATGAAATAAAAACCCTTAACTTTTGCAAAATTAAAACTTTAGTCCCTAAACTTTTCCAAAGTTTATACTTTAGCTATAAAATTTTCAAAATTTACATTTTGGTCACTATCTTTTTAAAATTCAATTCTCATTCTAATTTTCCTTGGAATTCAACCAAACTTTAAGAATACCTTATTCAATTCACTATCTATCACATGAGACCTTTAAACCTTATAAATTTCCTTTCTAAAACCCATAATTAAAGAAATCCTAGCTTTCGCAATTTTGTCATTTTAGTCACTAAGTTATCTTTTAAGCTATTATCTTAGTGCTAAATGACCCTTAATCAACTTAGCAAATTTTGGGGTATTACAATAACATCAACCATGGGTAACTATGCACAATATGCATAACAACATCAATTAAACTCCAAAATCACAGCATTACACATGCTTAAAATTAGGGAAAACAAAATTACAAATCCCAAAATCCATGGCGAACACATTGCCTTATACCAGAAACTAACACCGAGTTCATACTCAAATATTTCTGTCTTTGGATCACTTAGTCCTTGCCTTTACGGCCTCCAAGCTTTAATGCTCTGCATCAATAGGGAAAAGAGAGCGTAAGCACATTTGCTTAGTGAGGATGCTCTTAAAACAATGATGCATCAAAATCCCTTGAAAACCAAACACTTGTTTTCAACCATTCTTACGACCTAAGCAAGTTCCAATGATTGCAATACAAAACATGCACATCGACCATATGCAAAACGATATATTCCACATGCTTAAATTCTCAAAGCATTATAAACAAAACCATGCTTAAATCCCAAAGCATTATAAACAAACCATGCTTAAATTTCCAAAGCATTATATACAAAACATGCTTAAATTCCAAAGCATTATAAACAAACCATGCTTAATGTCCAAAGCATTATATACAAAACCATGCTTAAATTCCAAAGCATTATAAACAAACCATGCTTAATTTCTAAAGCATTATATACAAAACAATGCTTAAATTCCAAAGCATTATAAAATAAGTTCAACACTTGAATTTTCCATATATTGGCATTTATAGTGACCCCGGATAAACAACCTCTATCCTTGATTAGCTGACCGCTAATCTTTAAGTAAGCAACCGTTAACCTTACGTTTTGGATACATGGATCTCCCATGATAGTCGACCACTACCATGGCCCATACCATGCCAACCGCATGATATAACACCCATGCTGACCGCAAGATCAACATCAACAAGGGGAACTGACCGCTCAACCCAAGTGACAACATCATAATCTAATTAGTCGACCGCTTACCTCAAGGACTCTTACCTACGATCGATTTTTAACATATTATAGTGCACTTCATCCTATGGCATGCCAACTACATCTGAATGTTTTCTCACCTTGTCACATAGCCAATATATCATTTACAAAACCATTTACTCACTGTTTTACAATGCATTACGCAAAATCCCCACATATGTTATTCACATTGCCATAGCAATATCACATTCCTTTCCGGAACAAAAACCAATGTTCACTAGCATTTAATATACTTTTAAGCCACTGCATATGTACTTAAAAATCATGCATTTACAGTAAATAAAACAAACCATGTTTACGACCAAAACATAAATCACACATGCTTATATCCGAACTGGTATTAAAGAGCAAATGAGAGGAAACTTACTTCCGAGCTTAGGTAAGTGTTTCAAACTTAACCGAAACTCCCAAAACCACTTTCAAACCTTTGAAAGAATTTTAAAACCATTTCCACTCACAGATTATACTTCGCCTTGTAACCCCATTGACCCAGTCTAGCCGACAGACTAAATCGAGGAAGCTACATTAGGTTTGACGTAGCAAACCGAAGAGATTCAACAAAACCCAGTCCATTTTTTTCTTTTTATCTTGACTAGATGCCAATTATTAGTCCTACGTGTACATGCATCACTCAGGTATAACCCCACCTCAATTGGGCATTATTTTGACACCCAATTGATCACATTTGCAATTTAGGGACCAAATTGCAAATATAGGAAATTTGCAGGATTTAAGCCACTTTTAATATACCAATCTTTAATTAGTCAGGTTCTGATCATTCATCTCAAATTGATCATTCAAGCTCTTACAATCACATGGACAAGATTCAGGGACTAGAATGCAAAGAAAGCAAAACTGCCAAGCCAACATTACAGAAAACGGCCTTAGGTATTGGTACGGGTGTCACCGTACTGATACGCATAAAATGCCCATACCGATACACCATGGCAGGTATCGATACGCCATAACAAACTTACCTAACTTTTGAATCTTTTTAATATATGTATCGTACGCTTACATAGGTATCGGTACATAGGTTTGGATTGAAAAAGAGAAATTCCAGAGGCTAGAACGTGTACCAATACACCCTTACCTGTATTGGTACGTTAGGCTAAAAATCACCTAGGTGTACCGATACTCATTTATGTGTACCGATCCCTCAGGCCAGAAAATGCCTAGCCGTACCGATAGATCCCCCACGTATCGGTACGCCTGGACCTGTAATGCCACAATTTGCTGGTTTTTCATCTCAAAAACATTCTCAAACCAATCCAACTTGCTTATAACACCATACAAACATGCCTTACATATCACAAGCCAACTAGCAACTTTATTCCTACCGCACAACAAGCATCAAGCATCAAAAGGAAATCTATAGGCATGCTTCCTAAAGTCCATTCAAACAACATGTCAAAAAGGTAAACCAGCATCAAAACAAACTTTAAAGGCCATTTACAACCCAACAGAAACTAAAGAAATATGCTCAAATAGAGAGTTCCACAAAACATTTCCCAAAACACAACAAGTACCCCATTGCCCTTATTCATTATAGTCTAGTCTTTAACATACATTTGTAACAAGTCTTGCCAAGTTCCCCTTGCTTCTTGCTGCCTTCCAAGAACTCAATTATCTGCATTGATGGACAATGGGAGTGTGAGTACACATGGCTTAGTGAGGAGTGCTCAAAACAAACACCATCAATGCAATTTAAAACCATTTACATAACATCATCCTTAAAAATACCGTCATCATGCCCCTTTTAAAACATGCACTTTACATCATCTAAAACTAGCATGTTAAACCATATGCTACATGTGTCATTAAACAACAACAAGTCACATTGCTAACCCTCCACTTAAGCCTTCCCATGCATTACTACCAAATGCAAAGCTCAATGAGAAACATGTATAAACCACATTATACAACATTAGCATTTCAATGATACATTAACAATTATATTGGCTTTCAAGTGATCATTAGACAAATCCATTAACAAAAGAGTTCATCGGATACACGGATTCAACAAGTGTTAACCCAACACTTCAAGCCATCTCAACCGAAATAGCGATACAATTACAATCGCGGTACATTATCAACCGGGTACACTTTCAACCCACTGGGAAAACCCATCCCTCTCATCGGTTAGATGCTTAACCCCACTAATGGGAGTATTCAGTACTGTTTACCCCCTCTGCCGTTAGGGTACTTGGATGGAGTATTCGATACATAATATAAACCCTTTAACATCCAAGGTGACTTATTTTACAGTGCACTCAATCCTATGGTCGGCCAACTATATCAAATAACAATTTTAAAACCATATCACTTGCCAATATAATTAACCATTTTCCATTTACCTCACAGTTTTAACAAGCATTCTCCAAACCATTTTTCCAAATTAACGTCACATGCTTTAAAACACAAGTATAAATCACATACTTACAAAGATCACTTACCATGTGCAACTTTCAGCATTTCATGCTTAAAAACAGTATATCAAATACTTTAAAACATGCTTAAACAGTAGGTAACATGTAAATTAAAACAAGTGCATAAAACCATTTCAAACTAGCACGTCCGAGAGAGAAATCCACTTTATACTTACTTTTGAGTCTAGGTAAGCGTTTCAAGCTCTACCATAACTCTCAAAACTCTATTCTCAAAACATCAAAACGCTTTAAACCACATTTTCACTCACCGATAAGTCAAACCTCGATTCGCTGACGCGAAATCTAGTATCAGAAGCCTCCAACGCTTCTCCAATCACTTCCGAATCAACCTCCCCAATTTTTACCACAAAACAATAGAGGATTAATGCATCATAATGCATTCTAAACACAGCAACCACAATCCTTTATGGATTCTCACAAAACCTCCACAATTAACCCTCCACAACAACCGAAATCATAATCAAAACACTTCGATTCACAATCCAGCCAACAACTATTTGCCTAACCTCATCTCCAACATCAAAACACATCTAAAAACAGATTCAAAACAAGCTACTACCTCCAGCAACCTTACAACCACAAAACACCACAAAACCTCAAAACTAACAACCTAAACAAATAGAGATTCTTAAGTTTCGAGATTCCATTGATAAAAATCACTTATCAACATTATTAAACATCCAGAATATGAATCAAAGTGACCTTACTTGCTGGAAGTTAGATCCAATTTGCGAATCAACTCATTTTCCCCAAATAACTCAATTAAACATTGAAAATCATCAAAATAAGATTAGAATCACAAAAATAAGGATCAAATGCTTGTGAATTTCAATAAATAACCATACAATAGAGGAGATCTCGGACCTTACCCCTATTGTGAAGTTTCTCCCTCAATTGATTTGTGAAAAGCTAAGAAAACACAAGATTATTGTAAGATTTTGTATAAACAATCTTTATAAAATAATTTGAAACAATAAAATCAAGTTAGAATCCACCTCACCTCTTGAAATTTGATAAAAAAACTGAGTGTTTGGACGAGGAGAGAATGGATAGAAAAAGTTGAGAGAAAATGACGTGATTTTTGTTTTAGAAAAGATAACTAACTTTTTAACAAAATCCACTTTTAATTAAAATCACATGCTAAAATCAGTTAAATCAAGGGAGAAATCATCAAAACCAAAATGATTCTATGTATTTGACCCTTTTCATTTTAGTCACTAGAAAATCACAGCTTTCAAAACTTTCATTTTGGTCACCAACAAAAATGTCCATCTTCCAAAACCCATTTTAAAAAATTGATTCCACCATTATTAAATATATAATTAATAATGATTTTAAACATTTTTCCATAATTTTTCCAACAGGAAAAGTATATGATCCTGAAACTGACTCGAATCTCTACTCTAGTCCACCGAACCGTCTATTAACCCACTAAACTGCTAAGCCCTAAAACCAGGGTGTTACATTACATGGTTTAAAGCATTTTGATGTTTTAAGAATAGAGTTTTGGGATTTATGGTAAGCTTGAAACGCTTTATGGTAAGCTTGAAACGCTTAACTAGACTCAGAAGTAAGTATAAAGTGGATTTCTCTCTCGGACGTGCTAGTTTGAAATGGTTTTATGCACTTGTTTTAATTTACATGTTACCTACTGTTTAAGCATGTTTTAAATTATTTGATATACTGTTTTTAAGCATGAAATGCTGAAGGATGCACATGGTAAGTGATCTTTGTAAGTATGTGATTTATACTTGTGTTTTAAAGCATGTGACGTTGCTTTGGAAAAATGATTGGTGAATGCTTGTTAAAACAGTGAGGTAAATGGAAAATGGTTAATTATATTGGCAACTGATGTGGTTTTAAAATTGTTATCAGATATAGTTGGCCGGCCATAGGATTGAGTGCACTGTAAAACAAGTCGCCTTGGATGTTGAGGGGTTTATATTGTGTACCGAATACTCCATCCAAGTACCCTAACGGTAGATGGGTTAAACAGTACCGAATACTCTCGTTAGTGGTGTTAAGCATCTAATCAATGAGAGGGATGGTTTTCCCTGTGGGTTGAAAGTGTACCTGGTTGTTATTGTACCCAGTTGATAATGTACTGCGATTGTAATTGTATCGCTATTCTGGTTGAGATGGCTTGAAGTGTTAGGCTAACACTTGTTGAATCTGTGTATCTAATGAACTCTTTTGTTAATGGATTTGTCTAATGATCATTTGAAAGGCAATATAATTGTTAATGTATCATTGAAATGTTAATATTGTATAATGTGGATTATACATGTTTCTCCTCAAGCTTTGCATTTGGTAGTAATGCATGGGAAGGCTTAAGTGGAGGGTTAGCAATGTGACTTGTTGTTGTTTAATGATACATGTAGCATATGGTTTAACATGCTGGTTTTAAATGATGTAAAGTGCATGTTTTAAAAGGGGCATGATGACGGTATTTTTAAGGATGATGTTATGTAAATGGTTTTAAAATGCATTGATGGTGTTTGTTTTGAGCACTCCTCACTAAGCCTTGTGTGCTTACACTCTCATTGTCCATCAATATAGATAATTGAGTTCTTGGAAGGCAGCAAGAAGTAAGGGGATCTTGGCAAGACTTGTTACAAACGTATGTTAAAGACTAGATTATAATGAATACGGGCAATGGGGTACTTGTTGTGTTTTGGGAGATGTTTTGTGGAACTCCCTGTTTGAGCATATTTATTTAGTTTCTCTTGGGTTGTAAATGGCCTTTAAAGTTGTTTTGATGCTGGTTTACCTTTTTGACATGTTGTTTGAATGGACATTAGGAAGCATGCCTATAGATTTCCTTTTGATGCTTGTTGTGCGGTAGGAATGAAGTTGCTAGTTGCCTTGTGATATGTAAGGCATGTTGGTATGGTGTTACAAGCATGTTGGATTGGTTTGAGAATGTTTTTGAGATGAAAAACCAGCAAATTGTGGCATTACAGGTCCAGGAGTACCGATACGCGGGGGACTGTATCGGTACGGCTAGGCATTTTCTGGCCTGAGGGATCGGTATGCGTAAATGAGTACCGGCATGCCTAGGTGATTTTTGGCCTGGCGTATTGATACGGGTAAGAGTGTATCGGTACACGTTCTAGCCTCTGGAATTTCACTTTTTCATTACAAACCCGTGTACTGATACCCATGTAAGCGTACCGGTACGTATATTAAAAAGATTCAAAAGTTAGGTAAGTTCATTATGGCGTATTGATACCTGCCATGGTGTATCGGCACGAGCATTTTATGCATATCGGTTAGGTGACACCCGTACCGATACCCGAGGCTATTTTCTTTAATGTTGGCTTGGCAGTTTTTCTTTCTTTGCATTCCAGTCCCTGAATCTTGTCCATGCGATTGTATGAGCTTGAATGATCAATTTGAGATGAAATTTGAGATGAATGATCAGAACCTGACTAATTAAAGATTGGTATATTAAAAGTGCCTTAAAACATACAAATTTCTTGTATGTTCAATTTGGTCCCTAAATTGCAAATGTGATCAATTAGATGTCAAAATGATGTCCGATTGAGGTGGGGTTATACCTGAGTGATGCATGTACATGTAGGACTAATAATTGGCATATAGTCAAGATAAAAAGAAAAAAAATGGATCGGGTTTTGTTGAATCTCTTCGGTTTGCTGCGGCAAACCTAATGTAGTTTCCTCGATTTGGTCTGGCGGTTAGACCGGGTCAAGGGGGTTACACGTCTTGCGTGCTACCGCGAAATAAGCTCCTGGCAAGCCTTAAACCACCTCAAGATGCTACGCCTTGATTATCCCCTGAATCGGCCATACAAAACTAGAGGAAACATGCATTAAAATGCAACCAACTCTCTGTTTCAAACCAAAACCTCGTAGCTCTCAAGATGTCCACTCAAAACTCACCCGAGACTTACCGAAATCAACCTCAAATACTTCACAATCTTAACCCAGCCATAATATAACAATTCAATACATCAAACTTCAACAATTGATAACTATAAACACTTCTACAACATTCTTTTACTTCCAGCAAAGACTAAACTCCAAAAGCAAACCAAAACTCTTAACTAACAACCTAAACAATTAGAGATTCAACCAATTTCGGGATTCCATTATTAAAAACAACTTATCCACATTATAGTACATCCAAAATAAGATTGAAATCAATCCAAAATAAGAACTTGGAAATTTCAGTAAAGAACATTCTATTAGAGGAGAAGAACGAAACTGACCTCCAATGAGTGAGTTTCGCTTGATTGGATGTTTTCCTCTTGAAAAACAATGAGATTCAATGAGATTTTTGGAAAATAATTTGAAGAATCATTTAACAAATCAAAGAGTAAAGAAAACAAAATAATTACCCTGAATCTCTAATAAGAAAAAGAGTGTTTGGCTGAGAGTATTTTGAGAGAAAATATGAGAGAAAGAAAGTTACGTCAAATTGTGATTTGGAAAAATAACCACCTTCTAACTAAATCCTTTTTAATTCCTTTTAATTAAAACTCTTTTTAAAATAATCCTAATTAAGAGAAAACTCAGAATAGACCAAATGGTAAAATAGCTCCTTAAAGATTCAAAGTTTTGATTCTTTACAAAACAGTCACCTTTAAGAAATAGTTTCCAAAAACTGCATTTTGGTCACTAGCCAAATTGTCACCCTTCCTAAGCTCATTTTCCAAAGTTGCTTTCACCAATATTTATAATATATTAAAATATGATTTTTAAACATTTTTTCATATTTTTATCTTTCAAAAAATATTCACTCCCAAATTCGACCCAAATCTCTAACCCGATCCACTAGCCCGTCTAACCAGCCCCAAAACTGCTAGGCCCAAAACCGGGGTGTTACAACTCTTCCCCTCTTAAGAAATTTCGTTCTTGAAATTTACCTAGAGAAAAAAGATGTAGAAATTGCTCCAACATGTCTGCCTTGCTTTCCCAAGAGCCTTTCTCGACACCTCGATGTCGCCACAAGACTTTAACCAGTTCTGTCGTCTTACCACGCAAAATATTTCTGCCGGAATCAAGGATTTCCACTGGCGCCTCATCAAAGAATAAATCTGGTCCCAACTCAATATGCTCCACCGGCATAACGTGCGAAGGATCCGACCGATACCTCCGTATCATGGATACTTGGAACACATCATGTATTTTCTCAAGCTCGGGATGCAACATCAACCAATAAGCCACAGGACCAACCCGCTCCACGATCTCATATGGTCTAATAAACCTCAGACTAAATTTACCCTTATGTTCGAACCGCATCACCTTCTTCCACAGTGACACCTTCAAGAACACACGATCGCCCACCGCATATTTATTTTCCCTACGCTTCAAATTCGGGTATGATTTTTACCGATCCGCAGCTACCATCAAGCGATCACACACAAGCTTAACTTTCTCATCCGTGTCTTTCAACACATGCGGTAAGGAAACATGCTTTTCCCCTACCTCAGCCCAACACATGGGCGTACGAAACCTCAGGCCATACAATGCCTCATACGGTGGCATCTGAATACTCGCTTGAAAGCTGTTGTTATAAACAAATTCAACCAAAGGTAAATGCTTCTCTCAGTTTCCTTGGATCTCAATAATACAACACCTCAACATATTCTCTAAGACCTGGATAACTCGCTCAGACATTCCATCCGTTTGAGGATGATACGCAATACTGAAACTCAACCTCGAACCCAAAGCCTGATGTAAACATCTCTAAAACCTTGTTGTGAACCTCGAATCTCTACCCAAAACAATAGACTTTGCTACCCTGTGCAAACGCACAATCTAAGCTATATACAAATCCGCCAGCTTGTCCAAGGTGTACGTCGTATGCACTGGCAGAAAATATACACACTTCGTAAACCGATCAACAATCACCCAAAGAGAATCCTTTTTAGCCGGTGTTAACGGCAACCCTGACACGAAGTCTATGTTGATTCTCTCCCATTTTTACTCCAAAATTCTCAACGGTTGCAACAACCCGGATGGAAACTGATGTTCAGCTTTAACCCGCTGACACACCATACACTTGGACACAAACTCCTCCACATCATTTTTCAAACTAACCCAATAGTACATTTCCTTCAAATCACGATACATTTTGATTCTACCAGGATGCATAGCAAATGACTAGAATGTGTTTCCGCCAAAATAGTATGCTTGAGCTCCGAGACTTCCAATACCACTATTCGGCCCTTAAAACACAAAACACCATCATCAGCAAAATGAAAATCCGTCAGATTATCATCTGCTATGTCCTTAACATGAGGAACCAAAGAATCATCAAACGATTGCTTAGCTTTAATCAATTGTGACAACATAGGCTTAACTTGCAATTCAGCCATCAACCCACCTTCACGTGTCACACTCAACCTCGTAAACATCGCCCTAAGCTCAACCGCTAACTTACGACTCAACGCATCCGCAACAACATTGGCCTTTCCAAGATGATACTCAATTGTCAAGTCGTAATCCTTAAGCAACTCCAACCACCATCGTTGCCTAAGGTTCAAATCCTTTTGAGACATCAAATACTTCAAACTCTTATGATTTGTAAAAACCACACATTTCTCACCATAAAGGTAGTGTCGCCAAATCTTCAAGGCAAACACCACAACCGCTAGCTCCAAATTATGAGTTGGATAATTGCGCTCATGAACCTTCAACGGCCTCGAAGCATAAGCCATAACCTTTCCATCCTGCATCAGCATACAACCCAAGCCAACATATGATGCATCACTATAAACCACAAACTCCTTCATAGATTACGGTTGAATCAACATAGGAGCATGTGTCAAAACCTCCTTCAACTTCTCAAAACCCTGTTATTGCTTCTCCGTCCATACAAAAGGAACATTCTTCTGCAGCAACTTCGTTAAAGGAGCCACAGTACTAGAAAACCCCTCAACAAAAAATGCGATAATAGCCTGCCAACCCAAGAAAATCGCGCACTTCTGACACGATCTTAGGTTGTTTCCAATTGTGAATAGCCTCAATTTTCTGTGGATCAACGTGAATACCCTCTGCGGATACCACATGTCCAAGAAACATCACCTACTTATGCCAAAACTCGCACTTGCTTAACTTGGCATATAACTGATTATCCTTCAAGACTTGCAACACAACCCATAAATGCTAATCATGCTCCTCCTCGGTATGGGAGTACACGAGTATATCGTCGATGAAAACCACCACAAACCGATCAAGGTACTCATGGAACACCCTATTCATCATGTCCATGAAACCTGCCGGGGCATTTGTCAAACAAAACGATATTACCACAAATTCATATTACCCGTACCTCATACGAAATGTCGTCTTATGAACATCTACATCCTTAACTTTCAATTGGTAATACCTTAACCTTAAATCAATCTTCAAAAACACCACTGCCCTCGAAACTGATCGAACAAGTCATCAATCTGTGGCAACTGGAACTTGTTCTTCACCATTAACTTATTCAACTGGCAATAATCAATGTACATACTCATCGATCCATCCTTCTTTTTCACAAAGAAAACCGGAGCACCCCAAGGAGAAACACTCGGTTGAATGAAACCATGATCTAGCAACTCCTAAAGCTGCGATTTCAACTCTTTTAACTCCTTTGATGCCATCCGATAAGGAGCAATAGACACCGGAGTTGTACCTGCGTACGTCTCAATATGAAACTCCACCTCTCTATCTGGAGGTAAACCTGACAATTGTTCAGGAAAAACTTTCGGATAATAACATACAACCTGAATGTCCTGCACCTGGAGGATTCATAACAATAGCCAAATAAGCTTGGCAACCATCAAACATTATTCTCTCTGCTCGAGTAGCCAAAACAACATTAGACAAGAATTTCAATTTCTCACCAACCACCACAACTTCATAATCATCGGTTAACTTTAGAGAAATCATTTTGTACTCACAATCCACCACCGCCTTGTTGTCATTTAACCAATCCATACCTAAGATAACGTCAAAACCATAAAATGGCATCTCCATCAAATCTACGGCAAACTCAGGACCTTGCACCGCCAAAAGACAACATCTATACAACCTTCTAGTTGTATCTGTCTCCCCAAAAGAACTAGTTACTAACATGCCAACATCTAGGATCTCAACAGGAACATTCAACAATGATGCGTGCTCACTTAAAATATATGAATGAGTAGACCCTGAATCAACCAAAGAAAACAATGACAAAGATTGCAACGTGAAAATACCTACGACCACATCAATGTCGTTGCGCCCCTCACAATGAAAATAGATCCGTGCTGGCCCCCATTCTCTAGTTGTAAGTAACAACATGAGCCACAACTCTCTGACCATCATTGCGTCTCTAAAAAATACCCCTGCCACGGCCTCGGCCCCTACCAGGTACAGTAGCTCGAACCGGTGCATCACCCACAGCATGAGGATAGTCACGCTTTAGATGACCAGGGGATCTACATATCCAGCAACTCATGGTATTTCCCCAACACTCACCCGTATGGCGTCTACCACAACGCTCACACTTAGCTATAATATGAATACCTTGGTTACCATGGCCAACACCACCACCGCGCCTATGATCCATCTTATGCCTCTTATCACGAAACCTCCTACTCTGTTTCCCAGAATTACCAAAATTATCCCCACGCTTGTTCGAGCTCATGCCCGTACCTTGTCCTGCTACCCTTAAGAACTAATCAATATCCTTAGCGCGGTTCACAAGCACATTAAAATCTGTGTTTTTCGCAGCCAGCAGGTATGTTTTGATATCCTTCACCAACCCATAGCGAAACTTGTTGCACCTCTTGAGATCATTCGGGACCAACTTCGAGGCATACTGACTCAAATAGACAAATTTCACCTCATATTCAGCCACGGACATGCCACCCTGAACCAAGGCCATAAACTCATGTTTCCTCGCATCCAGATATTGAAGACCAAGATACTTTTTCTTGAAAGCTCTTCGAAAGAACTCCCAAGTTACATCCGCCTCCAGAACATATAAACATCACCAAGAAACAACGACACGGTACCATCCAGCTTGTACTCATAGTTATAGCCCATCTAATTCAGAAAACGAATCGTACTCTTCAGCCATTCTTCGGCTTTCTCGAGCCTCAAACCCCAAAACTCAACACCTCCCAATCTACGAATACGCTCTAAAGGTAATCTGGGTTAACTGCCATAGTAGGTACCGGTGCCTGTGCATACACTCCAACCATCGCTGCTTGAAAAGCTCCTATTATTGCATGAACTAATGGAGTCGGGTCACCAAATACTTGCACTTTATGAGCTTGGGGTACACCACCAGGCCCAACATCGACAGGCGGAACCAACGGAGGAGAAAGAGGCAAAACATTAGAGGGATTCTCTTCCTCAACGTTATTCTGCCCAATTTCAGCATTACCAGCCATTAAACGTGTCTCATGTCGAGCCATGCTAACAAAATCATCAAACAGATTAAAGTCAGGCTAACATAAGGCAAAAGGTCCAAGACCATCTTATAAAACATTTTAAAACCTCGGTAATAGGCAATGTGTTCCCAATTCGTACCCCAACATGATGTAAAACAATCACCGTACATATACACAATCACACAACAAACAATGATATATAATCAAACAACAACATCCTAACCTTTCGTAACCTGGCTTTGATACCAACCAATGTAACCCCCTCGACCCGGCTTAGATGCCTGATCGAACGGAGAGTGCTACATTAGGTTTGCCGAAGCAAACCGAAGAAAGGTTATGAAAAGTCGGTCCATTTTTTATCTTACCTTTTCTAGATACCAATTATTAATCCTACATGTACATACTCGCATTAGGTGAATATTCGAGAGAAGCGAATCACAAAAGAGCAACCAATTGTAACACATTCATTACAAGGACTAAAACATAAATCTTTTAAATTAAAGGACCAAAATTGAATTTAAGGTTACCAATCCTTAATTAGTCCATTTACATGCTAACATGTCAAATTCTAGGTCAAAATGTTTATCCATACTCATTCAATTGCATCATTAACATTCGGGGACTAAAATGAAAGGAAACAGAACCTTCTTTCCATGGCATTAACAGATTTAATAGCCACATGTATCGATACACCACTAGCCGTATCGATACGGCCTAACAACCCCGTTTTGATACGGTGTAAGCCATACCGGTATGCCACGTCAGATTAAAACCTGATTGGAAATTTTCCAAAGGCCATACCGATACGGGTCACAGGGGTTCTGGTACACAGGATTCCTAAAAAGCATTTTCCAGTAGCGTAAAACCGTACCGATGATACTAAGCCCGTACCGATATGCTTAAGCTTATATTGCCTAATCGTACCGATACCTGAACACCCGTACCGATCCCAAATGCCTGAATTCGCCTGGCCGTATCGATACGATCCCCCGCATATCGGTACGCCTAGGCTTGTAATGTCACTTCTATACATACATATAAGCATCCAACAATACATTTATCAACACTTGCACCAAGATTTAGCTTCCATACAAGCTTAGGCCACCAAAAGTATTAATCTAGAGGCATGCTCCCTAAAACACTCCACCAAACATACCAAGATGCTCAATTATACATTTACCAGCACAATCATCAAACCAACATCACCTTGATACCATATTCAACTTGCTAATCTCATCAAAACATGCCATCCAAGCAAAACCATCTAGATGCATACCTAGAAAACTACATAACATCAACCATAGGTAATGATGCACAATATGCATATAAACAACAATCAAACTCCAAAATCACAGCATTACACATGCTCAAAATTAGGGAAATAGAATTACAAAACCCAAAATTCATGGCGAACACATTGCCTTATTAACCGAAAACTAAAATCGAGTTCATACTCAAATAGTCATGTCTTTGGATCACTTAGTCCTTGTTTGTGCTGCCTCCAAGCTTTAATTCTCTGCATCATTAGGGAAAAGAGAGCGTAAGCACATTTTCTTAGTGAGGATGCTCTTAAAACAATGATGCATTAAATCTCTTGAAAACCAAACACTTGCTTTCGACCATGCTTACGACCTAAGCAAGTTCCAATGATTCCAATACAAAACATGCATATTGACCATGTGCAAAACGATATATTCCACATGCTTATATTCTAAAAGCATTATAAACAAAACCATGCTTAAATCCCAAAGCATTATAAACAAACCATGCTTAAATTTCCAAAGCATTATATACAAAACCATGCTTAAATTCCAAAGCATTATAAACAAACCATGCTTAATTTCCAAAGCATTATATACAAAACCATGCTTAAATTCCAAAGCATTATAAACAAACCATGCTTAACTTCCAAAGCATTATATACGAAACCATGCTTAAATTTCAAATCATTATAAAATAAGTTCAACACTTGAATTTTCCATATATTGGCATTTATAGTGGCCCCAGATAGACGACCTCTATCCTTGATTAGTCGACCGCTAATCTTTAGGTAATCAACTGTTAACCTTAAATTTCAGATACACGGATCTCCCATGATAGTCAACCACTACCATGTCCCATACCATGCCGAAAACATGATATAACACCCGAAACTTACCAAAATCAACCTCTACCATGACCCATACCACTCAAAACTCATCCGAAACTTATCAAAATCAACCTCAAACACTTCACAATCTTAACCCAGCCATAATACAATGATTCAATACATCAAACTTCATCAATTTATAACTAAAAACACTTCTACAATATCCTTTTACATCCAGCAAAGACTAAACTCCAAAAGCAACCCAAAAACTCATAACTAAGAACCTAAACAATTAGAGATTCAACCAATTACGGGATTCCATTACTAAAAACAACTTATCCACATTATAGTACATACAAAATAAGATTGAGAGAATTTTTGGAAAACAATTTGAAGAATCATTGAACAAATCAAAGAGTAAAGGAAAAAAGATCATTACCTTGAATCTCTGATAATAAAAATAGTGTTTGGCTGAGAGAATTTTGAGAGAAAATATGAGAGAAAGAAAGTTACGTCAAATTGTGATTTGGAAAAACAACCACCTTTTAACTAAATCCTTTTTAATTCCTTTTAATTAAAATTCTTTTTAAAAATAATCCTAATTAAGAGAAAACTCACAGTAGACCAAATGGTAAAATAGCTCCTTAAAGATTCAAAGTTTTGACTCTTTACAAAACAGTCACCTTTAAAAATAGTTTTCAAAAATTGGATTTTGGTCACTAGCCAAAATGTCACCCTTCCTAAGCTCATTTTCCAAAATTGCTTTCACCAATATTTTTATATATTAAAATATGATTTTTAAACATTTTCAATATTTTTATCTTTCAAAAAAACATTTGCTCTCAAATCCGACCCGAATCTCTAACCTGGTCCAGTGGCCCGTCTAACCAGCCCCAAAATTGCTAGGCCCAAAACCAAGGTGTTACAATATTAACCTAAGCGGTCCAAACATTTAGCGAGTGAAATAACAAAGGAAATGGACCACAATTAGGCATTTAATTGCATGACAATAATTTAGGGACCAAAATGTAAAACTGATAAATTACAAGGCCAAAGGTGAGATTACAATTTCCAATCTTCAATTAATCAGATTACCAACTTGCATGACAATTTCCAACTCAATCCAGACATTCAAACTCATTTAATTGCTAAGACAAGACTTAGGGACTAGAACAAAAGAAAACAGAACCTTCTTCCCATGACATTAACAGCTTTAACGGCCATCTGTATCGATACACCACTAGCCGTATCGATAAGGATTAACAACCATGTTTTGATACGTTGTAAGCTGTACCGGTACGCCATGTCGGATTAAAACATAATTTGAAATTTGTCAAAGGTCGTACCGATACGGGTTATAGGTGTTACGATACACGGGATCCATCCCAAAAAGCATTTTCCAGTAGTGTAAAACTGTACCGATACCCATGAGTCTGTACCGATACGCTTAAGCTTATATTGCCTAACCGTACCGATACTCGAACACCCGTACCGATCCCAGGTGCCTGAATTTGCCTAGCTGTACCGATACGGTTCCCTGCGTATCGGTACGCCTGGGCTTGTAATGTCATTTTTAGCTGGCTTTTCACCCAAGACTAGATGCCTTTGATTCCTAGCAACACTCATACATGTATACAATCATCCATTAACACAAACACTAACACTTGCACTAATATTTAACACTTAAAGCAACACATATGCTTCCAATGATCAACCTATAGGCATGCTCCCTAATCCACTTTGCCAAATATACTAAAACATTCATTTGAGCCATTCATAACAACAACAATATTCTAACATATCCATAATATAAAAACCAACATGTTAAAGGCATCCAAGCATGGCAACCAAACAACGCTAACTAGATGCAAACCTATGCAATCACCTAGTAACATTCAAAAGCAACGACTACTAACATGCTTGTCAACAACAATTTTAGTCCAAAACATAGCATTTAAAACATGCTCAAAAAATCCGGTGTATAATAGAATTTCAAAACCCCAAAACCATGGCGAACACATTGCCTTATTAACCGAAAACATAAATCAAGTTAATATTCAAAGTTGCTTTGCCTCTTGGATCACTACGACTTTGCCTTTGCTGCCCCTAACCTTAATGCACTACATCATTAGAAAAAGAGCGTAAGCACACTTACTTAGTAAGGATGCTCTTAATACATTGATGCATTATGACCCTTGAAAACCAAACACTTGTTTTCAAACCATGCTTACGACCTAAGCAAGTTCCAATGATTCCAATTCAAAGCATGCATATTGACCAAATGCAAAACATTATAAACCCCATGCTTAAATATCCATAGCATTATATACAAAACCATGCTTAAATCTCCATAGCATTATATACAAAACCATGCTTAAATCTCCATAGCATTATATACAAAACTATGCTTAAATTCATAGCATTATAAAATAAGTTCAACAATTAATTTTCCATATATTGGCAATTATAGTGACCTCGGATAGTCGACCACTATCCTTGATTAGCCGACCACTAATCTTTAGTTAACCGATTGTTAACTTTACACATCGGATACACGGATCTCCCTGAATGACCGACCATCACCAAGACTACACCATGCTGACCGCATGAGTTAACAACATTGTCGACCGCAAGCTTTACATTAACAAGGGGAACCGACCGCTCAACCCAAGTGATAACAACATAGTCCGAGTAGCCGACCGCTATACCTCAAGAACCCTTTAACCACGATCGATTTTTAAACATATTATAGTGCACTTTATCCTATGGCATGCCAACTACATCTAAATGTTTTCTCACCTTGTCACATACCCAATATATCATTTACAAAACTATTTACTCACTGTTTTACAATGCATTACACAAAATCCCCACATATGCAATTCATATTGCCATAGCAATATCACATTCCCGACCGGAAATAAAACCAATGCTCACTAGCATTTAATATACTTTTAAACCACTACATACGTGCTTAAAAATCATGCATGTATAGTAAATAAAACAAACCATGTTTACGACCAAAACATGAATCACACATGCTCATATCTGAACCAATATTAAAGAGCAAAGGAGGGAAACTTACTTCCAAGCTTAGGTAAGTGTTTCAAAGCTAACCTAAACTTCTAAAACCACTTTCAAACCTTTGAAAGAATTTTAAAATCGTTTCCACTCACCGATTTCACTTCGCCTTGCTTGCTAACGCGAAACAAGCTCCCGACAAGACTTAAACCACCTCAAGATGCTACGGTTTGATTATCCCCTGTTTTGGCCACACAAAACCAACGGAAACATGTATTAAAATGCATCCAACTATCTGTTTCAAACCAAAATCCCGTAGCTCTCAAGATGCCCACTCAAAACTCAGCTGAAACTTACCGAAATCAACCTCAAACACTTCTCAATCTTAACCCAACCATAATATAACGATTCAATACATCAAACTTCATCAATTGATATCTAAAAACACTTTTACTATATCCTCTTACTTCCAGCGAAGATTACACTCCAAAAACAACCAAAAACCTTTAGCTAACAACCTAAATAATTAGAGATTCAACCAAATTCCAGGATTCCATTGATAAAAACAACTTATCCACATTATAATACATCAAAATTAAGATTGAAATCAATCCTCGACACTGGAAAAACAAATCCAATTAGAAAATCACAAGATTCCATTAATTAAACCTTAATTAAGCAAAATTCTATAATTAATTAATTAAAACCTGTTAGAAAACATATGTAAAGAGTCAAGAACTTGGGAATTTCAGTAAAGAACCTTTCATTAGAGGAGAAGAACAAAACTTACCTCCAATGAGTGAGTTTCCCCTTAACTGGATGTTTTTCTCTTGAAAAATAATGAGATTCAATAAGATTTTTGGAAAAACAAGTTAAAGAATCATTTAACAAATCAAAGTATTAAGAAAAAATATCATTACCTTGAATCTCTGATAAGGAAAAGAGTGTTTGGCTGTGAGTATTTTTGAGAGAAAATATGAGAGGAAGAAAGTTACGTCAAATTGTAATTTGAAAAAATAACCACCTTTTAACTAAATCCTTTTTAATTCCCTTGATTAAAACTCTTTTAAAAATAATCCTAATTAAGAGAAAACTTAGATTAAACCAAATGGTAAAATAGCTCCTTAAATATTCAAAGTTTTGACTCTTTACAAAACAGTCACCTTTAAAAATAGTTTTCAAAAATTGCATTTTGGTCACTAGCCAAAATGTCACCCTTCCAAAGCTCATTTTCTAAAATTTCTTTCACCAATATTTTCAATACATTAAATTATGATATTTAAACATTTTCCATATTTTTATCTTTCAAAAAAATATTTGCTCTCAAATCTGACTCGAATCTCTAACCCGATCCACCGAACCATCTAACTAGCCCTAAAATCGCTATGCCCAAAACTGGGGCATTATAGGTCTGGTGGACCGGGTTAGAGATTCAAGTTAGATTCAGGAATAAATATTTTCGAGTAAGTTAAAAATATGGAAAATGGTTAAAAATCATTATTTAATATATAGATAATATTGGTGAAATCAATTTGAGAAAGTTGAATTGGAAGAGTGACATTTTGGTTGGTGACCAAAACGTAAATTTTAAAAACTGTTTTAAATGGTGACTAGTTTATAAAAAGGTAAAATTCTTAGAATCCTTAAGGAGCTATTTTGCCAAACTTTGGCTGGTGGTTTCTTCCCTCAATTAAGGATTTTTAACATGTGATTTATTAATTAATAAAAAGGGGTTTTAATATTAAAAGGTAGTTATTGATTTTATAAAGATTTGATGGAAACTTTTCTCTCAACTTTTCTCCTCACTTCTACTATGCCAAACACTCATTGAAATCTTGCGCTTTTTCAAGCTTTAACCAATCAATTGAGGGAGTAATCACACAATAGAGGTAAGGATCATTTTTATCCTCTATTAAATAATTCTTTATTGATATTCCCAAGTATTTAATCCTTGATTTATGATTTATAATTTGATTTCATCTTTTCATGATGATTAATTGATTTAATTGGGTTTATTTGAGGAAATTGAAGAAGATCTGTATTGGATCTATTTTTCAGTGTTGATGATTGATTTTAAACATGTATTGGATGTTTTATAATGTTGATAAGTTGTTTTTAACATTGGAATCCCGAAACTATATGAATCTCTAATTGTTTAGGTTGCTAGATATGGGTTTTTGAGGAGTTGTGGTGGTTTTATGATGGCTGGAGGTATAAGGTTGATAATAGATTGATTTTGGATGTTACTTGATGATGATAAATGGTTTAGATTGTTAGATTGTGGCTGGGTTAAGTTTGGAAGAAGTGTGACAGTGTTTTCGGATGACGATTGATAGCATTTAGCAAGGCAATATGGAGGAACTGTTTTCCAGTGATTTTGAATTCATTATGATGCATTAATCCTCTATTTTTATGTTGTTAAAATAGGTGAGGTTGATTTTATAGCTATCGGTGAAGGTTTGGAGGCTTTAGATGCTTGATTTCACGTCGGCGAATTGAGGTTTCACGAGTCGGTGAGTGAGAACGTGGATTTCAACTTTGAAATGATTTAAAGGTGGTTTATGGGAGTTTAAACTTAGCCTAAAATGCTGGTTTGAACTCAGAAGTAAGTATAAAGTGGTTTTTTCTCTCGGTCATGCTTTTACGAAATGTTTTATGCACATGTTTTGAATTACATGGTACCTACTATTAAACATGTTTTTAAGTATGTGAGATACTGTTTTTAATCATGAAATGATGATGGATGCACATGGTAAGTGATCCATGTAAGTATGTGATTGATAGTTGTTGAAAAGCATGGTTTGTTACTTTGGAAAATGATTTGGTTTAATGTATATAAAAACAATGAGGTATGCAGTTAATTGTGAATTATATTGGCAAGTGATATGGTTTAAAAATATTATCGGATATAGTTGGCCGACCATATGATTGGTAGTGCACTATAAAGAGTCACCTTGGATGTCGAGGGGTTTAATACGGTGTACTGAATACTCTATCCAAGTGCCCTAACGATCGAGGGGTTATACGGTACCGTAAACTCCTGTTAGCATGTTAAGCATCTAACCGAGGGTTGGGGTTGGTGTCCCCGTGGGTTGTATGTATCGCGATTGTGATTGTATCGCTATTCCGGTTGAGTTGGCTTGAAGTGTTGTTAGGACACTTGTTGAATTCGTGCATCCAATGAACTTTTTGTTAATGGAGCTTGGTTAATGATCACTTGTAAGCCAATATAATTGTTGATGTATCATGTAAAGGTTTATGTTGTATAATGAGGTTTATACATGTTTACTCTTTATGCTTTGCATATGATTTGTTATGCATGGGAAGGCTTAAATTAAGGTTTAGCAATGGGATTTGTTGTTGGTTAATGATATATGTTGCGTATTGTTTAATATGCTAGTTTTTGAAAGTGTAAAGTGCATGGTTTTCAAGGCATGATGTTTTAAAGAATGGTTTAAAGAGATGATTGAAACGGGATTTCAATGCGGACTTGGAAAATGGTTTTAAATGCATTGATGGTGTGTTGTTTTGAGCAGTCCTCACTAAGAATTAATGCTTACGCTCTCTTTGTCCATCAATGTAGAGAATTGAAGGGATTGGAGGCAGCGAGCAAGTGAAAGGAATCCAAGGACTTCGGTTAATAAACGTATGGTTTCGAACTAGACTAGTAGTAATAAAGGCAATGGGTTTCATTGTTGTTTGGGAGTGTGTTTTGTTAAACTCCCTATTTGTGCAGGTTTATGTTGATGTTTTGGAGTTGTAAAAGGACTTATAAGTTTGGTGATTGTTTCAGAATGATGGTTTATGCTTTGATTTGGGGCTTTGGGGAAATATAAGTGTTGGGTAGAAATCATACCTATAGGACTACCTTTGTTGCTGTAATGCTTATGCTCTTATATCATAGAGGTCGTTGGTTGATATGATGTTTGTATGACTGTTGTGATATGATTCTTGGTTGTTAAATGATGTTTGGGGTTAAATCAGATGTGTTTACGGAGGTTCCAAAGTGCTTCGAATGTGCAAATTTTTTAAACCTACAGGCAGGTTTCGAAACCAGGCCCTAGGTTTCAAAACCAGCTAGCCAATTTTGGCTACTAAAGTGCAAGTTTCGAAACCACCTTGAATGGTTTCGATACCTTTCGCGGGGACTCATCTGTTATGTTGAAAAATAGTTTATAAAGTTGCATTTTGGCCCTTGGTTGTTAAGTATGTAATTGGATGAGTTTGGATGATTGTATTAAGCTTATTTTTGACATTTATGCATGGAACCTAACTAATTGAGTATCTGTAAATCAAATTTTAAGTAAGTCCTTATAGTTTTGTAGATTTACATTTTGGTCCCTAAATATTGGCAATGCTTAATTGATGATGTAAATGAGCTTGGTTTGAGGAAAATTTTCACATGTACATTTTAAATGGACTTAATTAAATATTGGTAAACTTAAAATGGTATAAATCCCTCTAATTTTTAGAATTGCAATTTGGGCCCTAAATTGTAATTGAGTGCAATTGGATGTTGACCCGACACCCGATTGAGTTGTGTTTTCACCCACTAGCTAATCACTTACCATAGGTTATAATATTGCATTTAGATAAGATAAAAGAAAAAAATGGTCATAGTTTGAGTTAATTCTTCACGGTTTGCTTCGGCAAACCTAATATAGCTCGTTCAATTCGGTCTTGCGACTAGGCTGGGTCGAGGGGGTTACATTTGGTGGTATCAGAGCCAGGTTTGAGATAATTGGGAGTTGGTATGAGTGTTGTAATGTTGTTGTGGATTATATTCTATTGTTTTCTATGCTTGGTGATTATGATATGCACGTTGGTTGCTTTATGCCATGTTGGGGGGAAAGTTTGGGGAACACGTTGCCTTATTACTATAGTCTAAAATGTTTTGATTTGAAATGGAAGTCTTGGATCCTTGCTTGTAGCTAGTTTAATTGTTTTATTTTAGTATAACAATCATGCCTTAGAAATGTGTTATGTTACGACCGAGGGGAGAAATAAGAACTAGGGTGATGTTATTGCCATTAGGCAAGGAGTTGAGGAGAATGTCATATCTTCTGAGGGTTTGCCACCCCAAAGTAAGTATCACTTGTGCCAGTTGGGCCAGTGTTGGGTGATACGATGCCTTAGATATAGGCGATGTTTGGAATTTTTTAAGCTATTGTTGATGGAGCGTATGTGCAAACAAGGTTGCTGTTGGAACGTCTCTGTAGTTTAAGAAGAGTTGAGTACCGCGGGTTGTCACCTGAGGCATTCAAGATGTGGATGACCAATACTGTTCGGATTTTGGATCAAATATGGTGTAATCACACCCATAAGTTGGGATGCGTTGTATCCCTATTGCAAGGTGATGCTTATAGTTGGTGGACAACTATATCTACGGGCATGGAACCCAATGACGTGGATTGGGAGTTTTTACAAGCTAAAGAAGTATCTGAGGGTTAGATACCTAGATGAAAAGAAACGAGAGTTCATGGATTTGGTTCAGGGTAGTATGTTTGTGGCCGAGTTTGAGGTACAATTTGTTAGGATTTACATGTTGGCTAGTGGCTATGCCATTTTTATGTGTTGGTTACACGGGCAAAGTGCATTGAGCAAAAATTGGGTTTATCAGTTTTGTGTGGGAGGTTCTAGCTCTGGCAAGAGAGTTGCAGATTCTAGTTTCGGTGGTGGTTAGCTTAAGAAGAATCGTGATAAAGAATATCGCCTTGAGTTGAGGTGAGGTGGTGGTAGTGTTAGGCGAGGATCACAAGGTCGGAGTTTCCAGACTAGAGTAGTATTTAATACATGTTAGGTATGTGGATCGTGTGATCACATGAGGTGGGACTATCCGCATTTGATTCGGGGAGTATAGACTCTTGCGCCTGTTGTTGTTAACACTTATGGGAATTATGGTTTGAACGATCATCTCAGAAGTTTTAGATGTGGAAATGCTAGTAGCTAGTTCTTTCGGTGAGATGGTTGTCGTAAGAATAATGTTTAAGAAATGTCCTTTGATCATCTCAGAAGTTTCTGTTTTGCGATTTTTGATGTAATCCTGGGTATGGATTGGCTGTTGGAACATAGAGCTGTGGTTGATTTTGAACCTAAGCGAGTTACCTTGAAACTTGCTGATGATTACAAGATGTAATCGCGGGCGAGAATGTTAAATTCTTGTCTAATGCTATTTCGGCGCTAGAAGCGAGTCGTTTGATAGATTATGGTTGCAAGGCATTCCTAGCCTATATTATGTATTTGGGGTCAAAGAAAGTACTTGTTCAAGACATTCATATAGTATATGAGTTTTGGGGTGTTTTTGTGAAGGAATTGCCAGGTTTGCCACCAGATAAAGAGGTTGATTTTGGCATTGAGTTGTATGAAAATACAGCTTTAGTGTCTATTGCTCCCTGTTGCATGGCTCCGAAGGAGTTAAAGACGAAACTTTAAGAGTTGCTTGGTTGAGGGTTTATTGGGCTTAATGTTTCGCCGTGGGGTGCGCCAGTGTTGTTTGTGGAAAAAGAGGATGGCATGATGCATATGTGCATTGATTATCGGCAACTGAACAAGTTGACGATTAAAATAAACAAAATAGGTATTCTTTGTTAAAGATTGATGATTTTTTGATCAGTTTAGGGGTGCTTTGGTGTTTTGTAAGATTGATTTGAGGTCCAAGTATTATCCGTTCAAGGTAAAGGATGTGGTTGTGTATAGAATTGCCTTTTGTACGAAGTACGAGCATTATGAGTTATTGGCAATGCCGTTTGCTTTGACCAAAGCACTGGTTGCGTTCATGGATATGATGAATCGTGTATTCCATGAGTTTTTGGGTCAGTTGGTTGTTGTGTTTATTGATGATCTTCTCGTGTACAAAGGCACCAAGAAGGTTTTTGATCGACAAGTATGAATGGTTTAGCAGATTTTTATGGAGAAGTGAATGTTTGCTCTTTAATTGGGAAGTGCAAGTTTTGGGTATGTTGGAAATAATTCTGGTTCTGAGAATGTTATTAGTAAGTGTGAACAGTTAAACATGCACAGTGCAATGCACATGCACAGTGCAAAAACACTTATATGTATATATAAATATGTCAGTACATGCATACATTTGGGTATGACATTAGAGGTTTTGCATACATACACATAGACATCTGTGGGGGCATATAAGTAACCATGCATACATATGTTCACACTTACGGATGATTGTTCGGAAGTCAATGGAGTGATGGTGTAAGCAAGGTAAGTAGCTTTGGTAATTTGGTTGTTGGAGTTCTCAAGGTTTAAAGAGGATGTTAAAGATTGATTCTTGGGAGTTTGGCTTGTGCTAGTTTTGGAGCAACGAAGGTTGGAGTTAGAAGTTTGTGGGTTTGTTAGATCCAGTTAAATAGCGTCGAGGTTTGTAAGGAATTCATTAAGATTGAGGCAACGCAAGAGAAGTTGTGGCTTATGCATCTAGACAGTTAAGGGTGCATGAGCGTAATTGTCATACGCATGATGTGGAGCTTGTCGCGGTTGTGTTCGATTAAAGGTTTTGGAGACACCATTTCTCAGATGAGAAGTATGTTATGTACATGGATCATGAGTGTTTGAAAAAAATGGATGATGATTTGAATCTTTGACAACTTGGATGGTTGGACTTGCTTAAGGATTATGATTTGATGATTGAATATCATACGAGAAGGCTAATGTTGTAGCTGATACTTTGAGTATGAGGGTCATGGTAGAGTTGAGGATGATATTTACGCGGTTGAGTGTGACGCGTGATGGAGGCTTGATGGCCGAGTTGCAAGTGAAGTCATCATTGTCATAGTTAATTAAAGAAAAACGACCTTGTGATGATGCATTGGTACCGTATGTCAAGGTTATCATGGATGGAAATCCGATGGATTTTCACTTTAATGATGATAGGGTGTTGTGTTTTAAAGATCGAATAGTGGTGCCCAATGATGATGAGATGAGGCGTACTATTTTGACCGAGGCACATGCTAGTTCTTTTGCTATACATCACATTAGTACTAAGATATATCAAGGTTTGAAGGGAGAATACTGTTGGGTTGGTTTAAAGAAAGATGTGGCTGATTTTGTTGCTAGATGCATGGTGTGTTAGCGTGTTAAAGCTGATCATCAGTGTCTTTTCGGGTTGTTGCAACTGTTGAGGATGCCAGAATGGGAGTGGGAGAAAATTACCATGGATTTTGTATCTGGGTTGCCGTTGATGCCCACTAAAAAGGATTCCATATGGGTGGTTGTTGATCGATTTACTAAGTGTGCGCACTTTGTGCCTGTGCATACGGTGTATACTTTGGATAAGTTGGCAGATTTGTATATTGCCGAGATGGTGCGTTTGCACAGTGTGCCCGAGTCCATAGTTTTGGATAGAGATTCATGGTTTACAACGAGGATTTAGGAGTGTTTGCATCGAGCTTTGGGTACACGGTTGAGTTTTAGTACTTCGTATCATCCTCATACGGGTGGTCAGTCTGAACGTATGATCTAGGTCTTGGAAGATGTGTTGAGGTGTTGTATCATTGAGTTCCAAGGAACATGGGTGGAGCTTGTCTATAATAATAGTTATCACCCTAGTATACAAATGGCACCGTATGAGGCCTTGTATGGTAGGAAGTACCGTACGCCTTTGTGTTGGCCTGAGGCAGGAGAAAAATATTTTTCTTTGCCTGATGTGTTGAGGATATGAATGAGAAAGTAAAGCTCATTTGTGACCAGTTGAAAGCAGCTTCGGATCGCCAGGGATCCTATGCGGATTTGAAGTGTAGAGAGATTGAGTATGTGTTTGGTGATCGCGTGTTATTGAAGTGTCATCATGGAAGAAGATGAAGCGGTTTGGGCATAAGGGTAAGCTTAGTTTGAGGTTTATTGGACCATATGGGGTAGTGGAGCGTGTTGGTCATGTGGCTTATCGTTTGAGGTTATCTCCTGAGTTGGGAAAGGTTCATTATGTGTTTCATGTATTGATGTTGCGGGGGTATCGGTCAGATCCGTCGTATCTTATGTTGGTGGGGGATATGAAGTTGTGATTAAGATTGTCCTTTGATAAGGAACCTGTTGAGATCTTTGATTCGTGTAGTAATCATCATGGTAAAATGATTGTATTTGTGAAGGTGTTGTGCTGGCACCGCAGTGTTGAGGAGGCCACGTAGAAAAGCAAGTCGGATATGTTGAAATAGTTTCCGAATCTATTTCCTCCAGGTAAATTTTGAGGACAAAAT
Source organism: Hibiscus mutabilis (assembly GCA_019671005.1). Taxonomy (NCBI): domain Eukaryota; kingdom Viridiplantae; phylum Streptophyta; class Magnoliopsida; order Malvales; family Malvaceae; genus Hibiscus; species Hibiscus mutabilis. The sequence goes on along the minus strand of CM033723.1, from coordinate 7,391,723 downwards.
TTCTTAAGTGGAGGAGAGTTGTAACACCCCGGTTTTGGGCCTAGTGGTTTAAGGGCTAGTTAGACAATCTGGTGGACCGGGTTAGAGATTCAAGTCAGATTCAGGAATAAATATTTTTGAGTAAGTTAAAAATACGGAAAATGGTTAAAAATTATTATTTAATATATAGATAATATTGGTGAAATCAATTTGAGAAATTTGAAGAGTGACATTTTGGTTGGTGACCAAAATGTAAATTTTTAAAACTACTTTAAATGGGGACTAGTTTGTACAGTGGTCATATTCTTAGAATCCTTAAGGAGCTATTTTACCAAACTTTGGCTGGTGTTTTCTTCCCTCAATTAAGGATTTTTAACATGTGTTTTATTAATTAATAAAAAGGGGTTTTAATATTAAAAGGTAGTTATTGATTTTATAAAGATTTAACTTAAACTCTTCTCTCAACTTTTCTCCTCAATTCTACTCTACCAAACACTCTTGTTTTCATCAAATTTTTGAGGTGATAGATCTATTTTCGTGAAATGTTGATTTATAAATGATTCTTCATCTTTGATTTACAAAATCTCATTAAAATCTTGTGTTTTTCAACCTTTAATCAATCAATTGAGGGAGAAATCACACAATAGAGGTAAGGTTCATTTTCCCCTATATTGAATGGTTCTTTATTGATATTCCCAAGTATTTGATCCTTGATTTATGATTTATAATTTGATTTCATGTTTTCATGCTGATTAATTGATTTAATTAGGTTTATTTGAGGAATTGAATAAGATCCGTAATGAATCTATTTTTCAGTGTTGAGGATTGATTTTAAACATGTATTGGATGTTTTATAACGTTGATAAGTTGTTTTTAACATTGAAATCCCGAAACTATATGAATCACTAATTGTTTAGATTGCTAGACATGGGTTTTTGAGGAGTTGTGGTGGTTTTATGATGGCTGAAGGCATAAGGTTGATAATAGATTTATTTTGGATGTTAATTGATGATAATAAATGGTTTAGATTGTTAGATTGTGGCTGGGCTAAGTTTGGAAGAAGTGTGATAGTGTTTTCAATTGTTTTCGGATGGCGATTGATTGCTTTTAGCAAGGCAATGTGGAGGAATTGTTTTGCTGGGATTTTGAATGCATTACGATGCATTAATCCACTGTTGTTATGTGGTTAAAACAAGGGAGGTTGATTCTATAGCAATCTGTGAAGCTTTGGAGGCTTCAGAGCCTTGATTTCGCGTCAGCGAATTGAGGTTTCGCGAGCCGGTGAGTAAGAACGTGGATTTCAACTTTGGAATGATTTAAAGGTGGTTTATGAGAGTTTAACCTTAGCTTGAAACGCTGGTTTAAACTCAGAAGTATAAAGTGGTTTCCTCTCTCGTTCGTGCTTTTACGAAATGGTTTTATGCACTTGTTTTGAATTACATGGTATCTACTGTTTAAGCATATTTTAAAGTATGTGAGATACTGTTTTTAATCATGAAATGATGATGGATGCACGTGGTAAGTGATCCACGTAAGTATGTGATTGATACTTGTTGAAAAGCATGGTTTGTTGCCTTAGAAAATGATTTGGTTTAATGCATATAAAAACAATGATGTATGCAGTTAATTGTGAATTATATTGGCAGGTGATGTGGTTTCAAAATGTTATCGGATATAGTTAGCCGGCCATAGGATTGATAGGGCACTATAAAGAGTCGACTTGGATGTCGAGGGGTTTAATATGGTGTACCGAATACTCCATCCATGTACCCTAATGGTCGAAGGGTTATATGGTACTGTAAACTCTCGTTAGCGAGTTAAGCATCTAATCGAGTGTTGGGGTTGGTGTCCCCGTAGGTTGTAAGTGTACCCGGTTGTTAATGTACCGCGATTGTGATTGTATCGCTATTTTAGTTGAGGTGGCTTGAGATGTTGTGAGGACACTTGTTGAATCCGTGTATCCGATGAACTATTTGTTAATGGAACTTGGTTAATGATCACTTGTAAGCCAATATAATTGTTGTTGTATCATGTACAGGTTTATGTTGTATAATGGGATTTATACATGTTTGCTCTTTAAGCTTTGCATATGGTTTGTTATGCATGGGAAGGTTTAAATTGAGGTTTAGCAATGGGATTTGCTAATGGTTAATGATACATGTTGTAACGCCCAGATTTTGGGCCTAGCGGGGCTGGTTAGACGGTCCAGTGGACCAGGTTAGAGATTTGAGTCGAATTCAGGAGTAGATATTTTTCTAAAAGATGAAATTATGAAAAATGTTTAAAAATCATATTTTATTATATTAAAAATATTGGTGAAAGAAATTTTGGAAAACGATCCTTAGAAGGATGACATTTTGGCTGGTGACCAAAATGTAATTTTTGAAAACTGTTTTAAAAAGGTGATTATTTTGTAAAGAGTCAAAACTTAGAATCTTTAAGGAGCTATTTTACCATTTGGTATAATCTGAGTATTCACTTAATTGAAATTATTTTAAAATGGTTTTAATTAAAAGAATTAAAAAGGATTTAGTTAAAAAGGTAGTTATCTTTCTAAAACACATTTTGACGTAGCTTTTCTTTTCTCACATTTTCTCTCAAAACACTCTCAGCCAAGCTCTCGTTTTCCATCAGAGATTTAAGGTAATGATTTTAATTTCTTTACTCATTGATTTGCTGAATGATTTCTTAAATTGTTTTCCACAAATCTTATTGAATTTCTTTGCTTTTCAAGAGGAAAAACCATCCAATTAAGGGGAAACTCATTCATTGGAGGTAAGTTTTGTTCTTCTCCTCTAATGAAAGGTTCTTTACTGAATCCCAAGTTCTTGGCTCTTTACATATGATTTTCAATAGGTTTTGAGTAATTAATTATGGATTTTAGCTTTATTAAGGTTTTATTGAAGAATCTTGTGATTTTCAATTTGGATCTATTTTTCTAGTGTTGTAGATTGATTTCAATCTTATTTTAGATGTATTATAATGTGGATAAGTTGTTTTTAACAATGGAGTCCCGGAATTGGTTGAATCTCTAATTGTTAGGTTGTTAGTTAAGGGTTTTTGGGATGTTTAAGGTGTTTAATCATTGTTGGAAGTAAAAGGATGTTGGGAATGAGTTTTTAGATATTAATTGATGAAGTTTGATGTTTTGAATCGATATTATATGGCTGGGTTAAGATTTAGTAGTGTTTGAGGTTGATTTCGGTAAGTTTCACATGAGTTTTGAGTGGGCATCTTGAGAGCTACGGGATTATGGGTTAAAATAGAGTATTGGATGCATTTTAATACATGTTTCCTCTAGTATTGTGTGGCCAAAACAGGGCATAATCAAGGCATAGCATCTTGAGGTGGTTCTGGACTTGCCGGGAGCTTGTTTCGAGGTAGCAAGTAAGACGAAGTGAAATCAGTGAGTGGTTTATGTTTGAAAGTGGTTTTGGGAGTTGAGGATAAGTTTGAAACACTTACCTAAGCTCGGAAGTAAGTTTCCCTCTTTTGCTCTTCAATCTCGGTTCGGATATGAGCATGTGTGATTTATGTTTTAGTCATAAACATGGTTTGCTTTACCTATTGTTAATGCATGATTTTAAACTACATATGCTGTGGCTTAAAGGTATATTTAACGCTAGTGAGCATTGGTGTTTATTCCGGTCGGGAATATGATATTGCTATGGCAATGTGATTTGCATATGTGGGATTTTTTGTGTAATGCATTGTAAAACAGTGAGTAAATGGTTTTGAAAATGATATATTGGCTATGTGACAAGGTGAGAAAACATTCGGATATAGTTGGCATGCCATAGGATAAGTACACTGTAATATGGTTAAAAATCGATCGTGGGTTAAGAGTCTTTGAGGTATAGCGGTCGGCTACCCGGACTATGTTGTTATCACTTGGGTTGAGTGGTCGGTTCCCCTTCTTGATGTAAAGCTTGCGGTCGACAAGGTTGTAAAGTCATGCAGTCGGCATGGGGTAGTCTTGACGATGGTCGGTCATTAAGGGAGATTTGTGTATCCGATGTGTAAAGTTAACAGTCGGTTAACTAAAGATTAGTAGTCGGCTAATCAAGGATAGTGGCCGACTATCCGGGGTCACTATAATTGCCAATATATGAGAATTTTAATGTTGAATCTATTTAAAATGCTTTGGGATTTAAGCATGGTTTTGTATATAATGCTTAGGGATTTAAGCATGTTTTGTATTTGATGCCTTGGGACTAAACATGTGGAATATATGTATTGATTTGCATATGGTTGATATGCATGTTTTGATTTGAAATTATTGGAACCTGCTTAGGTCGTAAGCATGGTTCGAAAACAAGTGTTGGTTTTCAAGGGTTTTTAAATGCATCAGCATTTAAGAGCATCCTTACTAAGCAAGTGTGCTTACACTCTCTTTTCTCTAATGATGCAGAGCATTAAAGCTTGGAGGCAGCAAAGGCAAGGATTAAGTGATCCAAAGACAAGACTATTTGAGTATGAACTCGGTTTTTGTTTCCGGTTAATAAGGCAATGTGTTCGCCATGGATTTTGGGATTTGTAATTCAGTTTTCTAGGGTTTTGAACATGTATGATGTTGTGATTCTGGAGTGTGATTGTTGACGTTTCGTTTATCATGCACTGTTACCTATGTTGACATTATATGGTTACCTAGGTATGCATCTAGATGGTTTTGCTTGGATGACATGTTTTAATGAGTTAAACTTGTTGAGTATGGTCTTGATGCATTGTTGATACGGTGTTCTTGTTGATAATTGATTAGTTGGACATTTTGGTATGTTTGGTGGTGAGTTATAGGGCTCATACCTCTAGACCAATCTTTTGGGTGGCATAATCTTGTGTTGTAGTTAAACCTTGGTGTATGTGTTGTTAAGTGTGATGTTGGATGCTTATATCTGTGTATGTGAGTTGCTAGGAGTTAAATGCATCTAGTTTTGTATGGAAAACCAGCTAAAAATGTCATTATAGGTTCAGGCGTATCGAAAGAGGTGTCCTCGTACCGGTACGGCTAGGCCATTTCAGGCATAGCATTTTGATACGCGGGAGGGTGTTTCGATAGGGTTTTGCATTTTTAGGCTTGATATTTTAGTACTCGAGCAAGTGTTTTGATACGGTCATAGGCATTTTTGCCAGGCCTACCGATAAGCAAACAAGCATTTTGGTACAGATTTTAGCTACTGGAATCTGAGTTTTTGAGAATGTTTAGGTGTATCGAAACATGAGTACGCGTACCGGTACGGGTACCGTTAAGTTGGTTATTTTGGAATCATGAAAGTTTATGGTTCTTTTATTTTGGTCCTTGAGTCTTGGGAATGAAATTGTATGAGTTGGAATGATTAAATTGATTTGGAATTTATCATATTGGCATGTAAATGGACTAATTAAGGACTGGTAACCTTAAATTCAATTTTGGTTTTGTAATTTAAAGTATTTACATTTTAGTCCTCAATTAATATTAGGATACGATCGATTATTCTTTTGTGGCTCGTTTCATTTGAGAACTTACCCGCTGTGAGTATGAACATGTAGGAACATTAATTTGCATTTAAACAAGATGAAAGGAAAAAATGGACCGACTTTTTGTAACTTTTCTCCGATTTGCTTCGGCAAACCTAATGTAGCACTCTTGGTTTGGTCGGGCTTTTAGGTCGGGTCGAGAAGGTTACATTTGTTGGTATCAGAGCCAGGTTTCGAAAGTTTGGGATATTGTTGTTTGGTTATATATCATTGTTGGTTATGCACGATGATTGTGTACATGTATAGTGATTGATTTACATCATGTTAGGGTATGAACTAGGAACACATTGCCTATTACCGAGGTTTTAAAATGTTTTATAAGATGGTCTTGGATCCTTTGCCTTGTGTTAGCCTGAATTTAATGTGTTTTGTTTCTTTTGTTAGCATGGCTCGACGTGAGACACGTTCTATGGCCGGTAATGCCAGAATCAGGCTGAATAACATTGAGAAAGAGAATCCTACTATTGTTTTACCTCCTCCTCCTCCGTTGATTCTGCCGGTCAATGCTGGGGCTGGTGGTATGCCCCAGGCTCATCAAGTGTCGGTATTTGGTGAGCTAACTCTGTTAGTTCAGGCGATAACGAGAGCTTTCCAAGCAGCGATGGCTGGAGTGCATGCGTAGGCGCCATCACTTGCTGTGGCGGTTAACCCAGGGTTACCTTTGGAGCGTCTCCAAAGTTTGGCAGGAGTTGAGTTTAGGGGTTTGAGCCTTGAGACAGCCGAGGGTTGGCTGGAGAGTACGGTCCGTATTCTAGATCGAATGGGCTGTAATGATGAGCGTAAGCTGGGTTGTGCAATGTTGCTATTACATGGTGATGCTTATCATTGGTGGGTGACCATAATTGCTAATGTCCTAGAGGCAAATATAACTTGTGAGTTCTTTCAAAGAGCTTTCAAGAAGAAGTACCTTGGTCCTCAGTATCTGGATACGAGGAAACGGGAGTTTATGTCCTTGGTTCAGGATGGCATGTCCGTGGCAGATTATGAGGTGAAATACGCCCGTTTGAGTCAGTATGCTTCGAAGTTAGTTCTGAATGATCTTGAGAGGTGCAACAGGTTTTGCTATGGGTTAGTGAAGGGTGTCAAAACATACTTGTTGGCGGCGGACTATACAGATTTTGATGTGCTTGTAAACCGTGCTAAGGATATTAAGCAGTCCTTGAGGGTGTCGGGACAAGGTTTGAGCATGGTGTCAAATAAGCGAGGAGCTGACTCTGCCTATTCTGGGAGGCAGAATAGGAGGTTATGAGATAAGAAGCACAAGTCGGATCCCAGGCATGGTGGTGGCCATGGTAACCAAGGTGTTCATATTGTAGCTGAGTGTAAGCACTACGGTGGATGCCACATGGGTGAGTGTTGGGAAATACCATAAGTTGCTGGATATGTGGATCTCCTGGTCACATGAAGCATGACTGTCCTCGTGTTGTAGGTGATGCACTGATTTAGGCTGTTGTACCTGCTAGGGGCTGAGGCCGTTGTACGGGTAACTTTTAGAGGTGCGAGGATGGTCAGAGAGCTGTGGCTCATGCTTTTACTGTACAACTGGAGAATGGTGGATTAGCACGAATCGATGCTCATCGTGAAGGGTGCAATGATACAGATGTGATCGTATGTACTTTCACTTTGCAATCATTGTTGTTATTTTTTTTTTATTAATTTGGGGTCTACTCATTCATACATCCTAAGTGAGCATGCATCATTGTTAAATGTTCCTGTTGAGATCTTGGATGTTGGCATGTTGGTAACTAGTTCTTTTGGGGAGACAGTTACAACTAGAAGGTTGTATAGGCGTTGTCATTTGGCGGTGCAAGGTCATGAGTTTGCCGCAGATTTGATGGAGTTGCCATTCCATGGTTTTGACGTTATCTTGGGTATGGATTGGTTAAGTGAGTACAAGGTGGTGGTGGATTGTGAGTCCAAAAGGATTTCTCTGAAGTTGGCCGATGATTATGAAGTCGTGGTGGTGGGTAAGAATGTAAAATTCTTGTCCAATGTTGTTTCGGCTACCCGAGCAGAGAACATGATGTTTGATGGTTGCCAAGCTTATTTGGCTATTGTTATGAATCTGAAAGCCAAGGGTGTTCGGGTGCAGGACATTCAAGCTGTTTGTGATTATTCGGATGTTTTTCCTGAAGAGTTGCCTGGTTTACCTCCGGATAGGGAGATGGAGTTTCGCATTGAAACTTATGAAGGTACAACTCCAGTGTCTATTGCTCCTTATCGAATTGCACCGAAGGAGTTAAAAGGGTTGAAATCGCAGCTTCAGGAGTTGTTGGATCATGGGTTCATACGACCGAGTGCTTCTCCTTGGGGTGCTCCAGTTCTCTTTGTGAAAAAGAAGGATGGATCGATGCGTATGTGCATTGATTATCGTCAATTGAATAAGTTGACAATGAAGAACAAGTATTCGTTGCCACTGATTGATAACTTGTTCGATCAGTTTCGCAGGAAGCAGTGTTTTCGAAGATAGATTTAAGGTCGGGGTTTTATCAGTTGAAAGTTAAGGATGTGGACGTTCATAAGACGACGTTTCATATGAGGTACAAGCATTACGCGTTTTTGGTGATGTCGTTTCGTTTGACAAATACCCCGGTAGCTTTCATGGATATGATGAATAGGGTGTTTCATGAGTACCTTGATCGGTTTGTTGTGGTTTTCATCGATGATATACTCATGTACTCTCGTACCGAAGAAAGGGGTTGGTGTCCCCAAGGGTTGTGTAAGTACATGGTTGGTAATGTACCGCGATTGTTATGGTATCGCTATTCTGGTTGAGATGGCTTGAAGTGTTGGTTGAACACTTGTTGAATCCGTGTATCCGATGAACTCTTTTGCTATTGGACTTGTTTTAATGATCACTTGTACGCCAATATAATTGTTAATGTATCATTGAAAGATTTATGATGTATAGTGTGAAGTACACATGTTTTCTCCTTAAGCTTTTCATATGGTTTGCTATGCATGAGAAGGCTTGAGTTGAGGTTTAGCAATGGAATTTGCTGTTGGTTAATGATACATCTTGTGTGTTCACTTTTTAAGCTTTGCATATGGTTGTTATGCATGGAAAGGCTTAAATTGAGGTTTAGCAATGGAATTTGCTGGTGGTTATTGGTATAGGTCACATATGGTTTTATATGCTGGTGCTGAAAGTGTAAAGTGCATAGTTGTAAAGGCATGATAATGATTACATGATGTTTTAAAAGTGGTTTGGACAAGAATTGAAATGAGTTTCCAAAGTGTTGTTGAGAAACGGATTTAAATGCATTGATGGTGTTTTGTGTTTTGAGCATTCCTCACTAAGTCTTGTGTTCTTACGCTCTCTTTGTCCATCAATGCAGAGGATTGAAAGCTTGGAAGGAAGCGTGAAGCAAGGGATCGATACAAGACTTGGTAACCAAAGTTTTGATTTAGACTGTAAATGATAAGGGCAATGAGGGTTTTCATTGTTTTTGGAAGATGGATGTGAAATTCCTTGTTGAATAAGTTTGTTGGATTACTATTGTGATGTAAATGACCTCTATGACTTGGTTCTGGTAATGAATTGAAGCTTCATGTTTTACATGAATGGTTTTATAGGAAGCATGCCTATATTTTCACATTAATTGTAAAACGCCATGAATCCATGTTGAATCTATGATGTTATGCTGTGAAATATATCTTGAGCTCATTGGTTGTATGTTAGAAGCATGTTAGGGTGTTTCAGATAAGCTAATAGCTTGTAAAACCAGTTAAAATGACCTTGCGAGTCCGGGCGTATCGGTACGAGTGTCTACATTTCGGTACAGGTATGCCAATTATGGCTTAGCTTATTGGTACGCGGGCCACCGTTTCGGTACGTCTAGGCGAAATCAAGCCTGGTGTTTCGATACAGGCAAGGGTGTTCCGGTACGGCTTTGAGACACTGGAATCTACTTTTTGGGATTGAACCCGCGTACCGAAACATTTGTAACCTGTACCATTACAGTTGTAAAAACATTTTCAGATGACCGTTAATTTTAGTTATATGTATCGGTACGTTTCTAGGCGTCTCAAAACAGGGGCTGTGTAATGTGGGCACTGTATCGATACAATTGGTCACGTTTCGATATGGGTGGCCATTATTTTAGTTAATGTCATGGAATTGAAATTCTGTTTACTTGCATTTTAGTCCCTAAATTGTGATTACGCCCAATTGGATATCAATTCGATGCCCAATTGTGTTGAGTTCTCACCTGTGAACTGTATGAGCATGTAGGGTTTAATTTGCATCTATATAAAATAAAAAAGGGATTGCGGTTAGCGTTTATTCTTATGATTTACCTCAGTAAACATAATGTAGATCGCTCGGTTCGGTCTTGCGACTAGGCCAGGTCGAGGGGGTTACACAAAAGCTATAGGATTCACTTCCTCTTCTTTACCCAATCAAGAACAGAGGATTAATGCACTTCCATGCATTCTCTAATTCCAGCAACCAACAAACACATCTTTGCCTCACAAAAAAACACCAAACGCCTCTCTAAAACAACCGAAAAACATCATCAAACCTAAACTAAACAAAGCCTAGCCAAAACCTATTGATTCTAACATCTTAACAACATCAATTAATCCAAAAACATCTTAATATCGTACTTATACCTCCAGCAACTATACAACACCCAAATCACACCAAAAACCAAATATAAACAACCTAGAAAATTAGCAATTCACATAGTTTCAGGATTCCTATAATTAGTCACATCTTTCAACATTGAAATACATCTCATAAGAGATCTAAACTAATTGGAATCAATACAAAATAGATCCAAAATAGTGTTTATCAAATTTCCACATCAAAACTCAATTTAATTACCATATCCATGTTTAAATCATTATTCCTTAACATAAATCAGTTGTAAAGGATCAAGAACTTGGGAATTTCAATAAAGAACCTTTAATTAGAGGAGAGAAACAAAAATCGCCTCTAATTGCTGATTTCTCCCTTAATTGGACAAGCTTGTTGAAATCCAAGTAGATTTTGCAATAGGAATTAAAGAAATCAATTAGGAAACAAAAAGGAAATCAATGGGAACTGATTCCTAAGAATTTTGGAGTGAAAATCATAGTTTGCCTACTGGAAAAGTTGAGAGAAAAAGTTGGAAGAAAAGTAGTTGTGTAAGAAAATGATTTATAAAATTAGAAATCCTTTTATTAAATTCTATTTTATTTTATTAATAAAACCAATTAAAAACCTTTTTAAAATATCCTAAATTAAGGGAAAAAGCTGATGAAAATTTTTGGTCAATTAGCTCTTTAAAGATTCTAAGTTTTGATCCTTTTACGATTTAGTCATCAAAAATAGTTTTAAATCTATTCATTTTAGTCACCGGACCAAAATGTCCCAAAATCAGATTTAATTACTTCAAATTGAATTTACCAAAATACTTAAAATAATAATTAAGTATTTTCTAAATTTTTCCATATTTTATTTTAACCAAAAATGATTTATTAAGATTTAATTCCCGAAACTAACTCGAATTGCCTAATTCGGTTCCCTCAGACCATTTCACTTATCCAATTAACATCTAGGCCAAATTTTAGGGCATTAAAGTTTAATTAAATTCAATTTAATTTTCAATGATTCCCATCGATAAAAGCAACGTATGATTTGTTACCTATTTCGGGTGTTATGGGGTTGCTAATTCTTTCCCACACGTAACTAACTCTCGAACCCTTTTTTAATGAATCTCTGTTTTTGTGGTATCCAGTCTACCTTATCCAAGTGACCGGTGGTGACTCCAAATTTTATTTTGAAATACTAGCTTTTTCAAATTCCCTTCCCCTAAAATAAATTTTTAAAGCGAGGAAACTTGCAACTATTTTCAAATTAGTCGCTACAGCATAACAACTCCACTAGGGACTTTTGAGAGTTAAACCAAAAAATCATGCGTTGCTTTTATCGATGGAAATTTTTGAAATTCAAGTTGATTTTAATTAATTTGTTCTTTCTTGAAGACAATCCTTTAATTAAGTGGGCTTTGATAATTGGTGATTTTGCATTAATTGTTCATTTACTTTGTAAGGAATCACCGACACGTGTTGCATCATAATCATCAATTTTTCTACCCGAGCTTTGTCCCTTGAGTGGGAGTGAAATGCCACATACCTTCGTGAGCAGCCCTCCACGGGTTGGTAGTTCACTCCCGGAGTCCACACCTTTTGATCCTTGAGCAGCCCTCCACGTCACTAGATCGTGCTTTCCCTCGAACTGAATATGATTCGTAAGCTTGTAATGGTCCAGAATTGAGACTCTTGTTACCTTAGTAGGTAATAACACAGGTTCGGGTACCCTTGTCTAGAATCGAACCCATATGTGTGAGAATCTAAGAAACTCAACGCATTAGAGCGATATGGATAACCATAGCGAACTAGAATTCATGTTGTTAAGCCACCTTTGTAGTATTATTTATTTGCTTTATTTATTCAGTTCTTTTTTATATTCATTCATTATTCATTATTGATTTATTTATATATCTGTTACTGACTCATTTACTTTTCTTTTCTTGTTTTGTTTGTTTGTTTATTTTTATCATATTTATGGCATTTTCATATGAAGTGTTGATTTGAGAATAGTCCAAAGTTGAAGGATTTCGTAATGGGAGAAAGAGTCCATAATAACGAGTTGAAGAATCCTGAAGTTCAAGATTGACCAGACAATGAGCAAAAGCTAACCTAGGTTTTAGTTGTGCCCTATGTTGTAGTTATTTTCCTTTCTTATTGTAATGGGACTCGATCTTCGTGATGGAAAGTTGTTTAATGATGATGTTCATCGATCAATACATTTTTGCATTAATTTGTGTATTTTTTAATTGTTTGCCTTTAATAATTTATTTTTGTTATACATACGACGCATTGCATACATTAATTCATAAAGCAAATAAAATTACGTGTTGGGGGTTCTGTGCCAAAATTCTTAGTAATCAAAGATTTTGCAATCACACTTTACCCGACACCAGGAAAGGCAAATAAAGGAAAGTTTTGCCAAGTTAGAGGTTTATTTAAGAGGATAGTTCGAGCATGCCCAGCAAGATTTGAGGGACACCATAATCAAGTCACAACAAGACATGATGAAAGAACTATCTCAGCTGATAGGACTTAAGAATGCAAAAAACCTGAGAGGAAAGGGATCAATTGAAAACCCTAGTCAAGGGATGAGAGACCGCTCGTATTCCTCTATTTTTATCACCTGTACCCCAAGTTCCCGCAAGGGTGGCTACTCAAGGAGATGGAACAACATCGCATCAGGCAGGCGCCTCTACCCATGCTTCACCTGGTTTGATTTTTAGTCAAGTGGAAAATATTGGGGATAGCGCCCCAAATTTAGATGAGATGGAGAAACTAAACAAGGTCAAGAAGGAGTTCTTGAAGCAACTACAAGAAACACAAAAGGACCTTAAAGAGAAATTTTGAAAAAAAGAGGAAGGAGAATGGTCATACAAAATGAATGCTAGAGATCTTAGTTTGGTTCCAAACTTGGAGATTCTGCCCAAATTCAAGACACCAGAAATTGAAAAGTGTGATAGGACTACTTGCCCTACTGCCTATGTAACCATTTTCTGTAAAAAGATAATGGGTTTCATCGACAATGAGAAGTTGTTAATTTACTGCTTTCAAGACAGCCTAGCGGGGCCCATTGTAAAGTGTATGGCTGTAAATGAACCAAATGTTCAGCGAACTATTCGTGAACCATTCAGCGGGAAGTTCGTTTATGTTCATTTATTTATTAAATGAACAAACATAAACAAGATTTTTCTTTTTTTTAATTAAATGAATGAACACGAACAAAGGGCTCGTTCGTTCATTTACGTTCATGAACATTCGGTAATCCGTTCATTATATTCATTTAAAATTATTCACATATATCTATTCAAAATATTATTCACATATATCCATTTATATTTATTATTTTTCATAACTAAAGTATTATATTTAAAAAATTAAATTTATTCACGTGTTCATTCGTTTATGTTAGTTTAGATTTATTCACATATGCCTTTTTATGTTCGTTCGTTTGTGTTTGTTTATGTTCGTATATCATTTTAACAAACAAACATGAACGAAACACGAACAAGCTACATTCCTTAACAAACGAACACGAACAAGAAATTATGTTTGTTTAGTAGTTCGTGTTTGTTCATTTGTTCGGTTAAAATTAAACGAATGAACATGAACGTAACCTCGTTCATGTTTGTTTGATTCATTTACTGGCCTAGTGAGGTGGTACGATCAGTTAACCCATGCTCAGATCAAGTTGTGAAATGATTTGGCCAAGGCTTTCTTGGATCAGTATAAGCACATAGCTGATATAGTCCCGAATCAGCTCATACTACAAGTTTTTGAACAAAAGTACAATGCGAGTTTTCGCGAGTATGCTCAGCGTTGGCGAGATGTGGCGGCCCAAGTACAACCTCTAATTTGAGAAAACAAAATTTCTCCCTTGTTTGTGGATACTTTGAAGGGGAGACTCTATGATATCATGATAAGTAACCCTATCGGTAATTTTGCCAATATGGTTATAACCGGTGAAAGTATCGAAACGGCTATCAAGAGTGATAGAATTGATGCAGGAGAAAATGCTAGGAAGCAATTCAAGAAAAGAGATCATGAGGTGAACAACACAAGCACCTACAAGGCCTCTAAGAACATTACAATCCCACCACCTTAATTCATAGCCAGAAATGTACAAAGCTCAAATAGAAGAGAGACCAGGGGTCCCAAGAAAGAGAATGAGAAGATGTATTTCACTCCTCTGCCGGTGTCATACAAAGAGTTGTAGTCACAACTACACGAGGCTGCTTTGGTTCGACCATATTATGTTACTCCCTTTCAACCCCCTTATCCGCCATGGTATGATGTCAATGCACATTGTGAGTACCACACCAGAGTAGTGGGCACACAATAGAGAATTCGCAACATTCAAAAAAGTTGTACAAAACATGTTAAAAACGGGAGTGTTGAATTATAATGAACCTAACGTGGCAGCTAACCCACTTCCAAATCATGGAGATCGAGGCATAAATGTTATTGAAGAGGTAGATGCAAGAAGAAAAAAAGGTGGACGTGTCGAAAATCAAGTCCTCTTTAAGTTGGGTGTTCAAATAGCTATGCATGAAAGGTCTGATCGAGCATGGCATGGAGTGTGTGCAAGACAGGTGTGAGGCATATTGTGAGTACCAATAGAAGGAAGGACATGCGATTCAATTTGTTTAGAGTGTAAGCAATTGATTTAGAAAATGATGGACGACAAGGAGATCGAGTTTTTTTAGAAAGTTAAAGGACTGAAGAGTAAGGATGAATGAGTAGTTCCAGAACGGTCTAAAGTTTTTGATGCATCTTATCCATGTTTTTTATGTTTATGTTAGGTGTTGACTTGTTAAAATTGCCTTGCATTTTATGTTTTCTTTTGAAGTAGTGGAATCTGTAACACCCTTAACTGGTTTAGAGGAAATAAACCGAGTTAAAAAGTATTACAAGCAAACAAAGGTTAATCCGACTAATTACAATTTTTTATCAAACTAATTTCATAATTTTCCTATATAACAACAACCTTAGAGCTATCTTTAGAATACTAACAAAACAATGACACCTTTGGTTGAGAAAATTTAAACTTAGGCTCATTTAACATTTTAAGCAACTGATTTCACCATGACCTTAGTTACCATAATCATGTACTATTACCTAAAAAAACTCCTAACTAAAAGTCTCAATTTAAAGAAGAGGCATAGCTCGTTCTTAATATGTCCCAATTATAGAGACTAGACTAGATGACATTCTTATTCTTAGAAAGGAAACAAAATATGATTCTCACAATCATGGCTTACTAGAATACAATTAAGAAATGAAATTAATTAATAACCCAATATAATATAGCATATTCAAACAACTTTCTATGATCTCTAGCTAATTCGAATTTATCAATACTTTGAAGATTCATTAATAAATTATACATTGTTTAAAGAAGTTTCACTAATTTGGTCCATTTCAATCAACTCGAACTAGGCATTCGTAAGGCCTTTATAAACATAGGCATAACAAGAAAATAGTTCCAGATTAGGGCTCAAAATTCAAGCATCAACTCAATAATCAAGTCCATGATACCTTAGCAAGTTTCACTTATCAGGTGGATCTTAAACAAACATATATATATATATATATATAACAGGGTTACTATAAACAGATTCATAGGAAAATAACTAAATCAATTGTACAATGGAGAAATCCTTTAACTATTCCTTAGCACAAACTCAAGCATTTACCGAGACAACAACTCAATCTTATTCGAACTAAACATGAACATAACATCCACATTTTTATAATTTAGTCATCCAATATCATAGTACTCTCCCAACCATACGTAGAATACAAGTATTAACATATATCCATTCAACTATAAGGGCATAACTCACATGATCATTCATCATATTTCAGAATAGCACCTTTAAGATAGGCAATGAGCACAAAATATAATCACAAGCAACCACCAAGTTAATTAAATGACCTTTACATCACTTGCAATGCTTTCAAGCATTGTATTCGAATATAGGGGAAATCTAAATGCAATATGCATACAAGCATTGTGCCACCAAACTAGGAGTTCTACAAAAGGATAACAAAATATACACTTGTCTTGCGATCTTGACCGAGCTCAAAAACACATCCATCGAAACCTTACCCTGAAATATGATCCAAGGAAACAAGTAAGCATACACTTAGTGAGGTAGTAAGGTCATAAAGAATACAATGCAAGCAATGTAACAAAATTTTATCATGATTATTGACTATGTAGATTCAAGGTAAATTGCATTCCGAATTCGATTATCTCAATTCTTTTAGACATAGAGGTAAGTCATTTTCTTAAATTCATTTAGATACATCTTCAAGTTATTTATAACACCTTGCTATATCGAACTTAAGGCTAAAATGTCTTATTTACTAAAGTCATTTCTTACTTAATACGCAAGCCACCCATTTTCTTTATAGTTTCTTTAATTACTTAACCCACAATTAATGTAATATCCCAAATTTTGGTTAGTGAACAAAATGAAAATTTTGAAAGTTTGGTGGTCAAAGTATAAAATTTGGAAAAGCTCAGGGACTAAATTGTAATTTCCAAAAGTTATGTATTTTAGTCCCGTAAATGAATAGTTCACCCCCAAGAATGATATTTTCATGTTACCTGGATTTTTCATACGGAGTTTGTATTATTGGCTATAAAGCGATAAAGTTTAGAAAAATATTCGGATGATCGGATCGAATCAGATATTCAAGATATTTTAAAGGATGATAAAGCAAGGTTAAAATTTTCATTTTCATGTTTTAAAATGATAGGATTTAACATGGACCATTGGATTAAAGTAGGTTTTCCATGTTAAATATGAGCCATTGAATGAAAAATGGCAAGATGGTAATTTTGGAAATTTCCAAGGGCAAAGTTGGTAATCACTAACTACTTGGTTTATTTTTGACCCTTGGATGAGTATATTAACATGAGGAGAGATATGAAGCATTGGATTACAAGGGCAAAATGGTTATTTTGCCATAAAAGAGATTTTTTATTTGGATTTTAAATTAAGATGACAAATGGCTTAAAATAAAGAATAGAAAAAAAATCAAGAAATTTCTTCATCCTTCCTCCTCTTGTTTGAAAGCTACAAGGTAAGAAAGAAAATTTTTTCTTTCAAATTTTCAAGCTATTTTAGTTAGATTTTGGATGAAAGCATTAAATATGAAGTTGATCTCCATGAAATTCTCTATCTTTTGGTACCATTTATTCATGCTTTCCTTGCTTGAAACCTTAGTTTTGTGATTTTGATGGATGAAGCGGATGTTTAAATATGATGATTTAAGATTAGATTTTTATGAAGTTGTTGTTGTAGAATCATATCCAAGCTTATATTATGATTGAAACTACTTGAAAGTAGATAAATCCTAATTTGTTTAAAGTTAGGGTTTTGATGTGAAGTTGAATTTGGATTGATTGTGATATGGGAATAATTATGGAAGCTTGTAAATGAGGCTTAAAAGTTGAATTCATTCTAGAATCAAGTTGGAAAATTTGGATGAAGTGACCTTTCATATTTGGCCTTTAGGAAAATATTAGAGAAAAATTATGAAAAATTATAATTGATGTGAGAATGACTGTAGAAGGTTTAGAATGTTATTTGGACCAATTTGGAAGTTTGCTAAGTGTTAAGGACCAAATAGAAAATTAAGGGAAATATGAGATTGAAATGGAAATTGGTTGGAAAGTTATGTGTTAAGCTTAAAAGTATTCTTGGAATGCTTAAATATGTTGTTAAGTGTTTGAATTTGAAGTTTAATGACAATGGACCTTTATGAATAATTTGGAAAGTTGAGGTGAATTCTAAAAGAATTCATTTTACGGTTATTTTGTGAGTTTTGAGATTGTTTTGTGAATTTGTCATGGATATGGATAGTAAAGGATTTTTAGGAATTTTATTCCTAATATGTGCTTCTGTTAGAATGATACTAACATACGCTTTGAAATGTATGTATTTGGTAAACGATGATTTTATAGATCGTGATCGTGATCAAGATCATAGTACGAGCAAATTTAAAGATAAGGAAAAGTTTCAAGAGTAAATCTACAAGCTATAGTAAGGTTTACTAGTGCAGCATCAGGTGAGTGCAATGCATACATAACATGATACATGGATGTTTTATACATCATTGGTAAGACTTGCGATAAGTCTAACTGGTTTATATATTGGCATGATATTTATGTCATTTATCATATAGTTGACATATTTTAAATATGTCAAAGGTTGAACTCAAATGCCTAGATCACTAGTTATATATGATGGTATACTGTAAAATACAGAAATTATATTGATATGCATTGCCATGGATGGAATAAATACGAAAATTATGCCCAAATAAGTCAATTGAGGGATAGGGTATAGTTGGCATGCCATAGAGTCCAGCATCACGTTGCATATTCGGTTATTCCGGTTAGCACTATAGTGTATATAAAGTACACTTAGTGTATGGTTAGCATTGCCTTATAAATGTGCGGATGGTGGGGATGACCTTATGTGTATTAGCACTTCGGTGCATCTTTGACTCGAGTCCTAGGGTCCTCATAGATTTATATTTGGGCTATGAAATTGATAAATAATTGATAAACGGGTTAAAGAGTTTATACAATTTTAAAATTATGTCAAGTATATTGGTAAAAAAAATTATATCCGGTTTATATCATTTTGATGTATAATTAACATGATGGTAAACATATCTAGTGATTCAAAATGCATGAAAACGGTTACATATTTTTAGTTATGGTTATATTATATTGCACTGGGATGTTATTATTGCCTCACTAAGTATATACTTATCTTGTGATAGTTTCACGCATAGGTAAAAAGCAGAAATCGGAGTAAGGAGCGGGCATCCTACTTATCTCGAGTATAATAACGGTATCAATAATAACATCCTTTGATGTGTTTTGATATTTCTAGATGGCATGTATATGTTAAAATTGATCGGTTACATACTAGTTTTTATATGGTTTGTATTAACTTATAAACTAGTTTATGTTTATAGCAAATGATGAGTAGTTATATTAAAGTTAAAATCGTGTAACGACTAGAAAATAGTTAAATAGAGAAATTGGGTAGATTTTTGTTTTAGGCAGTTATATTCCTAATATATTATAGAAAAGAATTGTTAAGGTTATTCCTGAAATTGGACTTAATTTGATGGGATAAAAAATTCAAATTGTAATTCTACGCGAAAAAAAAATATCCTTTATGTGATACTCTAATTAGTATTTAATATAGAATACTGGTTAGGGTATTACAATTAATCACTTTATTAACCTTGTTAGTCAAGTGAACCATCTTCACACGAACATTATTTGTTTTAAGCATTCATAATAAAAATTCATAACAAATTAAGGGATAACATGTACTTTAATTTATGAATCGAAATGTAGCCATTTAAATGCAATTTAATTCTAAGAAATACCATGAAACATTGATCTAAAGAATTCAAAGATGTCATGCTAGGACTAAACATAAACAATGAGCATCATTTCTTTAAAAATGATGATTCCAAAAGTATGAATCACATATTCGATGTTATAAGTCTATTCATTCTTCAAAGTCTATCGAATCCATGCAAGTTACAAACTTGATCGAATAACACGTCATTATAATCACAAAGTTTCAAACATGGCATCATTTCATTAACCAATTATGCACAAGTATCTTATAAGCAATAGTTACTTGCCACACAAGTTATCAAGGTGATTCATTAGTTTAACTTGTGAATTTCATTATTTTTCTTAAATATATCCTTGAGAATCAAGTAGCCTAGGTACACGAATCCCCAACCAACTATCGCCAATAAAAGGTACCCTAAGTACCGGTCAATCCCTCCTACTGTCGCCAAGTGACCAAAACACATCCCTCCTACTATCGCCTAATAAGGACCGTAGTCCACCCCAAACACGAGTTCTATAAACTCTATGGCATGCCAACTATACCTATGACTGACTCGAAACCAAGGCTTATCAATTAAATCTTATCATATCAGAATCAGAGTTGAGCTTACCTCTTTATCCAAATAATTCAAATATCATGTCTGATTCATATCAAAGATGAGTATAACCCCATGTTCGTATAATCGAATAAGCACAGCTTATAGGTTATCATATCATGTCAGAATCAGAATTGAGCATAGCTCTATGTTCAGATAGTCAAGTGTATACAGCTTATACTTGTCAGATTGAGCTCATATATTCACATGACAGTTTTCAATAATAATAGTACTTAACCATGCATTGCATATCATAATGTACTTAATACTTAAGTACTTACCTCTATTCCAAGATTAACCGCAAGCAAAGTTTAAAAATATAATACGTGTGATGCAATTAAATAATTAAGAATGCTCGAAAAGATTTTAGGTCCATCCCGAGACTTTAAACTACGCTCACAATACTTCCGAGCTATGTTTGATTACGAATCATTACTCTCTTTTGTTTTTCTACAATTCTACCATCCTTGGACTTTGCTTCTTATTGGTCTAAACACAACAACCAAATAGTATGCATTAAAATTCATTCCATTCAAACATAATCAAGGTCTCTTTAATACTATACAATTGGGTTCCATCTTACTTGACATTTCTTTCATTTAAAGTTATTCTAATCTTACATGCATAATTACATTCATCCATATACTACAACAACTTCAAGAAAACATAAAACATTTCCATTCCAAATGCAAGAAAACAGTCCCTCAAAATAGGTCTGCAAGCAGTCCATTTTAGTTATAAAAATAGTCCTTAAACTTTGTAAAACAATCCCAAATTTTATGTTTTACAAAGCAGTCCTTATGGTTACAAAAGTAGTCCAATATATATACAAAACAACCCCCTAATTAGTACAAAATAGTCCAGTACTTGCTTATATATTCAAAATAGTCCAGAATACATATGTATATATATATATATAAATTGTCCCGAAACATACATAACAATCCTCCAATGTTTTATTGTATCAAAACAGCCCCTAATTCGATACTAGCAAGCATTGTTACCGGAATCAAGTTCAAGCATCAATTACACAACCAACAAGGTCCACTCGAATACTCAATCCTTCATAACAAAATAGAACCCATTCTCAAGAAATTTAGCATTCTATTCATGTTACAATTTCACAAGAGAAACATGGTAACTAAGCAATGTACCATACGAATGCTTTAAGGAGCTACATAACATAGATTTGATTTCTAACAAATTTATGACACATATCAGATAGGGAAAATAAAGATAAAACCATAACTCAAAACATTGAAATAAAAGAAAGGAAGGGCATACCTACCATTTTCCTTGAGTTACTCGATCAAGGGTTTTAAAGGGCTTGACTCACAAAGCTTAGATCCTTCATACTCCATGGTTATGTCTCAAGCTCTCTCTCTATGATATTTGGATAATGGAGAAGATGAAATGAGGATAAGATCCAAATGCTCTCTCCTTCTCTCCACCAAATCCCTCCCCAAAACATGTCCAATTTCTTTGACATGTGTAAGAACCATTAACAAAAATTCCTTTAACATGCAAGCTCTCCCTTTTTTATCTTTTCGATTTAGTACCTTTGATAATGGCTATTCTTTCTTCCTTCCCTTCCAATTTAGTCCAAAATCATTTGATTAATCTAATAGACGACAATTACACTACAATTGGCTTGTGATCAATTTGATACATACTTCTAAGCCAGTATTTGGGGTATTACAGAATCAACTTTGCTACACTTTTCTGAAAGTAGTAAAGAACTTTTTGTAAGGGCATATGATATGTTAACGGATTCTCATTTCAATGGAAAGATGCATTTTTAATGACATTTAAAATCATGAATGTATGTACATTCCTTCTTACCTCCATAGGTCCTTAGATCTCACGTGCATGATGTGACATTGAAGTTCTACGATCAGTCGAATGTTTTGATAACAATGAAGTTTGATTTCTTACTCAGCCTATTCTAGTTGGTAAAGCACAAAAAGCTAGGCTACTACTTCTTTAATGATGTTAGATGATGAAAAAATCTTCAAAATTCATAAAAAAGTAAAGTGAACTAGGCAAGTTTAACTGAGTGGAGTTGTTTGAAATTGAAGTTCTAAGAGTAGTCTTCTATGCTCTAATAAGAATACATGGATTATAACTACCGGCAAAAAAATGAAAATTGAATGAATAAAAAATGATGAAAAAATGATTGAATCAATTAATGGAGAATTAAATAAATCTCGGAGCAGTCTGATGGAGCCATGAGGTTGACAAACCTAATAATGAGCTATGCTCCAGTTGTTCAGTACCCTGGCGTCAGAGATGAATCCTTGATGATACGGGAGTAATAATACAGTATTGACTAGTTGCAATCAAAAGCACACACAAGCACTTCGAATTTTATTCTTAGAAAGATATTTTTGCACTCCACTGGTTAAACAAGTTTGGGAAGCTTGAAAACATTTATGAATGGGGAAAAATGAGAACTGAAAGGAGTAGCTTTCAAATATATCAAGCAATACGATAATCATGAGGATGAACCAAGCGATCTGCGAGGAATTTCACAACTTCAAATATCACCACAACATTCAGAGTCTTCATAGAAACAAGCTAATCTTGGAATTATCACCGAAGGGTTGAATCCGAGGCACTCTTGTGCTCAATATCCATGTCATCCTATTCTATTTTTTTATTTTAAGATTTTGGTTTTCAGATCATGTATGTTAATCCAAAAAGAATCCTCCATTGAAATGTCGATCAGTAACTAATATTTTTATAAATAAAAAGTTTTCTATGTATTACTTCTAGGATAAGTTTCGAAATGCAAGTTTGTGGATTCAAATGACCGACCCAACACAGAGGAATAACCCATCGGTGATTATGGTGAGGATGATGACAATAATTCATATGATAGGCAGTTCAGGGACTTAATACATGTTTCTGCCATGATGCTTTGGTTGGTTCGGAGAAATGAAGGGTGAACCTTAATGAAAATAAGGTGTCCAAACATAAGAAAAGTTTAGGGACTTGGGGCATGTGTTCACCCTAATGTTGAGATAGAGGAAAACTCGCCATGATGATTCAAAGACTATATAACAGTTAAACCCAAATGTAGTTGGGCAATGCTATAAATGAACACTACAATAAGTAGTAGATTTTATTCTGACAAGTGAAAGTCATCAATCTTCCTTTCAAGACAAAGGATGAAGATTCAACAAAGACAGAAAGCAAAAAGAAATCAAGACTGATTGACCAAAAAACAAGAGTTTATCCCAACAGTTTTGAAAATGTCACAATTCATGCATCATACATAGTTGGACATCCTTAGGTTAGGAGCATCCTAACTCATACCATCAAATCATTTTGTCTGCCTTGACAGGTATTCAGATATTAGAAAAGATTTTGATCTTCAACTTCATGTTTGAAGAAGTAGATCTCAACAAAGATTTTAATCCATATCTTCGTGGACCCAAACAAAGATTTCAAACCACGACTTTGTTTTTAAAGGAGCGGACCTCAGCAAGACTAAAAGTTCCTAATGAGAAGCACTCGCCCAGCATGGACTGAAGAGTTCCTAATGAGAAGAACTCACCCATCATGGATTGAAGAGCTCCTAATGTAAAGAACTCGCTCAGCAAAGATGAAATAGATCATAATGAGAAAAACTATTTTATTCTTCAAATTAGCCTTTGCGGGAAGATGAGAAGTTCATAATGAGAAGAACTTGTTCTTGTTCTCCAAGAGAAGGGGAAGAAAAGAATTTAAAATAAGAAGAATTCACCATCGTTTCTAGAAAAATAGAGCATTCATAATGAGAAAAACTATTCAGACTTCAACCTTGTTAGAAAGATGGAAAGTTCATAATAAGAAGAACTTGTTCAAGCTTTCTAAAGAGGATGATGTGAAATCTTTATGGGCAATATAGAAAGTTCACAATGAGAAGAACTTGTTCATGTTCTTTAGAAGAAGATGAGGTAAAGAATTCAGAATGAGAAGAATTCGCCAATATTTCAAGAAGAGTGAAAAGTTCCTAATGAGAAGTTGTAGCTCTAAGGTTTTAGAGGGTGTAGTGGGTTAAAATTAGTGCTATAGTCTTTGTCCTATTCCTATTCTAAAGCAATGAACAAAGAAGGGAAGCTGTAGACACTAATTTTATACGAGTTTCCTAACATGATTTTAATTACTATTATTATTATTCAAAATCAAAAAAGTATTAAAATCAATTTAAAAACCTAGTCTTATTAAATTAGATCCCAATATCATTTAGATTAAATATATCATGGTCCTTTTACAATATTTAAAAAACCAAACCTACATATATATCACACGGCCCGTTATGAGCCCAATATTACAACTTAAACCCTAATATTAGTATATCAAACCCTAACCCCAATCTTTATTATGCAGCCACCTCTAGGCTGTTAGATTTGATAGGATCTGACAGTTCAGATCAAATCCGAGGAGATTGTCTAGCTCCCTTACGCGCGAGTGAATGCCACCATTGGCTTTTTTCCTTCTACAACACACCCACGCACTCGCATGTGACCCACTAACTACCTCACCAGCCAAGCATCTAGTCCCCCATCCATCGTGGCTTATGTACACGTAGACAACGCCAACGCCACCAGTGGTCCCTCCTTTTCGTACGACTTCCAACACATGCAAACAAGGAAGAATTAGACAACCGCAGAGGCGAATGTGAATGCAAATAAATTTGTAGTAATTTCAGAAAAAGGAGAACCAATCAAGTTTTTTTAATTTTATTTTTCCTTTTTCTCAAATCTGTAATATTTCAGATATATAAACCGAAATCAAAAAATTGTAATTCATTCAGTAATTCAAACATCAATACAAAAGAAAAAGCAGATTTCAGAGGTAAATTTTCTATTTTCATTTTTATTCGAATCGAAAAAATGAAAATGAAGAGGAAGGGTTAAGGGTTCTTTTATCGTTCGGTCTTCAGATAGTCACCCTCCATCAGAGAATCATCCCACCAGTGAAAAATCTTTTAAGTCCCTTCAGGGTTGAGTGTGGTGAATTGGTTAAGAGAACAGATGTGGTTGACCTTAAAAAAAGGGAAAGTACATGTTTTTTTCAAATATATTTTCTTAAAGAAAAAAAAGATTTTTTATTTCTTAAAGATTTTGGGCAAATAGGGTTCAATTTTGAAAATCCAAGTTTGGATTTGGGTTTAGAAAGAGAAAATGAGTCATTTTGGTTTGGGTTCTTCGAAGACGGTGAGTGACGGCTGACGATGGTTTACGGTGACCGAGGCGGCGAGACCCCACTAAAATCTGGGTTCGACGGTGGTTTCTGGGTATTTTGAGTTATGTTCACAATGAACGCCTATGGTTTTCATCCGTTCTTGGGAGTTTTGATCTGAAATCTTGGAGAGATAAGGGAGTTGAAGTGTTTTAGTTCGGAGCTTTTTGGAAGGTTTGAGGTTTTTTTTTAAAATGGTTAAAAGGTCTGATTTTTGACCAAATTTTGTATTTTATAGTGATGTTTTTAAAAGATAATGGGATAATAGCTCCATAAATCCCTCATCCCTCTTAAATCATGCCCGCGGTCCTTCCACTTTTCTAAATCACTCCTGAAGTTCCTGTTGTTTTCAAATTGCTTTCATTTTCATCCCTTTTTTCTTCAATTTTGTCTGAAATCAGTGGTCTAATCACTCTACCTGCCCCTCTCCTTTGTTCTTCACTAAAATTTCAGGTTATTTAATTTCAGTTTTTAATTTGTGTTTCATGTTTCCTATTTCTTTAATTTTTGTCATGTATTCATGTATGTATATATTTTTCCCATATTTATAGATATATAGATAGATAGATAGATAGATAGATAGACAGACAGACAGACATATAGATAGATAGATAGATCGATAGATAGACAGACAGATAGATGGATGGATGGATGGAGATAGATTATATTGTCCATGCTTATGTTAAATTTATATATAACTATTATATATTATGTTCTTATATATTACAATTATATATATGTGTTCTTATATATATATATTTATGTATATTATTGTATATTATCATGTATATTTATATAGTTTTATATATCCTATATTATTATGTTATATATGTAGATTATTTATATTATAGTTTTATATCTTATTTATTATATTTGTATATTCATTTTCTCTTATTTTTGTCTTTATCTATATTCTTGCCTCTGTTTTTTTTGTTAGCATTTTTTTGTGAGATGCATTTAATTGTCATTCATTTAATCATTATTATTTAATTCTATATTAACCTTGATAATTGATTAATTTTTAACTATAAAAAGGAGATATTTATTAAGTTGAATATTTATGTCGTAATATCTTGACTTAATGGATATTTACCAAATATTCGAGTTAATTTATATTGTCTAAAGTAAACTTTAAAATGAATAAAATTTGACAAGTCATAACATCATACTTAATTGTTTGCATCATGCGTAAAGGTGATGTACTTAATTCGAACCATATATTAACATGGCAAGCAGGCTTAATAATGTCAGTTTAATCTATGGTCCGAATTTAAAGTAACCCTTATTAGTTAAATCGCTAATTAATTCAAACCCACCAAATGTTAAAGCCAACTTAATTAAGAATTGTATTCAACAAAGAACATTTAATTAAATTCAATTTAAATTTTAATGATTTCTATCGATAAAAGCAACGTATGATTTGGTACAGATTTCGGGCGTTATGGGGTGCTAATCCTTCCCCACATGTAACCAACTCCCAAACCCTTTTTTTTAATGAATCTTTAGTTTTATGGTGTTCGTTACCTTATCCAAGTGACCCGTGCCAACTACAAGTTTTATTTTGAACTACGAGCTTTTTCAAATTCCCCTGCCCTAAAATAAATTTTTAAAATGTGGGAACTTTTATTTATTTTTAAATTAGTCGCTACTATAATACATGTTTATGTTAATCAATTTTTTCTTTGTCTATTTGACAGGGTTTTCTAATAACTCTTAGACTCTCTAGATGCCTAGAAGTAACAACAAGAAGCTATGGCAATACATGTCTGCATAAACCCTAACTACGTATTATTTATTAAAGTTCTCCTTATTAGTCGTTGAAACCCTAAACTTATGTCTAAGCCGAATTAGAACTCAAGTTAACAACTTAAGCTCTACTATTTACGTTTGTCTAACTTAGCTCTCTCGATATTAAGCCACAAATCAATAATTAAACGTCATCTCTCGGTAGCTCTTACAATAATTATGCATTAAGAACGATGAGCATAATAGACAAGGAAAATGTGCTATAACATTGAACAAATAATTAAAACATAGTACCTTAAAAACAATAAACCCAACAACGAGAATTTAGCTCATGTTCATGTAAATAGCATTCATCCAAATAATAAAATAATAAGTCATGGCAGTCAATAAAGCAAGAGAGAAAGAGAATCAAAGCGTCATAAGATTTCTTCTTCGTGCCCTTAAACTGATGCTGCAGCGCTCCAATCTCCTCAAGCCTCTCTCAATAGATTTTGGTGTTTGGAGACTCTTTTTGACCTTCGACAATGGTGATTCTCTGATGTAGAAGACAGATAGGTTGTTTCCTTAAATAAAATATTTTCTGCGTGTTTATGTGTTAAATGCAACTTCCTTTAATTATTGCCCTTGGTGTCTTTATATAGAGGTGGCTCTCCTAGGGTTCTAAAAACCCTAAATTGCAAGTAATCTTTTAATGAGGATCTTGTTTTTTTACGTCATTAATTGCTCAATAAAAGAATATGTTATCGCATGCTTTTAATAAAGAGTCATATGATCTAGCAAATATGATCTTTGCTTTCCATGTCATTAATGGTTTATAAAGGAGAGGGGTCCACGCATTAATTAATCGTTGAAAAGGTCAAAGATTCATCTCCAGCGATGCTGTAACATCGAGTCCATCTCGCAAGAATACTGCTCTAATGCTCTAACACTCTATTGATCTGTTACTTCCTACACAAGTACCAATAAAAACCACTACTTTTCCCATTAATAGCATCAATATAGATAAACATTAAGCTCAAGCACCATAACTCCCTAACTACATGCAAAATATATGCAAATTACTCCTAAATGCAACTAGATGAGCCTAAACACATGCAAAAGCTAAGTAAAAAGGGCATTAAATATAGGTTATCTATATAGTCATCAAGTATCCATATGAATGAGACTGTACCGGTACAAGAATTCCTTTCTAGAATTCTGGAAAGCGTACTCTTATCGGTACCCTAAAGGGTCGTACCAGTACGACCGTCTGCGTATCAGTACTAAGGGTAGGGTACTGGTACGGACACGTTGTTTTTGACTCTTAAGGCATTTTAAAACATGTGTACAAGTCAAAAACACTTACAAAAACATTTTTCATTTGTTATATAGAAATAATATCTCAACAATATCTTTGGTGAAATAATACTTTTTGGGTCATTCTAGGTGGACCTTGATTTTGCACTAGTGCAATTCAGTGTTTGGATATGTTTCTTCCAAGCTTGATCATTAAGACTCTTTGGGACAGTTTTTTGAGATTACGATTCAATAATTTTTTAGGCAATGGTCCTTCGCAATTTAATTGGGTGTGAAGCGCTTTATATCTTTGTCAGAACGATTATAGAGATGAGTAGAGAAAAAGTTGAAGTTTAAGTAATATTTCTTCACTCCGAGGGTTGTGGGAAAGTTAAGTTAGCAAGATGAAGGAATTTACTTGGAGGAAGGTGTTTTTACTAAATAAAAGCTACATTTGTGGGTGGTGGTGGTGAGGGCAATCTAAGTGGAGGTGACCGTTCGTAAGATTTTAAGGAGTGCAATTTATTTTTAGGTTGGAATGGTTATTTGATTGATGATGCGAGTCACATGGTGTAATGCCCCGATTTTAGGGCTTAGTGGTTTGGTGGTTTATTAGACGGTCCGGTGGACAGAAGTAGAGATTCGAGTTGATTTTGGGATCGTATATTTTTTGTGTTGGAAAAATTATAGAAAAATGCTATTTAATCAATATTAGTTATGTATTTAATAATGGTGATGTCAATTTTGTAAAACCAATTTTGGGAGATGGACATTTTGGTTAGTGACCAAAATGGAAGTTTTGAAAATTGTGATTTCTTAGTGACTAAAACGAAAAGCGTCAAATACTTAGAATCTTTAAGGAGCTATTTTACCAATTGGTTTCTGATGGTTTCTCCTTTAATTGAGGATATTTTAACATGTGTTTTAATTATTAATTAAAGAGGATTTTTGTTAAAAGTTAGTTATCTATTTCTAAAACCAAAATCACGTCATTTTTCTCTTCAATCTCTTCTCAGCCAAACACTCAGGTTTTCACCAAATTTCCAGAGGTGAAGTGGTTTCTAGCTTGATTTTATTGTTTCAAATTGCTTTATAAAGATTGTTTACACAAAATCTTACAATAATCTTGTGTTTTCTTAGCTTTTCACAAATCAATTGAGGGAGAAACTTCACAATAGGGGTAAGGTCTGAGATCTCCTTTATTGTATGGTTCTTTACTAAAATTCCCAAGCATTTGATCCTTGTTTTTGTGTTTCTAATTTGATTTTGATGATTTCCTAATGTTTAATTGAGTTATGTGGGGAAAATGAGTTGATTAATGGATTGGATCTGTTTTCCAGTAATTAATGATGTTTTGATTTATATTTTGGATGTTAAATAATGTTGATAAGTATTTTTATCAATGTAATCCCGAAACTAAAGAATCTCTATTTGTTTAGGTTATTAGTTTTGAGGTTTTGTGGTGTTTTGTGGTTGTAAGGTTGCTGGAGGTGGTAGGTTGGTTTGGGTATGTTTTTATAGGTGTTTTGATGTTGAAAATGATGTTAGATTGATAGATGTTGGCTAGGTTGTGAATCAAAGTGTTTTGGTTATGTTTTTCAGTTGTTGTGGAGGGTTAATTGTGAAGGTTTTGTGGAAATCCGAGAAGGATTGTGGTTGTTGTGTTTAGAATGCATTATGATGCATTAATCCTCTGTTGCGTTGTGGTCAAAGCAGGGGAAGTTGATTCGGAAGTGATTGGAGAAGCGTGGGAGGCTTCGGATACTTAATTTCACGTCGGTGAATCGAGGCTTCGCGTATCGGTGAGTGAAAATGTGGTTTGAAGCATTTTGATGTTTTGGAAAAGAGTTTTGGGAGTTAAGGTAGAGCTTGAAATGCTTACCTAGAATCAGAAGTAAGTATAAAGTGATTTTACTCTCTCGGTCGTGCTAAGTTGAAATGATTTTATTCACTTGTTTTGATTACATGTTACCTACTGTTTAAGCATGTTTTAAAGGTTTCGATATACTGTTTTTAAGCATGTTTTGCTAAAGGATGCACAGGGTAAGTGATCCTTGTAGGTATGGTTTATACTTGTGGTTTAAAGCATGGTTGTTGCTTTGGAAAAAAGTGTTATGGTTAATGCTTGTGTGAAATAGTGAGGTAAATGTTAAATGGTTAATTATATTGGCAAGTGATGTGGTTTTAAAATTGTTATCGGATATAGTTGGCCGGCCATAGGATTGAGTGCACTGTAAATAAGTCACCTTGGATTTTGAGGGGTTTATACAGCATACCGAATACTCCATCCAAGTACTCTAACGGTTGAGGGGTTACATGGTACCGAAAACTCTCGTTAGTTGATTAAGCGTCTAACCGATGATTGGGGTTGGTGTCCCCATGGGTTGAAAGTGTACCCAGTTGTTAATGTACCGCAATTGTGATTGTATCGCTATTTCGGTTGAGATGGCTTGAAGTGTTGGGTTAACACTTGTTGAATCCGTGTATCCAATGAACTCTTTTGATATTTGACTTGTTTAATGATCACTTGTAAGCCAATATAATTGTTAATGTATCATTGGAATGGTTTATGTTGTATAATGTGACTTACACATGTTTCTCCTTGAGCTTTGCAATTGGTAGTATTGCATGGTAAGGCTTAAGTGGAGGGTTAGCAATGTGACTTGCTTTTGATTAATGATACATGTAGCATATGGTTTAATATGCTGGTTTTTAATGATGTAAAGTGCATGTTTTAAAAGGGGCATGATATTTAAAAGGATGATGTTAAGTAAATGGTTAAAAATGCATTGATGGTGTTTGTTTTTTAGCACTCCTCACTAAACCTCATGTGCTTACACTCTCATTGTCCATCAATGCAGATAATTGAGGTCTTGGAAGGCAGCAAGAAGCAAGGGGATCCTAGCAAGACTTGGTTAACAAAGTATGTTGGACTAGACTATAAGAATAAAGGCAATGGGGTACTTATTTTGATTTGGGAGATGACTTGTTGAACTCCTTGTTTGCATGTTTCTTTAGTTGCTCTTGGATTTTAATTGGCCTTTAAAGATTGATTATGGTGCTGGTTTGTCATTTGGTATGTTGCTTGGATGCAAATTAGGAAGCATGCCTATAGATTCCCTTTTGATGCATGAGGCCTAGTTGTGTTGTTAGAATTGTGGTGCTAGTTTGCTTGTGATATGTTTGGCATGTTGGTATTGTGTTTTAAGCATGTTGGAATGGTTAGAGTATGTTTGTGAAATGTAAAACTAACAAAAAATGACATTTAATGTCTAGGCGTACCAATACGCGGGGGACCGTATCGGTACGGCTAGGCATTTTTAGGCTTGAAGGATCGGTATGAGTGTTGGTGTTTCGATACGCCTAGGACACTTTGGTCTTAGCGTATCGGTACAACAAGGGGTGTTTCAATACTGGTCTCAGCTACTGGAAATCAACTTTTTCGTCCCAATCCCATGTACCGAAACGCATAGTAAGCCGTATCGCTATGGTTAGTATTATTTCAAACGTTAGGTATTTCAGTTAGGCGTATCGCTACGGCATGGAAGGTATCGATACGGGGTGTTTCAATCCGTATCGATATGGGTTTACCTGTATCGGTACGGATGACCGTTGATTATGTTAATGTCACTTTGGGCAGTTTTATCACTTTACAATTTAGTCCCTAAATCTTGTTAATTTAATTGCTTGTGATTGAATGGTTAGATTGAGCTGAAATTTGAGATGGGTGTTCAGAACCTGACTAATTAAAGGTTGGTAACTTAAAACTGATTCGTAGTCTTGTAATTTTCTATATTTGCAATCTGGTCCCTAAATTGTTACTGTGATCAATTGGATGTCAAATTGATGCCCGATTGAGTTGGGGTTGCACCTGATGTCTGCATGAACATGTAGGGTTAATAATTGGCATCTAGACAAGATAAAAGAAAAAAATGGACCGGGTTTCGTTGTATCTCTTCGGTTTGCTACGACAAACCTAATGTAGCCTTCTTGGTTCGGTTGGGCGTCTAGGCCAGGTCGAGGGGGTTACACATGGCTTCCAGGATGCAAATAGAACAGATGGGTGTGGTGGAGAGGACGGTGTAGCAAAATAGAATGCCCTCCATAGTGAGATAGATGTCGACACCTAATGCCATGGAGTAAGAGGCGATCGAAGCCATGATAGAAAGAGGACATCGTCATCTTATCATTGTGAGTTGAGAATGTTAGTATCTATTTCAGGGGTTTTATTTAAGTTTTATCAAGTTATGAGAGGTGATAGTTTTTGTGTATCGAGATTGTGTTGAGTATGTTGCTATAGAGGTTTTCATTACACGAGTAAGATTTAGAATCGTTGTAATATGACCTAGAAATCTTTATTTTGTAACCTCGTTAATGAGGTTTTTAATTTGAAATAAAATATGCTTGGCTTAGCAAAAAAATTACATATGAAATTTTATCTATTATTATTGTTATTATCTAAAAATATACTTTTAAATGTTAAATTCGTAATATATAAAATGAAAAAGTATTTTCGTCAATTCAAAAGTTTTTCAAAGCTCATTCTTTTATATAAATTGTATAATATACATATATATATTTGTTGCGTGTTTTGAGTGCTACGCAAATGGTGCAAGCGAACACGTCGCAAGTAATAAAGTGATGAATAAAAGAGTATCGTCTCCACAGGGACTGGGCTGAAGGACTTGTGCTTTTGATTCCTTGCACTGAAATAAGAAGGAAAATATAGTGATAGAGAGTGATGAAGAGGTATCTAAAAAATATAGTGATAGAGAGTGATGAAGAGGTATCTAAAACAAAGTAAATAAAGATTGAAGACAAATAAGGGAATCAATGAGAGAGTAGGTTGGCTTATTAGGATTGAGAGTATGTTGGATGAGTTGCTTTGGCAGGTTTAATGCCGAAGGCAAGTAAGTTGCTTTGGCAAGTAGATTACCCAACCAAGTAGTTTGCTTGAAGTAAGACTCTCCGTGACCAGTGAAATGCAAAAGCAAGTGGTTGAGTCAGAGTAGGACTCTTCTCGGCAAGTGATTGCCTGGCAAGTTAATTGTTACGGCAAGTACGATGCCTTGGCAAGTCAGTTGTATCTCCAATACTTGGCAGAGTGTTCTTCACTAC
Source organism: Hibiscus mutabilis (assembly GCA_019671005.1). Taxonomy (NCBI): domain Eukaryota; kingdom Viridiplantae; phylum Streptophyta; class Magnoliopsida; order Malvales; family Malvaceae; genus Hibiscus; species Hibiscus mutabilis. The sequence goes on along the minus strand of CM033723.1, from coordinate 7,358,288 downwards.
CTTCACATTATTTCTAACTTAAAGGGCTGACATTTGTGCAAACCTTGGCGATACGTCTGTCACATGTTACTTTACCAAGGATGAACACCATCTTTCCTTGAACTCTTATTAGCCGCTTGAAATCCACTCATTCTCCAAGCTTCTTTAACTTGTTATTTTTATGAAACTTGGTTCACGAAGTGATTGAATTCCTTTAGTTCTCGCAATGTTAGGAAACCAAGATTCAATTCAGTCATTCGATCTCCATCAACTTTCGTAATGTTTGGAAATCAACTTGGTTAAGGAACCTCTAATGGTTGTCACTTCATTTGAGTGATTCCTTCCCATGAATCACCATTGATCTCACTCTCTCTTGTGCTGTCACCAATTTAGGGATTTGAGTTTCAACAAATGATTATCCACTTAAGCATTAAACTACTTGAATTGCAAGAATAGGAATTGAACCAACATTGTGCATTTAAACTTAAACCAAAATCTAATCATCCATACAAAACCCTCTCAAAACCAAATAACCCAAACCATCTATGTTTTGTTTATGGTTGGGTGAAAAGAAAATACAAATAAATATTTTCCCAACTTGAAGGGTGATGTGGGATTACAAAAATGACATAAGAGAGGAGATGAGCTCCTCAATTCGATCACTTTTCCTACAATCAGCCTTCCCCTTCTGATCTCTCTCACGAACCGGTCCCCAAATTCCCCTAATCTTCTTCATGTGTTTCAATCTCTTTAAATAGGTGTAGAGGTGAGTTATTACGTGAGAATTTGGGGGAGAATAGGCTTCCATTTTCAATTTCAAATATGGGAGATAATGTAGCTGATCTAAAATAAATAAAATAGGGATAATATCTTTTGCATTTTGAATTTGAATTGGTCAGTTGGAAATCCTAACCGATTTAATCCTTTCTTGCCACAACAGGCTTCGACAATTGGCTCAACAAATCGTCCTACACCGCAAAAGAGCAACATTTTTTTCTACAAAAAGTAATAAAATGCATGCCCAAGCCTATGGAACTAAGAAACCACGAACTTATTCATGTATGACTACAAATGCAACTAAAATAAGCTTAAGTCTAACAATAACATGAGTAAAAAGGGTAGGAAAATAGTACTTTTTAACACCTAACACACCCCCAAACTCGAACTATTGCTTGTCCTCAAGCAATGCAAAACTAGCAAGCGCTTGCCAAGGTATTTACCAGGCATTAACATGTTGCATACCTGACTTCAATCCTCATAACCGTGGCAACTAGTATTAATTACCTTTGTGACTTTAGGCAAAATATAAAAAAATTACTCAAAATTCAATATGATGCAAGTGAAGTGTCTGCGTAGTTATGTACAACCTAATCATAGGAGTCTAAGCAAAACTTAGTTTTATTAACTTGCTGAGGCAAATGACCTAACTAAAGCCAGTTTCAGGCACCTCTAACGATTCTTCTTCTTCTTTTATACTAGAGCCGGATAGGCACCTCTAGCATCTTTAAGATCCCTAAGACTAGAGCCAATGTTGGTGAACTCTAGCTAAGGTTCATTCACCTTTCATTTTTTGCTAGAGGTAGTTGGGCACCTCTAGCGTTGTCTAATATTTCTTGCCTAAGGTTCACTAGGTTCTCCTAGATTAACAAGTTGCAACAGTGTTTATTAAAGCAGCATCATAAGAAAATCCTAAGCAACTTTCCATGCTAAGCCTAGAGTCAAAAGTTCTCCTACCTAATGCCGTGGAAATTAAATCATCATCAGATATCACAGCAGGTTATTAACACTTTCAGTCAGGCAAACTGTCATGGCAAGTGACACAAACTATCATGAAAACTGCATGCTAACATGAAAAACATGAAAGGACAATCAAATGAATTCAAATGCAACTAACTATGAAACAAACAAAGACAATTCCCCTCAAACTCTAGGAAGCATTGTCTTCAATGCATGAAAACAAGAAGAAAAAAATAAAAATGAGAATGCAAATGCTAGTCAGAGAGGTCATCACCTCTATCTCAAAGTTTACTGCTGGCTGTGTGCTTAACATGTTTTCTGGTACGTGCTGCTTGTTGTCTTGCTGGTGGTGAAGGTGTTGGAGCTTCAGTTTCCTCTACCTCATCCTTCAGCTCACCTATCGTATAGGCTTTCTTAAGTGGTGAAGCTTTACGCTTCCTTGGTTTCGATGGTTGTGCATCTAATGGTAAGGACATCAACAGAGAGGACGTGGTGTCTTTAGAATCTGCAGGATCAACAGACAGTTTAGTTCGCACAGGTTCAGTCATGGTTTCTTACCTTTATCTTTGGCAGCAGTTGTTGCGGAAGTTTCCTTCTCAGCTTGGCTAGACTTGCCAGCCTCACTTGCCGTGGCAAGTAACTCTGCTGGGAACACATGGAATGGTAAGTTGCAATTGGGGTACTTTTCTAGAATGATTCATGCTAGTGCAACATCCCTATCCTTGATATACCACAGGAGCTTCATTTCTCGCTCCTCCATGCGTTCCAACTTTGGCAATCGTTCATTAGTTGGCTCGATTGGTACCTTTTCTTTCTCGCACAAAATAGATATTAAGTTGGGAAAATATAATGGTCCTACATCCTTTTTATTGCATGCATAAATCTCATTCACAATTATTTGCCCAACATTAATAGCACACTTATGAATATTAGAGTGCAATAATAATAATCGAGATAACGAAATAGTGGTGTTGTGTATGGTAGGCATTAAGCGAGTCTTAATAAATTTAATCCACAACTTAGCTTCCATTTTTAGCATGATGCGGTTTACCATTCCTTTAAGCTCTCCATTGTTCAATTTTGTTCCTTCAATGGTAAGATCCTTCAAAACTTGGTCCATCTTCTTGCGAGTCACATTCTCCACGAACTTAGCATGTTCGTCTTCTTCAAAAAAAAACCATAATAGGCATTGATGGTGGTAGCGTCGAGAAGAATGGCCATGCCACGTACAAGTACAGTCGGGTTATCTGGACTAGAAATATGAAAATAAAATTCCATTACCTATGAGACGTTTACTCCGATCGATTGTTCACAAAATATTGGCCATTTGTGACTATCGATTGTGGCATATATAGACTCCTCAATACCAAAACTCGAGTGAGGCATTTCATAGGAAAAGCCTTGCTCCTCCCGAACTCGTCTTGTCGTGAACTTCTCTTCGAACCGCTTATGCACTACCGCCGTGGTGAACTTACGGTATTATGGTTGTGGCGTACATGAGGGACCAATTTCATCCATAGTTTTGAGGTTTGTAAACATGATTTTGGTCCAGGAAGAAGAAGAAAAGAAAAACTAAAGATTTCAACAATAAGAGAATAAATGAATGGGAAAGATGGAGGGTTGGTGTTATAATGGTAAAGTGAATGGAGTGTGATGGAAAAGTGAAAGGTTGAATGAAGTATCACTAGTTGGTGAAAAAGAAAATAATGATGAAAGGGGAAGAGAGTGGAGCGGCTAGGATTAAGGAAAAAATAGATGAAATATTACGAGGGTTTGAAAACAATTAGGTATTTAAACCTACATTAACCGTCGGCTCTTGATCTCCCTTTGGAAAAATTCCTAACAAATTCTTCAATCCTTGTCCACTTTGAACTCTTGACCTAAAATAAATAAAAGAAAGAGATTAAAATATTATAAAATAAAAGGAAGGGATAAAAGAAAAGAGAAAAATTAAAATTCAAAAATAAAGGAGATAAAAGAAAGATAAATAACAAAATTCAAAACAATTTAAAATAAACAACCTAACTAACCGAAAATAACAAATTGAAAATTTAAACTAAAAATAACCAAACAAACTAATTATGCAAAAATTCCAAATAAATAAAGAGATAAATAAAAATCTCAAAAAAATAAAATAATAAAAATCCAAAAATACAAGTCCCATAAAAATAACTAAAAATAAAATGAAAAATCCTTAGCAAGAGTATTTTCATGCACATTCGAAGGAGATTGTGAGCTTGTCTCTTTTAGCATGGCTTCTAACATAGTGCTTTAGGCATAACAACTGCTCATCTAAGAAAGTGTTATGAATCTCCAAGTGGTCATCATCCTTGTTGCTCCCTTCAATTCTAGATAAATGATCGGCAACCTGGTTTTTTGTTCATTTCTTGTCCTTAACTTCTACATCAAACTCTTGTAAAAACAAAATCCATCAAATTAAATGAGGTTTTGCATCTTTTTTAGAAATTAAGTACTTAATTGTCGAATGATCAGTGTGAACAATTACCTTAGTGCCAATCAGATAAGGCCTAAATTTGTCAAATGCGAATATAACTACCAACAGTTACTTTTCTATAGTGGTGTAGTTCAATTAAGCACCATTAAGTATTTTGCTAGCATAATATATCACAGGGAAAGTTTTACCTTTTTGTTAACCTAAGACAGCTCCTATTACATAGTCACTTGAATCACACATTAGCTCGAAAGGTAGGGTCCAATCTGGTGGAACAACTATAGGTGTCGTGGCAAGTTTGTGCTTTAGCTCCTCAAATGTCATGGCACAAGATTCATCAAACATGTAAACTCTATCCTGTTTAAGCAAATTACACAGAGGTTTAGAAATTTTAGAAAAATTATGAATGAACCTTGTGTAAAAACCTGCGTGTTCGAGAAAACTTTGGATTCCTTTGACTGAATTTGGTGGCAACAAATTTTCAATCACGTCCACCTTTTCCTTGTCCACTTCTATGCCCTTGTGTGAAATCTTGTGGCCCAACACGATGCCTTCATTCACCATGAAATGGCACTCCTCCCAGTTTAACACTAGGTAAGATTCTTCACATCGTGTTAACACTTTTTCCAAATTGCCAAGGTAATTATCAAAGCTATCCCTTAAAACTGAGAAGTCGTCCATGAAAATTTTAAGGAAATCCTCCACCATATCTAAGAAAATTGCCATCATACGCCTCTAGAAGGTTGTTGTCGCATTACAAAGTCCAAATGGCATTATCCTAAATGCGTATGTGCTGAATGGGCATGTCAAGGTGGTTTTCTCCTGGTCTTTTGGTGCTATGACAATCTGGCTATAACCTGAGTATCCATCAAGAAAACAATAGAAAGGTTTTCCTGCAAGATAGTCAAGCATCTGATCAATCGAGGGTAAAGGAAAATGATCTTTCTTAGTAGCCTTGTTTAACTTACGATAGTCCATGCAAACTCTCCTAACTATGATAGTCATAGTAGGAATAAGTTTATTATTTTCATTACATACCAAAGTCATACCTCTCTTTTTCAGAACACATTGTACCGGACTTATCCAGTAGCTGTCGGAGATAAGGTATATGATACTGGCATCTAGCTACTTTATGATTTCCTATTCATGCTGCAACTTGGAAGAAATTATTACGAGCAAGGTATCGCCCTCTCCCAGATAAACATACTTTCATTACTCTGGCAAAGGTTTTAACTCTAAAATAGGGGGTTGCTCAATGGAAGTTTTCTAAAGTTTAAACTTTGTATTTGAAAAATCAAGGGATTCAAAACTCTTACCTAGTTGATTCATAACTCAATTTACCACATGTTGCTCCATAGTATTTAGCTCGGCCTCCTCTATTTCTTCTATCTCAGAGTTGGCAAAAGAATTGCCGACGCAATAGTCCTCTACATCGAAGTTGAACTTTGACGTGGCATCAATTGCTTGGCATTCCTCTGGATCATCAGTATCCTTGATTGCTTTGAACACTCTGAGTGTGACTTGCTGCTCGTTCACCCTCATGCTAAGTTTTCCTCTTTCAATATCGATCAAAGTCCTCCCCGTTGCTAAGAACAGTCTCCCAAGGATGATGGGTGCAAACTCATCTGTTTCACAATCCAAAATAATAAATTCAGAGAGAAAAATAAACTTATCAACTCTTACCAAAATGTCTTCAATTTTCCCTTAGAATGCACATATGATCTATCGGCAAGCTGCAGCATGATTGTGGTGGGCCTCACCTTGCCTATGCCTAATCATTGGAAAACATATTTGGGCATAAGATTTATGCTTGCTCCAAGGTCACATATAGCTTTTCCAATGTAATGCTCGCCAACGGAACATGGTATTGTGAAATTGCCTGGATCTTTAAGCTTAGGGGGCAATTGGTTGCGTAACATAGCCATACATCTCTTTATCAAGGAAATAGTATCAAACTCGCTCAACCTTTTACGCTTAGATACTATTTCTTTAAGGAACTTGGCATAATTAGGCATTTGCTCGATTGCCTCAACTAGTGGTAAGTTGATGTGGACTTGTTTAAGAATGTCAATGAACTTCTTAAACTGGTACTCATTCTTCTTCTTCTTTAGCCTCTGTGGAAATGGTGGTGGCAGTCTGTTCTCTTTATCTTTACTCATCTCAACTGGATTAGTTGTAGTAGATGGACTTGCCGCGGCATGTGGAATTGTCATGCATTCACTTTTGGAGACTCTTCTTCATCAACCAATGCATGCTTATCCTCCTCGGGTTGGGTAGGATCTTTTCCCACCTTTGCTCGACTTATGGTAGTGATTACTTTACACTACTCATAGCCTGAACCTCGTGCAACCTCAATATTGCTGGGAAAGGTTCCATGTGGCCTCGTGCTTAGGGCATGGGTGAACTATCCAACCTGAGTTTCCAAAGACTTGATTGCTACTTCCTGACCCTGCATCTGAATTTCTATCTTGTTCATAAAAGAGTCAGTCTTTTTCATGAAATTACTAGTTTCAGTCATATAAGATTCAGTTTTAAGCATAAAAGCATTTAAAGTGGTTTCTAAAGAACTAGCTGTTGACTGTTGTTGTGGTAGTTGATTCTATTGTTATGGCATGTTCTGTCTGAATCCTAGTGTTTCGATATTCTGTCTAGATGTATTGTTGTAGCCATTCTAATTATTCCACAAAAATTTTAGATGTTGCTTCCTTCTTGGATTGTATGTGTTGGAATATGGATTGTTGTTTCTGTTGTAGCTTCCAAGCGTAAAAACTAGATTATGGGTTCTATGGACACACTCAGAAGAATCATGGTCATCATTACAAGAATCACAAGATGAATCTACTACCTTTACCTCGTGTGTGTTGCTTGGACGTTGCAGATTCTTAACCATATTAGTTAATGTAGCCAACAGTGATGAGATGGCATTAGTTGAATCAAGCTCAATTGTTGTGGCATATCGCCTTGCTTGTCCCTTCCTAGCGGTTGGGAACTGATAGTCATTGTTGGCAAGTCTATCAAGAATCTCAAATGCTTCCTCCAGTGACTTATCTAGAAGTGTTCTATGCACCAAGGCATCTAGCATCATCCTAGTTAGTGCGTTCAATCCATTTTAGAACATCACTACTTGCATCCATTCTCAGAATCCGTGCATGGGGCATTTGCGAAGAAGCTCTCTATAACGATCCCAAGCCTCGTACATAGATTCGTCATTTACTTGAGAAAAAGAAGTGATATCATTATGCAATTTATCTGTCGTTTTAGTAGAATTCATTCTGACAACCACCCAACATAGTGAGCAAAAACCCTCGTCGGTCCACCATTCTCTGGCTAAACTGCTACAATATGCGCCACAACTCTCTACCCATCATCCTTGGATTGAAAATGTCCACGGACGCGCACACAACCTCTCTGTGCTCTAGCAACTGGTATATTAGCCTGACCCTCCCTGGATAACTACGGACAATCTCTACAGAGATGATCCCTCAATCCACAACTCCAACAAGTGTCTACAGTACCCCAGTGCTCTCCCGAATGCCTTCGGCCACATCTCCTACACTCGGGAACTCCAAAATGAGTACCCTGACCTTGAAAACCACAGCCAGCACCATATCCTCCCCGCCTTTGATCTAAACGGTACCTTCAGTCTCTATGCCTCTTATAGCAATCTCGGCAAGTATTAGACTCTGCGCTACTCTTACCAGAAGAAGAACCACCAGAACGAACAGACAAACCCAAATTATGCTCTATATCCTTCGCCCTTAAACACCAGAACATCAAACTCAATATAATCAGTGGCCAACATATACGTCTTCACATCTTTGATCAACCCGAAACAGAATTTATCACACCTCTCATGCTCGTCAAGAACCAACTCAGGAGCTTACTTACTTAGCTGAACAAACTAAACCTCATACTCAGAAACGAACATGTTTCCCTGCTCCAAATTCATAAACTCTCTCTTCTTCGCATCCTTGTAACGAGTTCCCAAACACTTCTTAAAAGCCTCACAAAAGAATTCCCAAGTAACATTGGCAGGTTCCACACCCACAATCATAATGGTCCACTGTAGACTCTCTAAGTGAATGCTGGCAAAAGAAGCAGAAGATGTGCATTGGAAAAGTATAAAACAATGCCAAGATGAGTCTTTTGCGTGCAAGTATACACGGTCTGCAAGTAATACAGTAGTTAAGCTGAGTATCGATCCCACAGAGATTGACTTGGAATTCAATTGTCTTTGATTGTTACTTGCCTTGAGAAAAAGTTATTTATTTTGAAGTGGTTTTAGAAATAATTGAAATAAAATAAAATAAATGAAAATAAATTAAGACGTTGGCAAGGAATGTGTTTTAATGAATGATGAGCATTGGCAGGGAAAGCCTGGTTTTTTACGCTATCCATGTCGTGCCAGCTTCCAATAACAACCTGTCTTGGCATTGTTTGCCGAGCAGATTCAAAACTTAGCAAAGCCTCTCTCGATGGTCATTACCCTAAATTGATAATGTAAAAACAGCTATATCTCTATAGTGCATGCTTTTAAATAAACCAATTTGATTAAGATCCAATATATACTCCTAAGGGGTAGATTTCACTCCCAAAGTAAGTTCATCTACTTGAACGACTTCTCTTGAAGCTTCTCTCTTTAGTATTCAACAACTTAATCATTCCCACCCCAAGTTTGTTAAGATATTGAGGAGCAATAGGCCAATAGTGCCAGCTTTCGCTTGGCATAGTATTTAGGAAACATTAAAGTATGCAGAATTGATAAAACAATGCCGAAGGCAGATTTACTATTAAAAACTAAAACATAAAACAACGTTCAACACAAACATCCCCCACCAACTATTAAATTAGTTCATGGTGAGGGATTTAACCAAAAAACCATAAACATTTTTAAAATACATCATCATTAAAAATAAGATAAAATAAGTTGAAAGAGAGAATGGGCGAGAAGGGGTCTCTCGACGCAGCCCTTCAAGATCCAGTTTCTCGGACAAGCTGGTCGAACCACCCTACCAAGATGCAGCCGGTTGTCAATCGCCTTGCACTCCAACTCCTCCTTGGTTGGTGTTTAAATAGGCGTTCAAGGAAGGGATAGGATAAGCTCCTCATTTGAATTTTAAATGCTGAAAGGATAATAGATAATCATCTTATCCCAATTTGAATGTGAGCTGATCAGGCTAAAGCTGCCGTCATACTGCTGATTTTGTCTTGGCAGCCAAGCTTGGCATGAATTTGCCAACCAATTTTGGCACCATCTTATCGGCTATTTTTTCGGAGATTGATCCAATTGCTATCTTTTCGGAGCCTGATCTTATCCTATTTTTCGGGGTCCAATAGCTTCTTGGTGTGGCATCAAGTTCACTTCTCTAATAACCGGTGCTTGGCATTGCCTGGTCCATCTGTGCCAACAACACTCAGCATTCTCTCTAGCATTCCTTCATGTGTTGCTTTCTGGGCCAAATACTATGCCAAACTTGCAAAATTGCCAACAGAACAACCCTTCACACTGCCATAGACAGAATTCTAAACTCCTTATGCAAATGCATGGTTTTAGCATCCTAATGCAACTTAATGTACCTAAAAACAAGCAAAAGCATTGTAAGATTGGCATTAAAAACAGTACTTTTGGAGAGGTAACACACCCCCAAACCTAATTCATTGCTTGTCCTCAAGTAATGCAATCAAAATAAAAACCAAAAAAACTGTGAAAATGTTACCTTGACAAAATTTTGGTTGAATGGCAACACATGCTGGCAAGCATAATTTAGCTCTATTTATGTCCTCGGTATCTCAGTGCAATAATGCCAAGCAAATAGTAATTCAAGTGCAGCAATATAACTCTATTCTAAGTTCATGAAGAGTGCGTGATGTGTAGGCAATATGTATCGAGTATCCTTTCACTCCCTTAGCCAATTTTACTACCTAAACTCATATTCTTATTTTTATCATTTTTTTCTTTGCCAAGAGTTTCTTTTGGCATTAATTTAAGCTTGCTTCGTGACACTATTTAGCGTGAGAGATAAGAGGGAGCATACCACGAATCCCTACCTTAATCTAAACATCACTAGGCTTTCTCTTCAACTCATACCCTAAAGTTTTGGACTTGAGAACTAAAATGGAGCAAACCATGAAACCCCAAGTAACTTATTATCCTTAGGTAGATGAGAGTACATTTTTTCATTGCCCTAGCAGAACATTGCTGCCTTATTATTTTCTTTTACCCTGGCATCATTTGATTTTTTTAAAATCTAAGCATAGTTTCAAAGAGTCTAAATTTGCTAAGGAACTAGATACATACTACATGTAAAGTGAAGTTTCAGATCCCTAAACTAGAGATCAATTGCCAAGCTAACCTGGCATACTACTCTGTTAGCATGGCATGACAACTAAAGATTAAAATTTCCTCATTGGACAGACACCTAGATCAAGTTAACTTGCCTAACAAATGTTAACATTTTTCAAGATTAAACCGAGGCAAAATTTTCTTTTTTTTAGTGGTACGGTATGCATCTATTCTAAATGACCTAAATGGCATGGCAACAGAAATTAAACATGAAATGTATGGCATGGCATAAATGTGAGGAAAGGCACACCCCCAAACCCAAGATGTGCATTGTCCTCAATGCATGAAACAACACATATATACAAGAAAAACAGAAAAATAAAAATGCATGATCATGCAAATACAATGAAATGTAAAGGATTTTAGATAGAAGATGACTCCCCTTCGGAGACTTCCTCTTGTGTGGCACGGGTCTTTCGTTTCAAAAATTGGTTATGAGATGGGGCCATTCATTTCTTTCCTTTCATGATTGGTTGTGAAGCGACAGTAGAGGCTCCAACTTTCTCTTTTTTCTTGGCAGGTTTCGACACGGCAGGTGCATCGGTGGCATCAGATGGTGTTTGTATAGCAGGTGTCAATGGTGACTTGGCTTTGGTTTCCTTTGATTCTAATGATGAATCAGAACTGGCAGAATCAGCTTGTACTAGAGACAATGAGACTGTGGCATCGAATGAGGTATGAACTAGACTAGCTGGAATGGCATTATCGCTGGCAGAGGGCTTGGCAGGGAAGTCTAGAAATTCTGGCACAAAATCAGTTGATAATTTTGTAAGAACCTCCCTGATTACAACATCCATGGCCTGTATCTAATGTCGCATCTTGACATTGAGTTCCTCAGTTTTCTCTAGCTTTCTAAGAATAATCTCCTAGCGATGGTGAATTTGGGACAGCATTGCCAGTGAACTGTCTGGCACGGTTTCTGGCATGGTTGTTGGCTCTGCCTTTGACACTTTTGGTCTTGGCATGGGCACTTTGGCCTTGCCCTTGTCCTTTGGCTCGACAGCAATGAGATTTCTCCATATAGGAGCTGTAATTGTTGTTCCCTTGATTGTTTGTCCCTTATCTGTATCAAGCTTGGGCACACCATAGAGCATGCAAATGTTAGAAATCAACAAAGGAAAGAATAAACTGCCATTACCTTTCACTGCACACTTATAAGTTTCTTCAATAATAAGCTTGCCCACATTAATCTTGCACCGCATAACAATAGAGTGTAATAGGATCAGCTTTTCTTCTGACACAGTCTCATTATGGGATGTAGGCATCAAATTTTCATTGAGAAAGTGATTCCATCCTCTCCATTGGGGTTTCAATGCCAACCTCTTCACCGTACGGTGCCCCTTGGATGACACTGTCCATGTCGTGCCAGGTTCACACAGGTCTGCCAACAGCCTCTTTCTCTTGACAGCATTCATCAAATTAGTGTACTCAAAATATTCATCCCATGCACTGTCCAACTCAAACATAGTGTTAATATACCCTTCATCGAAACAAACACACTTACATCTAATCATCCAGAAGGGTGAATCCTTGGTCACAAGATGCGCGTAGAATTCTTGAACGATGGTGGCATAGATCTCCCCTTTTGCTGGCAAAATAGACTCTATTTGTCCAGACTAATTGTTGACATGACTTCTGGAGGGAATCTATTGTTCGTCTCTATTTTGAGGTTGAAATGTTTCTCATAGAACAAATTTATTAAGGCAAAGTTGGTTTCAAACGTTTTCTGAATCTCCTCATTAAAGAATCACTTAAAAGGGGTAGAAGAAGAAGCCATTAGAGACGTGCAAGAATTTGGACTGATTTTGAATCAAGGAAGAAGAAGAAAAGACGATGTAGAGCTTGGTTCTTGTTTGAAAAGTAAAGTGGAAAATTTAGAGAGAGTTGGGTTCTTTAAATTTGGTTATGGAAATAAAGTGAAAAGTTTTGGGAAGTTTAATGGGGTTGGCAACCGAGTAAATAGGGATAATGACGGAAGGTAAAAATATTTGATTTAAAAGAGGGTAAAGTGATAAGGTTGTAAGTGATAAGATTTGATAAAGATTGGAATGATAAGGTGATTGGATTGAATTTAAATATCAACCCAATTTTTGGGCGGCTAGGGTTTAAATTAAAAGAAAATACTCTCTCTTATCTAATGGGCCGATCAAGCTAAGATTTATCTTATCTTTTCATTTTTCCGTTCGCTGCATGCCAAGCGGCTTTTGCATTGTGCTTGGCAATGTGCTTGGCACACAGAATTCTCCTATTGTGGCTTCGGTTCATGCCAAGTCTGTCCTTGGCATTGTTCCTGGCATTGCTCCTGGCATGGTTCATGGCATACTGATTCTGCATTGACTCAAAGAAAACCTTTCAACATAGACAAAGAATAAAGACTCAAAACAACAGAAAGGAAAGACTTATTAAAAACCTAGAAACCTAAAAACAAGGAAAAACAACTATCCTAATATTTACAAGAATTCAAACCTGATGGTGCTTTCATGTTACCCCTGCCAAGAGGGTCACCTCCTTGGCATTGTTCTGATCACCTTCCATGTAGTGCTTTAAATGTTGGCCATTCACTTTAAAAATCTCCCCTGACCTCAAGTTCTTAACGTCTATAGCTCCATGGGCATATGGCTTCATAACTTCAAAAGGGCCCATCAATCTTGATCTTAGTTTTCCTGGAAACAACTTAAGTCGTGAGTTGAATAACAAAACACGTTGACCTACCTCAAATTGTCTCGACATTATCTTACTGTCATGCCAGCGTTTTGTCTTCTCCTTATATATTCTGGCATTCTCGTAGGCTTGTGTCCTGAATTCCTCCAATCCATTTAGGTCTAGTAACCTCTTTTCTCCAGCAGCTCTCCATGCCATGTCAAGTGTTCTGATGGCCCAATAGGCTTTATGTTCAAGCTCAACTAGTAGATGGCATGGTTTTCCGAAAACAAGTCTAAACAGTGAAGTACCCAAAGGAGTTTTAAATGCAGTTCTGTAAGCCTGCAATGACTCATCTAGTCTTAAGGATCATACTTTCCTTGATGGATTAACAGTCTTCTCTATAATGCTTTTAATCTCCTTGCTTGAAATCTCGGCTTGCCCGTTTGTTTGTGGATGATATGCCATAGCAATTCTCTGATGTATACCATACCTGCACAAAGCTTTAGAGATTCGATTACATTTAAAATGGGTGCCCTCATCATGAATAATCACTCTAGGGGTACCAAATCTAGTAAAAATGTGTTTGTGTAAGAACTTGGCAACGGCTTTGGCATCGTTTGTTGGCAGGGCAATAGCTTCTACTCATTTAGACACATAGTCAACAGCCACGATAATATATACATTACCAAATGATGGGGGAAAATACCCATAAAGTCTATCCCCCATACATTAAATAAGTCCACATGCATAATGTTTTGGATCGGTAGTTGGTGTCTGCCAGAGATATTTGGCATCGGTCGCATGCCTTAGCATACTCATGGGCAACCTTATATAGTGTGGGCCAAAAGAATCCTGATTGTAGCACATTAGCGCCAGTCTTTATCCCAGCAAAGTGACCTCCATATGGTGCGGCATGGCACAAATGCAATATGTTATACTGCTCATCCTCAGGCACACACCGACGGAACACTTGGTTGGCACACTGTTTGAACAATATTGGCTCATCCCAATAGTATTGCCTAACTTCTCGCAAGAACCTTTTCTTGGCATTATATGCCAAAATTTGGTGGTAAAATGTTGCTTACCAAGTAGTTGACGATGTCAGCGTACCATGGCACAGTATTAACTGCAAGCAAATACTCGTCAGGAAATTCATCTCTTATAAAATTGGTCTTACCATCTTCAAGATGATGCTCTAAACATGAGAGATGGTCAGCTACTAAGTTTTCACTGCCCTTTTTTTCTCGGATCTCAATATCGAATTCTTGAAGTAGGAGCGTCGATCGAATTAGTCTGGGCTTGGCATCCTTTTTTGCCAAGAGATGCTTCAATGCCGAATGATCTGTATAAACCACAACTTTGTTACCAATTAAATAAGGTCGCAATTTATCAAAAGCAAATACAACCGCAATAAATTCTTTCTCGATTGTAGAGTAATTCAGTTGTGCTCCATTCAAGGTTCGGCTGGCATAGTAGATGGCATGGGAAACCTTGCCATGCTTTTGTCCTAAGACTGCTCCAACGACATAGTCGTTGGCGTCGCACATGAGCTAGAAGGGCTTATTCCAGTCCGGTGCCACAACTATAGGGGCATTGATTAACTTTTCTTTAAGTTCCTGAAATGATCTTAAACTAGAATCGCAAAATGCAAAAGTGGCATTATGTTCTAATAACAAGAATAAAGGCCTAGCAATTTTTGAAAAGTCTTTAATAAAACACCGGTAAAAAACAGCATGTCCTAAAAAACTCCTTATACCTTTGACACTTGTTGGCAGCGGTAATTGCTTGATTACCTCAACTTTTGCTTGATCAACTTCTAATCCTCTCTCAGTTACCATGTGCCTGAGAACAATGCCCTCATTCACCATGAAGTAGCATTTTTCCCAGTTCAACACTAGCTTTGTTTCTACACGCCTCATCAAGACTTTCTCCAAACTTCGAAGACATTCCTCAAATGTTTTTCCAAACACTGAGAAATCATCCGTGAATACTTGCATGTTGTGCTCTATCATATCGGAAAAAATGGACATCATGCAACGTTGGAATGTTGCTGGAGCATAGCATAGACAGAATGGCATCTTTCTAAAGGCAAACGTCCCATATGGGCCGTGAATGTGGTCTTCTCTTAATCATCAGGAGCGATGGAAATATGATTATAACCTGAATATAACCATCCAAAAATATAATAGAAAGCTTTACCTGCCAGCCCGTCTAGCATTTGGTCGATGAATGGCAATGGGAAGTGATCCTTCCTCGTGGCATTATTCAGCCTCTTATAGTCCATGCACACTCTCCATCCTGTGATAGTTCTGGAGGGAATCAATTCAGCTTCACTATTTTGTACCACGGTCATGCCACCCTTCTTTGGCACACATTGCACCGAGCTAACCCAAGAGCTATCAGAAATGGGATAAATAATCTTGGCATCAAGCCATTTTATGATCTCTTTTTTCACTACCTCTTTCATGCTCGGGTTTAACCTTCTCTGGCCTTCAATGGTCTTGCTATCGTACTCTTCCAAGATAATCTTATGCATGCAAATGGTTGGGCTAATACCTCGGATGTCTGCCAAGGTCCAACCCAATGATTGCTTATAATTGCTTAATATTGCCAACAATATCTCCTCCTGATCATTAGTGAGATCAGTGGCCATGATCATTGGCAGAGTTGAGTGGTTACCTAAATAAGAATACTTCAAGTGATTTGGCAATAGTTTTAGCTCCAACTCTGGCGGCTCCTCAATTGATGGTTTAGGTGCCTTAATCTCTCTACCGGCCAACTATAGTGGCTTAAAATACTCAGCCTCCTCAGCCTTCAACACTGATTCTTCAGGTTCTTTAAATAACTCAACTATGCCGTCTAAATTGCTGACATTGAATTCTGTATCCTGGCATAACTGCTCCATATCCAAAGTGTTGATCGACTCCATCATCTCTTCTGCTTGGCACTCATTAGGTTCATCTGCACATTTCAAAGCTTGAAACACATTAAATGTAACATGATGATCATTCATGCGCATTGTTAGTTCCCCTTTTATGAACATCTATCAAAGCCCTACTCGTGGCAAGGAAAGGTTTACCCAAAATAATAGGAACATTAATATCAGCCTCATAATCCAAAATGATGAAATCAGCTAGAAAATAAATTTGTCTACCTTTACCAACACATCCTCAATCTTACCCTTGGGATGTGCATAGGATCGATCTTCCTGCTGAAGTGTCATCGTGGTAGGTATGGCTTCTATGCCAAGCTTCTGGAAGACTGACATTGGCATTAAGTTGATGCTATATCCTAAGTCACACCGTGCCTTGCTCGTGAATTTGTTGCCAATGGTACAGGGAATGGTAAAACTTCCTGGACCTTTTAGCTTTGGTGGCAATCAGTTTAGGATCATGGCACTGCATCCCTCGGTGAGAGCAACAGTTTCAAAGTCTCCCAACTTCCTCTTTTTGGACATAATGACTTTATAAATTTCACATAGTTGGGCATTTGCTTAGGAGCTTCTACCAATGGAATGTTGATTTATAGTTGTTTGAGAACTTCTGAGAAACGCTTAAATTGCTAGTATTGCTTACGCTTTTAAAGTCTCGCTGGAAATAATGGTGGCAGATAAGCATATACCGGTGCTACTAGCTTTGCCAAGGTAGTGCTGGCATCATCTGCTTTTGTTTCCTCTTTCTCTGCTTCCTTGGGGTTTTCTGCTAGCACTGGCTTCTTGATTTAGCAATTAACTGGCTCCTTGGCAGCCTTCTCTATCTCACACTACTTACCGCTCCGAAGAGTTATGGCTTTACATTTCTCATTGTCTTTGTGACGAGTATCTTTGGTGTCACTTGGCAATGCTCCTTGGGTCGATTGCTGAGTGCATTGGCAATCTGCCCAATTTGACCTTCCAAGTTCCTAATTGATGCTGCCAAACTCTAGACTGTGGCATCATTCCTCTCCATGTACTCTGTGATAGTGCCTTCTTGGTTGAATCTCTGACCTTGCTAGAAATTATTTTAAGCTTTCCATGGCATGGCATTCTGATAGAATGCCGGCATGCCATTGTTTTTGAAAGCTGGTATGGCATTGTTATTCTGCCTCTGGGTATTCTAGCGCTGGGCATTGTACTGGTTATAACATTATAAGTATTGGAGTTAGGATTATGGTAATGATTAGCATTGCCAATGAAATTTACCGATTCAGGGTTGGCAGGGCATTCATCCACATGATGGCTTTGTCCACAAATTGTACAAAATGGATCTGATGCTTTAACTTCTTGGGACTCATTGCTCTTTTGCAACGTTCTCACCATGCTGTTAAGACTGGAAATCTCGACATGAATGGATGTTAATTCATCAACATGAAATTTCCCACTGGTTTTTGTTCCGGTCCTGAGTCCAACAACAGGTTATTCAAAGTCATTAATTGCAATTCTTTCAAGAATGTTAACATCCTCGGTATACGTTTTGTCAAGCAATGAACCGGCTACTGAAGCATCAACAACAGTCCTCATTTGTGCGTTCAATCCATTGTAGAAAGTTTGTATTTGGGTCCAATTCAGGAATCCATGCATAGGACATCTTCTCAACAGATCTTTAAATCTTCCCCTTGCATCATATAAGAGGTCTCGTCCTCGGCCTGCCTGAATGTAATAATCTCACTCCGCAGCTTGGCAGTGAGTGTTGGCAGCCTCGGATCTCCAGTAAGTGCTCCATCAAATTGACCTACATTTAAAAGAGTTTGAATCATTACTGACTTAAGTTCAAAATTGACAGCGTTTACCTCTACGCCAACCAGTCCTGGCAACAGATTGTCAATGGTTGGTGCCGAATGTTCTCTAATGGGTCTTTCTTCATTAACCAGTGATGGTAGCATCACATTGTTAACTGCATTTCCTTCATTGTTCACCACACCAATCCCTCTATTACCTTGATTATTCATCTCTCAGAATCTTCTTTTTAACCTCCGTAAGGTTTTCTCAATTTCTGGATCGTATGGCCACTCGACCACCACAAGATGGCTTCTAGTCATACACCAATAAAAGAAAAAGGTAAACTAACAAAAATAAAAGAAAGACAAGTAAAAATTTAAAAGCAACCAACACCGTTGCAATCCCTACAATGGCGCCAAAAACTTGTAGACTCTCTAAGTGAATGCTGGCAAAAGAAGCAGAAGATGTGTATTGGAAAAGTATAAAACAGTGCCAAGATGAGTCTTTTGCGTGCAAGTATACACGGTCTGCAAGTAATACAGTAGTTAAGCTGAGTATCGATCCCACAGAGATTGACTTGGAATTCAATTGTCATTGATTGTTACTTGCCTTGAGAAAAAGTTGTTTGTTTTGAAGTTGTTTCAGAAATAATTGAAATAAAATAAAATAAATGAAAATAAATTAAGATGTTGGCAAGGAAGGTGTTTTAATAAATGATGAGTGTTGGCAGGGAATGCCTAGTTTTTACGCTATTCATGTTGTACCAACTTCCAATAACAACCTGTCTTGGCATTGTTTGCCGAGCAGATTCAAAAATTAGACAAGCCTCTCTCGATGGACATTGCCCTAAATCGATCATGTAAAAACCCCTATATCTCTATAGTGCATGCTTTTAAATAATCCAATTTGATTAAGATCCAATCTATACCCCTAAGGGGTAGATTTCACTCCCGAAGTAAGTTCATCTACTTGAACGACTTCTCTCGAAGCTTTTCTCCTTAGTATTCAACAACTTAATCGTTACCATCCCAAGTCTGTTAAGATAATGAGGAGCAATAGGCCAACAGTTCCAGCTCTCGCTTGGTATAGTATTTAGGAAACATTAAAGTATGCCGAATAGATAAAATAATGTCGAAGGCAGATTTATTATTAAAAACTAAAACATAAAACAGCGTTCAACGCAAACATCCTCCACCAACTATTAAATTAGTTCATCGTGAGGGATTTAACCAAAAAACCATAAATGTTTTTAAAATAAATCATCATTAAAAATAAGATAAAATAACTTGAAAGAGAGAATGGGTGAGAATGGGTCTCTCGATGCAGCCCTTCAAGATCCAGGTTCTCAGACAAGTTGGTCGAACCACCCTTTCAAGATGCAGTCGGTTGTCAATCGCCTTGCACTCGAACTCCTCACTCTGATCGTCTCTCTATTGATCCCTAAAGTCCTCCTTGGTTGGTGTTTAAATAGGCGTGCAAGGAAGGAATAGGATAAGCTCCTCATTTGAATTTTAAATGCTGAAGGGATAAGAGATAATCATCTTATCCCAATTTGAATGAGAGCTAATTAGGCTAAAGCTGACGTCATAATATCGATGTTGTCTTAGCATCCAAGCTTGGCATAAATCTACCAGCAATCTTGGCACCATCTTATCCGATACTTTTTTTGAGATTGATCCAATTGCTATCTTTTCTGAGCCTGATCTTATCCTATTTTTTCAGGGTACAACAGCTTCTTGGCGTGGCATCAAGTTCACTTCTCTTCCAACCGGTGCTTGGCATTGTTTGGTCCATCCATGCCAACAGCACTCAGCATTCTCTCTGGCATTCCTTCCCGTGTTGCTTTCTGGGCCAAATACTATGCCAAACTTGCAAAATTGCCAACAAAACAACCCTTCACACTAGCATAGACAGAATTCTGAACTCCTTATACAGATGCATGATTTTAACATCCTAATGCAACTAAATGTACCTAAAAACAAGCAAAAGCATTGTAAGATTGGCACTAAAAATAGTACTTTTAGTGAGATAACATCCACCAACTGTATGTATCACACTAGAGCAATGATACAATACATCCCAACTTACATACATCAGTACAGTCCATCTGACAAAGGATCCTCTCGGTGCTCGCAAACCACTCCTCGGCCGCTTCAAGAACCTACCCTTAAAACTCAACACCACCCAGGCTACGCAAATGCTCTAGAGGTAACCCATTGTTAACAGCTACAGGCGTCGGTACAGGTACATGCACTCTAGCCATGGCTGCCAGGAAAGCTCCCGTCATCGCTTGCACCAACTGTGCCATATCACCAAAAATATGTACTTCTGGTGCCTGTGGCACACCTCCCTCAACTCTAGCACCAGCAAGAGGAATCAGTGGTGGAGGAGGCAACTTTTCACCATGCATATCCACAACGCTACCCATGTGAGCTATAGTCTCTCGTCTCGGTCCCATAATCAAAGATATGAATCTAGACATGATAATGCAACAAAACAAAAGAATTATGCCAACTCACAGCAAGAATCCAAGTCACTCTTTGTTTAAAAACTAAATCATTTAGCCTAAGTAGTAATAAGGCAATGTGTCCCAAGGTTTAACTCCTAATCATACCACATATCGGATGCAATTTCACAAATTCAATCACCGTGCATACCAAACAACATATTCAAACTTACAAACAACCAAATCGAGTGAGCTATACTAGAGTTTACTGAAATAAACCCCGAAGAAAATTACATTCAAACCAATCCATTTTTTTATTTTATCTTTTCTATATTCATTCTTAGGTCCTAAAGTGTTCATACATGTCATGGTTAAAATCTTAGCTCAATCGGGCGTCATTTTGACATCCAATTCCTCTAATCTGCGCTCTAAGGACTAAAATGTAATTTTTGGTATTTGATCGAGCTTTTAGCAAATTAATGTTACCAATCTCCAATTAGTCATATTTCAGGCCATCATATTAAATTACAACCCAAGCTGAACATTCATACTCATTTAATTGCATAATTAAGAAATCTGGACCGAAATGTAATCATTTCAAACTTCATGCAGCATCTTAACCAAATTAACTGCCAGGGTTTCGGTACGGGTGTCCACCTTATTGATACGGTGTTGAAGAACAATAGCGTACCGATACGATCCTCAGTTATATCAGTACGGTATGTATACTTTCCAAATTCCAGATTTTAATGGCTAAGAACCGTACCGGAATGGTTACCCATGTAATGAAACCTCCATTGTTTGCAAGCTTGGCGTACTGATACATTTACCATGTGTATCATTATGGCTAGGCAAATTTGTGTCATTTGAGTCATGATCAGTCCCCACGTACCGGAAACATGAGGGGTTGTACCGGTACGGTGGATCTGTAATGACCTCTAGGTCCAACATGTGACACTTTGGCTCAATCTAACTCCCTCAATACAACATATAAACATCATGTAACATCATAAGCACTCAAACATCAACCATAACAACATTCCAATAGATCATACTAAGCAAGGCATCTTCAAACATCAACCTAATAGCATGATTTCTACCCAAGCATGCTTAAAGTTTCCCAACCCATCAAAACACAAGTAGAAAGCATCTTACAAGTCTAAAACCATAACTCAAACTATTACAACAGGGAGTATCTCCAAAATATATCTCCCAAATAACCCGGTAACATTGCCTTCTTATTACTACTTAGAAAGTATTAAAGCCATACTTTGAAAAATGACAAAGCCTTGATTCCTTCTTGCTCACGTGCAACCCGGATAGCTATTTATCTACATTGACGAGGAAAAGAGAGCGTAAGCAATAAGCTTAGTAAGGGAAATCGTTAAACTCTCATTAATGCATTTAATACCATTTAGCTCAAAAATACATGTTTATAACTCAAGTTAAAACATCTCATGCTTCTCATGTCATCTCAAAATATGCACATTTAAACCTTTTCAACACATGAATCATGGATTCAAACTCTACCTCAATTTAAGCTTCACACCACAACACCTTTATAATAAGATTAAAGAGAAACACATGTATAAATCACCTTATACAATCATAATTCATTTCTCATGATACATTATCTCATATATTGGCTTTCAAGTGACTCAAAAACAGGAACCTTCCAATTCGTAAAACACATCGGATACACGGATTCTCAAGTGGTTCACACAACCACTTCACATACATACCTCAACTGAACTAAGGCACACTTGCCCCCTCAACGGTTCAAACCGGAGTAACGAAACATTTACCCACCTCTACTGTTTTGATGTATTAATCCACCAATGGGAGAAAATAGAACATTTACCCACCTCAACCGCTGCGGTTCTCATGTTGGAGATTACGAACACTTTAACACCCCTTGACACACATGAGGTGACTTTTTATAGTGCACTTTCAATCCTATGAGCGGTCAACTATATCCGATAACATTTTAAACACAGCCACTAGCCAATATATTCAATAACCAACATTACCTCATTGTTTTACATATACATCAAAACCATTCCAGCACAATACATTAAACCTTGTATTTTCATTTTCTTAAATACTTGCATAAACCATATTCTAATCTCAAAAGACATTATCAATGATTAATTGCATTATTTTACACTTCCAAAACATGCATAATACAGTGAGTGATAAAACCATAACATGTGCATGAGATTTCATTTTATATAAATCGAAAATCGAGAAAAACTAAAACGATACTAACTTTCAAGCTTAGATAGGTGTTTCAAACCTTATCTAAACTCCCACAAATCCTATTCAAACCTTTTTACAACAGTAAAACATTTATCCACTCACCAACTAACCAACGCTCACTTTCCGATATGCGATTCAAGACTCCGCAACTTCCGCACCTTATTCACTTAGCGAAGGATTCAGCTCCCCTGCTTTACCAAGCCAAAAGTAGAGGATTAAAAGCACATCTATGTATCAAAACTCTCTAGCAACCAACAATCTCAACAACACCTTACAAGAATCTACCAAACACCTTCTGAAAACCAACAAGAACACCTCCTAACCTTACTCCAACAAAGTTCAACCAACATCCAACAATTCTAACACATTAACAACATCAATTATCATTCAAAAACAACCTAAACACGTCCTTATATCTCCACCAACACCACAACAATCAAAACACACTATAAACCAACTACAAACAACCTAAAAATTAGCAATCCATATAGTTTCGGGATTCCATTGATAAATCAATCTTTTCAACATTATAATACACCAAAATTAAGATATAAATCATGTAAATTTATCCTCAAAATAGATCCAACTCAGTTTCTATAAGTTTTCTAAGAAAACTCAATTTAATTAACAAATCAATGTTTAAATTACAAATCCACAATATAAATCAACAACAAATGATCAAGAACTTGGGATTTCATTAAAGAACCTTTAATTAGAGGAGAGAAATGAAAATCTCCTCTAATTGCTGACTTCTCTTTAATTGGCCAAGATTTGTTGAAATCCAAAGAGGTTTTGTAAAGATATTTGAAGATATCAAGTGGAAATCAAAAAGGAAATCAATGAATAATGATTCCTGGAGATTTAAAAGTATCATTCTCAGTTTGGTTGCTGAGAAAGTTGAGAGAAAAGGTATTTACGTAAGAAAGTGTTTTTAAGAAAATAAGATCTTTTAATTGAATTCTCATATATCCATTTATTACACCATTTAAAAATACATTAAAAAGGCCATAATTAAGAAAGAAATCTTTTGAAAAAAATGGTAAATAGCTCCTTAAAGATTCTAAGTTTTGATCATTTTTCGATTTAGTCACCAAAAACAGTTTTGAAAACTTGCAATTTAGTCACTAGACTAAAATGTCATAAAATCATATTTAATTTCCTCAAATTGAATTTACCAAATTACTTAAAATATTAATTAAGTAATTTAAACCATTTTTTATATTTTAATTTCCTCAAAATCACCTTTAGAAAATTATTTTCCCGAAACTATTCAAATTGCTTAAACCGGTTCTCACGAATCACCGGTCCAACCCGGTTCATATGTAGACTCATTTTCAGGGCATTACAGAGTGGAAATGGGAAAGGATCACCATAGATTTTGTATTGGGGTTACCATTGACACCAACTAAAAAGGATTCCATTTGGGTGATTGTTGATTGGTTTACGAAGTGTGCACATTTTCTGCTAGTGCATACGACGTATACCCTAGATAAGTTGGTGGATCTTTAGGTTGCTGAAATTGTGAGGTTGCACGGATGCCCAAGTTGATTGTTTTGGATAGGGATCTGAGGTTTACAGCGAGGTTTTGGGAGTGTTTGCATCGAGCTTTGGGTACTCGTTTGAATTTAAGTACTTCATATCATCCTCAGACGGATGGCCAGTCTGAACATGTGATTCATATCTTGGAGGATATGTTGAGGTGTTGTATTTTTTACTTCCAAGGAACTTGGGAAAGATAGTTGCCTTTGGTGGAGTTTGCATACAATAACAGTTATTAGGAAAGTATAAAAATGGCACCGTATGAAGCATTGTATGGTAAGAGTGTTGTACGCACTTGTGTTGGGCTGAGGCTAGGGAAAAGTATGTTTCCACGCATGATGTCTTGAAAGACAAAGATGAAAAAGTGAAGCTTATTTGTTATCGTTTGAAAGCAGCCATGGATAGGCAGAAATCCTACGCGGATTTGAAGCGTAGGGAAG